>OY757924.1:68977699-69052699 GCA_963585895.1 Sepioteuthis lessoniana | reverse complement strand
ACCTTTTATTTTGCCATTCTTTTCTTTCTTTCTCTCTTTCGTTCTTTCTTTTTCTACTTCATATCATATTCTTTTTCTTTTTTTCTTTCTTACTTTCTTTTTCTACTTCATATTATCATCTTTTCTTTTTTCCTACTTTTTCTATTATATTACATCATATCTTCGCCTTTTTTTTCTCCCATTGCTTTTTTCTTTCACTATCTGTCCTCATTCTTATTCCCTTTCTTTCCTTCTGTCTCGTTCATCCTTTTCTCCTTCTTTCTATTTCCATTATTTGATTTCTATCTTTCTTTTTCTACTTTATATCTTCGTCTTTTCTTTTTTCCTTTTCCCTCTCTTTCTCTATCGTATTACTTCATATTTTCGCCTTTTCCTCTTACCTTTGTTTTTTTCTTTCACTTTCTATCCTTGTTCTTATTCCACTTTTTTTTCTTTTTGTCTAGGTCATCCTTTTCTCCTTCCTTCTATTCCCTTTCTTTTTCTTTCCCCACCATTTGCTTTCTTTTCATCTTATTATCCTTTGTTTATTTTTGTTCTTTCTTATATTCGATCTCCTATTCCTCGTCTTTCTTTCTTTTTTCATTTTTCTCTTTTTCCTTCACACTTTCTTCTTCTTTGATACCTCAGTTTTAATTCCTTCTCTTTATTTTTATGTATTGATTGTCTTCTTCGAACTATTATTCTTCTATTGATCGGGTTGATTTCTCGTTTCTTAGCTTTCTCTTTATCCATCTCTTTTTTTTCTTCTTCATCTTTTTCATCTCCTTCACATTTTCCTGATTTCTTCTCTTCATCACTTAATTCTTCCGGATCATTCCCTAACTTTATGAACAGCCTTCTTTTCTTCTTCTTCTTGCCGTTCTTATCAACAACATCATTTTTTTCCCTTTTACTTCATCTTATTACTTCTATTCATTATTATTATTATTATGCTTCTTTCTGACTCATTTTCCTCAATGTATGTTTGCTGCTTCTTTTTTATCAATTATTCCGTTTCTATTTCTCTCTCTTTCTCCCCCTCCCTCTTTCTCTTTGAATCTTTCTTTGGAAATATTTTACTTAGCTATCTAACATCTTTCATAAAAAATGCGTCAAGATCTTATCTTATTTGTTCTTATTAGCCTATGCATATGATATAAACCAACAAAAAACAAAAAGCAACAAAAAAATATCAAAATAAAGTAAAACAAACAAACAAAAAAACAAACGACAACTAAAACTGTGGCTCTTAAAGAGCAAACACTGGCTCGACCGACCGAGCGGCGATTTTTCAAAATCAGGCAACAATCTATCGATCCAAGCGATACGAGTGGCCACGATTTGATTAGCGTCATCTGCCCAAACGTAGACATCTCCATAAATGTGTTTTGTCAATGGATGCGTACGTCACTAAGAGCTACTTGGTGGCGCTGCCTGTCAATGACGCTAACCTGATTGGTTACTCTTGTGCACAAGAGTATAATAATTCTGATAAAGAAGATTTTTGGGGCATGGTTTCAAGAACCAAAAAGAAAGTAAAAAACCCGAAAAACAAAACAACAAAGAAACAAAAGAAGAAGAAATAAAAAAGAAAAAAATATATGTATATGTGTGGGTGTATATATATATATATATATATAAAAGGGAATCGTTGTGGCGTAATGGTTATATATATATATATATATATATATATACACACAAAGAAACTGTTACTGCTATGATAATGCTCAACAAAACACGAAAGCAATAGTCCACCCACCTGATCGTAACACCAATGTCTGAATATCATATAAGTGTGGGCAAAAATACTCTTAAGAAACAACTAAACAGAATTATCAACATAAAAAAAAAACTTCCATAAACGCGACTGCTTAACATCTAGACACAAAATAATCCTAGATGAGTTGACATGCCATTAAATATCAAATAATATTAAAAATATATTTAGAACAAAGATTTAGAGCGGGGTCTCCATGGCGTAGTGGTTAATGTACTGGACAGTAACTGTATAGAAAGCGAGTTCGAACCCCAATCGCACTATTACGTACATTTTCGGTGTAATACTTTTGGGAAAGCTATCAAAAGTCCATTATCCCTCCCCCGCCAAATTATAGGTTAATAATGTGACTACTATATTTCTACAAGGTTGACTGATATTAAATAACCCACGAAGATTGATATGCCATTAAAAACAAAGAAAGAAAGAACGAACATTTTTTTGGTTTATTTATCGCAATAATAATTAATCTTTGGTTTAAATTTTGCATCTCTAAGATTTTCAAACTCTATCAGCAATATGGTATCACTCCGGATTAATGAGAAAGTTGTTATGGCAACATGAAACTCGTGTTACCATAACAACTGGGCATCTTGTTACTCCATCGTGAGACTAGATAAATAACTTCATAAAGTCACCTCGTATATTATATCTAGAAGTACATAAGCATTGATTTTTAAGCTGCAGGAACGATGCCATAAAAGGAAATAGTCATTGTCTTAAATGATTTAAACATTTTTGTTCTGCGATTTTTTCTAATGTGAGCACACGTTCATAATTTTTGCAAACACAGCTTCCTTTATTTTATATTTAAAAAGTGACTGCTTAGCTTATCTTGCAGACGCAATGTTTATCCCTACTAACATTGTAAAAAGGAATCTGGTTTTGTGTTATAGTCAAAAAGCTGATTTTGCTTGGTTGCTGTGTCTAATGGCATATCAACCTTTGTCACCTTTTAGAAAGACAGTAGAGGTGCTATTTAACCTTTAGCTGGGGGTATAAGAGGGTACATAACTTTCCTAAAGGTATTAGTCGGAAAATGGATTTAATAGCGCAACTGGAGTTCGAACTCACTAACTACCATGTTGCAGCTCAGTACGTTAGCCTTCCCATAAAAGCTGTTTTCCTATATCAAATATATTTACTTAACCTCTCCCTTAAGTGTAGGATTCGACGCACAGAAAATTTTTAAAACTAAGTTCAATTGGTTTTAATTCATAGTTTTTCTTCTATACTGGTTACTAAACTTAATTTAACTGTACTATTTTTAATTTTCCCGCCAATAACAAATAAATTTTGTAGCTTTGTAACGGACAGCAGCCAAACCCCAGTCTGGTAAAATTCCGCCTGATAAGAAAGCAGATGTGTTTTGTTGCATTCCTTGATACAGGAAAAGAAAAAGACAACGCTTGCCGAAATTTCTCTACGCTTTCTGAACGTTTACGGAGACCTAATACTGAGCATAGAGTTTTGGGTTTCCGCAAAGGAAATAGCGTATCTTCAATATAACACCTCCCATTTAGCGCATAGGTAGTGAGGGAAGAGATGGTTTCATGTCTTTTACAAGAACATTAATGAGAAGTAACCCCAAACTTCCAACCCCTGAATTTTTACTCGGCTTTCCAATTCCATTTTCTGTTTCCATATCCATTATACCCTTCCCTACATGTACCTGTATAAGTATATATTACATAAACTGTTTTATAATCACTCCAGTATAATGAGCCAGCAGTTCAGGTAAAGATGCAAACCGAATGGGGCTATAGAATACACCGGCTGCATATCTGCAGATGAGTAAGACCCACTCCTCACAACTAATGTCCTGGATAGTACACTAAACTCTCTGATTGTGTGGCTTCGGGAATGCAGAGTAGCCTTTCATTGTTATCGCTCCCAGGTCCACTTTGGACCAGAGTTGAAGTACACAAAAGAATTCTCTCTTTAGGTCAAATACAACTATTTGACATTTAAACCGAGAGCAAAAAATGACTTTAGCGAAATTGAAATATTAGAAATAGAACTGTTTGATAATTAAACAGTGAGGAAGCAAATAATTGATGTTGAATTGAATTGATAGCAATACATGGCGATACATGAAACCAATTAACTGTGTGAAAAGGATCGAATAATGTTGAATAGAATCATCATCATCATGATGTCGTGCCGCTAGCACAGACATCACTGACCCTCGCTCGCCACTTTTCCCTATCGTTCATCGCCTCTGGCAGGTCTTCAGGGCTACATCCCATATCCTCACGTAGCTGCTGTATGTATGTTCAAGCTGGTCGTCCTGCTTTTGCTCGGCCATATGTGGGGGATCCATAGGAGTACATCACTTATGAGCTCGTCCCTGCTTCTCTAGCAGTGTCCTGCATGTCTGGTTTGTCTAACTTGGATAGTTTTTGTGATGGGGGCAGGTGGCTGTATAGTTGGTGTCTTGTGGGGTGTTGCCGGCAGGAATTGTTCAATATTGCTCGCAACATTCTTGCGTAATTGCCGTCCAGCTTCTTCTCCAGCCGTTTAGTTAGCGTCCAAGTAGCGCATCCACACAGCAGTATCGATACGACCGCTGCCTGGAAGAAACTGCGTTCCATTTTATCGGTAAAACAATTGAATAGAATAGTCAGTGTTTAATAGTATTTAAGTCATTACCACGTCAATGTGTTTAAGCAAATGATTAATATTGATTAGAATAATTAGTATTTGATTGCAATAAATGAAACCATTAAACTGTGTAGAAACAATAGAAATACTAGTGTGCAACAAATTAGTTATGACTCATTTAAAAATCAAATTACCGACTCATCAGTCTCTTACATATCATTTATATATCTATTCAAATGTGTGCTAACTGATGACTGGTGTTAAATTGCTTCTGTTACATAGAAATACTTGAAACCATTTAACTGCACACAAAACAATAACCTCAGCCTCTTTCAGAAAGGTTTCCAACAAAATGTGTTTACAATTCATACATATTTAAGATAAATAAAGAGGATTTGGCACAAAATAACCTCCAATAGTTGATATGCCATAAAACCTAGCCAAACATATGACATATATATGTCAATGTGTGCAAACAAATGACTGATGTTAAATTATTACAGTCACATAGTAATACTAGAAACCATTTAACTGTGCAAACAAATAATCAATTATAAAAAAAATATTAATGTCAGAAATTTAATTGTGTTCCGAAAAAAAAAAAAAAAATGAGCTCAGGCTCGTTTAAAATGGCATCAAGAAAATATGTTTAGAAATTATATATATATATATATATATATATCAAATGAATATATGTATAAATATATTTAGGATTACCTAACCCACAATGGTTGATATGCCATAAAACCCAAGTAAACCAAATATATTTAATATATATGTATAAAGAGGATTTGGTATTAAATAACTTGCAATGGTTGATATGCCATAAAAGTTAACCAAACCAAATCATATTTATTTGATATATATGTATAAAGAGGATTTGACATTAAATAACCTACAATGGTTGATATGCCATAAAACCAAACCAAGTAAATGAAGGTGATCTTTGTTTATAAGGAGAAAAGGTTTGTGTGCCACAGCCCATACTTGGAGCACGAGTTGATGAAAGAGGAACTGTGCTCCAGTGTGTAACAGATTCTTTAAATTAGAAACGAATACAACCAAAAATTTTATGATATAAATAAACCTTTAAAAATATACAACTATCTATACAAGTGCGAGCAGTCGGTCTAATAGCACATCTTTAAACCTTTCACCATTTCCAGAGTTGTTGGTCGGTTGTTTGGGTTTTATGTCATATCAACCTTTGTAGGTTATTTACGTGGTGCCTTCAATAAAATTCCAGACTTTTTTGTATCGGCATTTAAAATTGTCGGAGATACTTGAAAATTCACTATGTTATTGCTATACATCTTATGAGATGACGGACCAATTTTTATGATTTAAGGTTCAAATGAACACCTACAGTAGCAATTGAAATGCACCCTACTAAAACCTGATTGTCACCGCTGGTGAATTTCAAAAATGCAATCTGGACGTGAGGACACTTTAGAAGAACGATATGCAATAGATTTCTGTTTTAAACTTGGAAAAAATGCCTCAGGAACGTATGGAATGCTTCAGACTGCTTTTTCACCATCTTGCATGAATCGTGCATCAGTTTTTGAGTGACATAAGAGATTCAAGGAAGGCAGGGAGTCTGTGAGGGATGATGAGAGGTGTGGGAGGAGTAAGGAAGTCAATACACCAAAGCTGATTGGCCAAAGGGTTACGGTGAGGGTTACTATGTTGAGGTTTTAAGGAAGTTCAGGAAGACATTCCGCCGGAAGAGGCCAGCACTCTTCAAATCGGCTCAGTGGCATTTCCACCAGGACAATGCACCAGTTCACAACTCCATCCTTGTCACAGACTATTTGACCAAGATGAGCATCAAGAAAGTACCTCACTGTCCCTATAGTCCAGACCTTACTCCCCGTGACTTTTGGTTATTCCCGAAGCTCCGAGGCTGTCGTTATGAGACAATTGAGGAGATGAAAGAGGCTGTGACAAAGGTCATTGACACGCTCACACAAGAGGACTTCCATGGGGCCTTACAGAAGTTGTTGGAACGGTACAAGAAGTACATTGCAGCCGGAGGAGATTACTTCGAAGGGGACTAGAGTTCCATGTGTATACTATCATTAAAAGTGCCCATACGAAAAAAAAGTATGGAAACTTATTTAAGGATCCTCGTAACGCCAAATCCATTTTTATACAAATAGTTATATTTCAAACGATTCAGCAAAGCATGCGTACAGAGTTTAATTGTCCAAAACATTTCTATTTCAAGCTATCCAGTTCATTCAAACAGTTCTAATTCAGCTAATTCATTTTAGTATAATTTCCGATTTTGTTTCCATTCAGTAAAATATCAAAACAGTTCTATATATTAAACAATTCAGTATAGTGTAAGTACAGTTTTAATTTCAAAACAGTTCCATTTCAAACAATTCAGTTTAACATAAGTTTGCAGTTAGTTCTATTTAATCCATAAATAGGGCCCTGTGAAATGCTACCATTCTGGGCTACAATGGACCTGGGAGCAATGGCAATGAAAGTGTGCTCCGCATTCCCCAAAGCTCCAGTATCACTGGAACCTCACCATCAGATTGTTTAGTGTCATATCCAGGACACTCGTTGGGGGGGGGGTCATACCCCTCTGCAGTGGTGCGGTCGGTGTATTTTATAGCCCCAGCTTACTGGGCAACCAGACTTATAACAGACATATTACAAGTCTTACAGATGTATTTTCAGTGTAACTGTTTATTCAAAATATACTATAAAGGCTACACTAAGTACTTTTAATATATCTATATATTTATATTGTTTTTGTATAATATTTCGTTTTTTTTTGTTATTCGTGATTTATTCAATGATAAACCCATCGTCGGAGAAGGACAGCAATAATAGTATTTTAACCCACTGGTAAAAAGATAGTGCTACTAATTGTCAAGCATAGAGTGCAGTTACCTGAGATGTTTCCATTTCAATGTGTTGAACCAGCTTAAGCCACATTGGGTGAATACTGTCACTGAGGGAGGGAGAAAGAGGACAACGATGCTGATAGAAAATCACTTTTCGCTTTTCATGTGCGGGTAGTCAGTTTTGATATCCATGCTTTTTTAACAAATCGAAAACTTTGACTAAACCGAACAACTTGTCATAAAAATAATTTGTCTGTGCGTCGTTACTTCTTGATTCCAATAATTCCAGCAGATGTCCAGTTAAGTAGGCTTGCCGAGTTAACAGGGAAACGTCAACCTATTCTCCTTAACACTGAAGTATTTGGCAGCTGTTCGAGAGGTAACACAAAAGTAAGGTGGATCGAGAACGTCACGAATCTTTAACAGACTTTTAACTTGAAGCAGACAGCTTATAAAGACAAGTAAAAAGAAGATATAAAAAACAACAACATAAATGTCGCTGCGTGTCTACCATATCTGTCACGAACGATCCTGTTTCTTATATTACTGACTGCTCATCGTGACATTATCACATCGGAGACCAGCATGTGCTTAGCGGAACCCTAAGCAAGACACTCAGCTTTCGTCTTGAGGACGGGAAAACAAACCGGATTTCGAAGATTTGTTAATTTTCACCCCACACTCGAAAAAAAAAAAAAAAAATTTTTTTCTTTAATTTTATTTTATTTGTTTAAATATTTATACGGTTTGTATAATTGGTTCTATAGATTGTTGACTTCATAATTATATCAATTATAAATTTACGGATTATATTGCTTGTAAACTTGATTTTATAGATTGTAGACTTATGGATTTTATAGATTGTAGAGAATGAACTAGATTTTTTGCTTGGTATTGGCTTCTTTGGTTAATTGCATACCGACCGTTGTGGGTTATTTAATGCCAAAACCATTCGTTTACAGTAACAGTAATGTTACTATTTCACCTCTTGCTTGAGGGATAAGGAGGATACATAGCTTTCCCAGAGGTATTAGTACAAAAGTGAACGTTGTAGAGAGACTGGAGTTCGAACTCGCTACAATGTCACAGTTTTGCATGTTAACCACTACGCTATGTGGACTTTCCCTATAAGAGTTTTGTTGTAGAGATCATATCATATCGTTTTTGAAGAAACTTATGAAAAATCCCCAAGAAAACTGAATTTTTATATACAGTTTTCTTATCTTGACAAATAACACTAACTCTTGAATAATAATTATAAAAATAAAAGCTTTCGTACATTTAATGCTTTTTATGGTTTTAGTGTAAAGTTAGCCCGGGTCATTGGCCTAATGAGTAGAATGTTCGCCAATGGTCCGGGAGACCGGTGTTCAATCCCAGGGCGAGTCATAACAAAGACTCAAAAAATGATATTTGATGCTGCCTTGCTTAACATTCAGCATTATAACGTAAGAATCAAGGGTAAAGTGGACCAATCCAGGGAGTGGAGTTGCACACTCCCCTACACATTGGTGTAGTAGCTATTGAAAAGGGAGCCTTCGGGTCACCCTCGACTGAGATCGCCATCTTTACAGTTTTTTTTACTTATGGTTTTAAAAATCTGTGACTCTTCTTTCACGAATGTATGATTTGGATTTTCAGATTCTAATAAGAATTTGCAAAATTTTTTATCGGTTTTATTTTCGGGATCCTAATGTTTGTCATAGTTGATATTGTTTAACAACAACTACTGCTACTGTGACACAACATTTCTGTAACAAAAAAAAAAAAAAAAAATGCTGCATCTCTGTAAGAAATAAAAAATATCAACGACTTTGTAAACAACAAAAATTGCGACATGTCTGTAAAAAAAAATGCAACGCCTTTTTAACGAAAAATAAAGTTGTAACACCCATCTAACAAAAAATAGAATTGCAAAACCCTGTAACCAAAATTAGAACTGCCACATCTTTCTAACAAAAAATATGCATCACCTCTGTTGCTAGAAATAAAATTCCAAGCTTTGCAACTCGAAATAAAATTACAACCTTTCCATAACTAACCACAGAATTCCATTAGAATATTAAAGAATTCTACTTTTATCTTAACTGTAACATATTCATATTTGTTGAGACAGAGGAATTTGGTAATAGAAGTTAAAAACTCTGGAGTTGGATAAATATTTTTAATACCCCTTTTAATTGAATAAGGTTCCAAAAGAAATAAGAAAAGATACTGGTATCTTTTGTTTGGATTTTGGTTTTTATAGCATATCAACCGCAATCGGTCATTCAATGCCAAATTCTTTTTAAACATATGTATTAAACATATGATTTCTTAACACATTTTGTACATACCATTTTAAAACGAATCTGGTGTTCATTTTTTTTACACAATTAAATGATTTTTCTCGCAGTCAAATGATCAAACAGTTCCATTTCAAACAATTCAGTTTAGCATAAGTCCAGTTTTTTGTTTTCACATAGTTAATTAATTAAAAAAATCAGTCATCTATTAACACACAGTTAAATGATTAGACTTCAAGCAATTCAGTTTAGCATGTCAAAATTAAATGGTTCCAACTATTGCTATGTATCCCTAAAAATTGAATTTGACATCTGCCATTTGCTTACGCACAGTTTAATGTAAAAACTGTTCTATTTCAAACAATTCAGTTGAGCCTAAGTATTTATTTTTTGTTCACACACAGTTATATGTAAAAACAGTTCTACATGACCCATAGATGGGGCCCTATCAGATGCTACCACTCCGGGCCGGAGTGGACCTGGGAGTGATGGCAATAAAGGAGTACTCCGCATTCCTGAAAGCTCCGGCATTACTGAAGCCTCACCGTCAGATTGTTTAGTGTGATATCCACTTGTTGGGGAAGTCTTACCCCTCTGCAGAGATGCAGTCGGTGTATTCTGCTGCCCAAGTCAACTGGGACATTTGTTTTGGAAGAGAATTAAGCTTTTTAAACGCATAGAGAAAAAGCTACATGGTAACTATACAAGAATTCTACGAGCTATTTTGAACAAATCCCGCAAACAACACCCCATGAAACAACAGCAGATGTACGGCCAATTACCTCCCATCTTAAAAAACATCCAAATAAGACGAACAAGACATGTATTACAAAGCTGGAGTAGAAAGAAAAATTTCCTAAGTGATGTTCTTCAATAGACCCCTACACTGGGAGGTGTCAGTGTTGTCCGACCACCAAAAACTTATTTACATCAGCTTTGTGCGGACACTAGATATAGTCAGGAAGACCTGCCGGGAGCATTGGATGATAGGGAGAGATGGAGAGAAAAATAGAGATAGAGTTAAGAAAATCCTTGTTGTCAGTGCGACTTGATAATGATAAAAAATTTTTAGCGAACAAGGAGGAGGAGGGGAATAAAAAAGGTTACTATTGGAAGAAAAAAAATTACCTCCTCTTTTGCAGTATTCTTCTGAAGTTCGCACCGTCGGTGTTACTGTGAGCTGGTCCCGTGTCTGATTTTTTCAGGAAAAATTGGGAACGATTACTACTCGACTGATATACGGGCACTTATATCAACATCAATTTCTGATTGGTTGCTGTGATGGGGAAATTGCCATCAAATAGCTCGGGCTTTGCCGCATTTTTTTTCAAAGTTCGAGTATGCTCGTTGGGGTTCTATCAACACAGACGACGTCAACAAAGTGAAAGGGTCTGATGTTGAAAGACTGAAACCCTTAAAAACCTTTTGTGATACATCACTAAGGATGTATACCTAAGCATTGTTATGTATCTTACACCTCGGGCTATAATTATTCATGGACATTAGTATTTGTAGTTACTTCATTTCGTTATGGAAACCAACAAAAATGGTTATTAGTACTTTTTTCCCCCTGTCACCTGATTGTTGTAAACATTTGTTACTTTTTGGGGGAATCCTGTCAAGGTTAAGTATTTTTGCGACGGCTGCGTGTAAGTCTTGATTTTGCATGCCCCCCCCCACTATAAAATGATATTTTGTCAATCCCTGCTTGGTGGGAGGTTAGATAAATAGCAAAGATTTTTTTACTTCTAGAACTTTTCAGAGACCATCCACAACCGACTCCTTCATCAGCAAAAAGTGTGAAACGACAAAGAATCTTCCTTTTATGACCTCAAACAAACCCAGATCTTAAACCCCTTCATTACACTATATGGGGCGTTTTAGAAAACAAAACAAATGCAACTTCCCATCCAAATATTGGTTTGCTTAAGACTGCTATTGAGGAAGAATGGAATAAAATATCTGAAGAATTTATTTCGCTGATCATACCGGCGAATACGATAATAAGAATTGATAAAAGGGAAGAGAAAATAAAACAGAAGAATAATCCCTGACCCACCTCGGCCAAAACAAAAACGAAGAATAAAATCAGTGAAAGAAATGGCGAATTGTAAGCATCTGCTTAAGTGGAAATCAAACAATAGGAAATTATTAACTGTATTGTGAATTCAAAGTTAAGAAAGTCGAAGTAAAACCTTATCACAGAAGAAAAAGAATGAAATAAAATCAGCAAGAAATTTTGACTCAAGTCACATAAGGATATAAAAAAATGAAAAATATAAGTATCTTATCTTACTCTGCTCGACTTTGATATTTTGTAAGAATTTATATTTTATTCTTTTCACATTTGAAGGATTTTGGAAGAAATCGAGATAAAACAAGTTCGGCCGAAAAAATACGCAAATACACCTTTATATATATATATATATATATATATATATATATATTACACGATAGTCTGTCAAATAAATAAGGAGCCTGAAGAAGCTACTGCCCTAACGCTCAGGAGAAAATAAACAATATTTACTGACTCAGCGGCCCAGCTGACGTCGGCTAACAAACTTTATACCTTTGTATATAATACAAAGAAGGCACAAGGCCTTGAAGTTTTGGTGGGAGGGGAAGGGAGAGGTCTTGCATTAACTATATATTCTAAGGGGACCTAGCTAGCCACATTCACCGACCCATTCAACAGTACAATATATAACCATTCATCCATCGCCATGCGCGCAGCAATCACCGAAATACCACATTTGCTCTATGAAAAAGGCCTACTTAAAACCCCGAATGTGATGTACGATTTTATTTACAATGAATGTATATGATGGGGATGGGAGAAAAAAACACCAAAACGAAAGACATCGGCTAACAAGTAAATGCCAATGAGTGGGCCAGCATATATGCATGCTAGCATAGCCACTCCTGAGCTCACTGCCAATCAACACACTTGGAATGGACGAGACTACCTGCGTACAGTGGAACGCCGTGATGCGCATATAATCTTACCTTCTTTAAGCTCAAGTAATTATTCACTTTCACATACTTCCCCGGCCTTTTGGCTGGGCCGTCTGGCATTCGTGTCGGATGGCAGATTTGAGGCCGAAAGGCCGCCACCTTCGGGTGGGCGAGCTGCAACCTTTGTCCCCTATGTATAGCACTAGACCTTGCTGTCTAGTTTAAGCTATAACCTGGCATACGTGCCCGTATCCAAATTTGGATTCGTGAAACTGCTTGCCTTATTAGAGCCACATTGCATTTAGTGGGTCGATGAGCAGCACAGACCAGCATGGTTGGAGTCTCAGCTCGTTCCCGACCTTCCCCTCCCCCTTTATCCCCACTTTAATCGGCCTCCGGACTTTTGACCTTGTCTCAAGTCCTGTCTGGTGGGAGGCAGTGACAAATATCTTATTCACTTTCACGCGTAATTCAACACGTAAACTACTCTCAAGTACCGAACTTTGACAGAGCCATACCGTGAAAAAAGCTAAATAATTTTTTTTCAGACATTTTTTCCAGAAATGTAAAATCTGCATTGTAAGGGTTTTTCTTAATAGCAAATACTGTATTAATATTGCCAAAATATTTCTATTGAGATTATTCAATGAAAGCAAACCAAGCAGGTATCCAGGACTGAACAGAGGTCTGTCATCAAATTTTTGGGGGCTGAGAAATGCTGACCATGTGAAGTTTACAGAAGAATGTGTGATGTGGACAGAGACGCATGTTTTAATCCCTAAATATTTATAATTGGGCTTGACATAGGTTTTCCACCACGTGCCAGAGTCGAAAAGACAGTCTATGGGGGAGAAACACTGACTCTCCGGTAAAGAAAAAGTTCCGGGCGCAGCACTGAGAAAAGAAGGTAATGCTGACAGTCTTCTGGGGCATGAAAGGACTCGTCACTACTGATTTCCCTGAAAAAGGTTCAACTGTGAACAGTGCTTCCAACTGGCAATTCTATAGCACCTTTATATATTAAATGGACCTCGTATAGACAAAGATTTTACAAAGATTTTTATGTTTTTATGGTACCGTAACACAGCAAATAAAGATATATGAATGTCATGTTTTTTTGATCATCTTAATTTTCGATATAAGGACATAAGGATGCAATGCAAAAGAGAATCCTTTACTTTTTTCTAATTACAATCGATATCATCATAAATTATTGCTAGAACAGTTTGGTTGCCTAGCTTGTGAGCCACCGTAACATATGAGGTATCCATTGTTTGCTAAACGACCTCAACCCACGTTGTGCTCGTTATTACGTAAAGTTAAGTCGGACGCAGGTTTTTGTCAAAACTGTAAAAGCCACGCTTTATTCCAACTAAAAATTATTACATAGAATATTCGGACTTTTGACCTCATCGTTATTTTTATACTCACAAATTTTCGGCTGATTTGTCATTCAGCATTCTTCAGATGTTTCATGTCTAACTCGGGAGCCCTCACAGAATCTCGAACCGAACCTTTTATTCGAACGACATGTTTAACACAATCGGAACAGTCTACCCATGTGGTTCAAATAAAGGGTTCAGTTCTAGATTCTGTGTGTGAGCTCCCGAGTTCGACATGATACACCTGAAGAAGGCCGAAGGACATATTGGCCAAAATGTTGTGAGGATAACAATTAAAATGATGTAAATAATCGGAATATTCAAAGTCATAACAATTATCAAGCTTCATCTCAGAATATTTAAATAAAAAAATAAACCCGAGAATGCTTTTATTTTGCAGTTTTTATTCACTATTCTCGCGTTTAATCTGGTGGAGTCGTATAACGCTTGGCTTTCCAGCTTAAGTAAGTGAACTCTTACTTTTGTTTCTCGGATTGACTCTTCTTGTGGACGGCTGGTTGGGTTTTATGGCATATCAGCATTTGCAGGTTATTTAACGCAACATTCTTTTTATGTTTATATTAAATATATATGATTTTTAAGTAAGTAGACTGTGGGTGACATTTTAAATGAGCCAGGACTCGTTTGTTTACTTTGCTGAGGTGAGCTTTCCTGACGTATAGTAAAAGATGGATCCAGCCAGTCTGGAAGCCCAATCAATTCTACTCCGAGCTAAAAGAATCATCTGTTTAAGACCTGGCTGCTCCCTTGGATATATAGTCCTGACTCCCGGAAAAGAAAACCGCTTTCCAAGCTTGAATCTCCAGGAACTAAAATACTTTAAAATTGATATCCTTGTGTAATGATCACATCCCATAACTAGGTTTGTTCGTAGGAGGCGTTAATCATGTATAGAGTATTTGGGAAAGAATTAGCTGATTTGGTTAGGTTTGGTTTTATGGCATATAAATCATTGAAGATTATTTAATACCAAATTCTGTTTATGCATATATATTAAATATATGTTTGATTTGTAAACATTTTGGTGGCAACATTTTTAAACGAGCCGGAGCTAATTTTCTTGTACACCCTTAAGTAGTTTCAATTATTGCTACGTAACAGTCACAGTTTAACAAAAGTCATTTGCTTGCAAGCATAGTTTGTTCAGTTCCACCAAAAGATAGGGACTACCTTGGGTCAGAGTGGACCTGGGAGTAATTGCAATTAAAGGGTATTCCACATTCTCCAAATCTCCAAGACTGGAACTTCAACATCAGATGGTTTAATGTCATAAATTGGACACTCATTGGAGGGGGGATCTTACCCCGCTGTAGTGGTACTATTAAAACCATTGCTGGGGGATAAAAAGGTTCATGTCTTTCCCAAAGGTATTAGTCCGAATATGAACGTAATAGCACGACTGGAGTTCGAACTCGCTTACTACGATGTCGCAGTCCATCACATTTCCCTCTCCCCCAACAAGGATTCGCCTCTGGCTAAATACATAGAGGCATACGTATTATTACGCTTAAATATGTTCTATCAGCGGCAGAAGGGTTTAGAGTGTCATTAATTCTTTCTTGGATTTCCAATGCGATGCAAGGATTTTTGGAACAGACGTTTACTTATTTTTTTCTTAATCTACGAAGTACCTTTAAAAAAATGTCAGCGGCCATTACTCTCGTCATTTAATCTTCAGAATGACTAGCAAAGTAAAACATTTATAGCTAACCTCTAAGATCTTTTACCAAGTGAGGCAATTTCTCTATTTTGTTTTATCACAGCACATTAATAGATGGAGTTGTTTCATCTTTTTTAAGCTTCAATGGATGCCATTTTGGAAAGAGCCGTCTGCAATTGACGTCACCCAGACGAACGCACAAACATGATCAGAAGCAAAAATTAATGTCTGTCAACATCTTTTAAAAAACCCAGCCAGCATACCATTGATTTTATGATCTTCTATAGTATTTCTGGCATAGTACGTATCGATTTTTTTGATAGAGATATTTTTTCACTACACGACACGCAATTTTTTTTTTTCGTATCCTGTTATATTTTTAAAATATCAGACATTTCCCTTTCATTCGTTGACTCGGACAATTCAATATGTATGTCTTGGAAGAACTTAAAATACAATAAAATATTAATGATTAAAAGAGAGGAGCTGTGACCTTTTATAATAACGACAATTAACACAGAACCACAGTCAATATATATATATATATATATATATATATATATCCTGAGTTTTGCTGATATCAGCAACACTACTCAAAAGTGTCCCGGAAACCTGAGAAAACTTGCTGTCATACGAACTTCAGTGAAAACCACCTGTTACTACAGGGTACGGAAGCAAAATTAGGAATAATAATAATAAACCAATCTTTTATAAAACAGGATTAATTCTTATTTAAAAATAGACAGCATAATAAGAAGATAGACATAGAACAGTAAATTTACTCAATATGACCACCATTTTTTCAGTTATTATATCAAAACACCTTTGAAATGATTTGCATGCCTTCAAAATAAATGCTTCAGATATTTTATTCCATTCTTCCTCAATAGCTGCCTTAAGCAAACCAATATTTTGGATGGGAAGTTGCATTTGTTTTGTTTTCTAAAACGCCCCATACAGCGTAATGAAGGGGTTTAAGGCCTGGGTTTGTTTGAGGTCATAAAGGAAGATTCTTTGTAGTTTCTTTTCTTGCTCACTCAAATTGGGCTGAATTTGTAATGAAAAAGTGCTTGAATAATAGAGTTAATAATGAAAATTTAGATTTATCTCTTTTCCCACCCAAACTTGGACAAGCAGACTAAAAAAACGTTTTAAAAATAATTCCATATTTTGATTGCGCATCCTGTTGTGGTTGGAAAAATTGTGCAGAAATAACAATAAGAAAAGATTAATCACATAATAAGCGAATGAAGTAACTTGCACAAAGGGAATCTAAGACTAGAACCTACTAGGTGGGAATGGTAATCCACTGGGAATTGTACAAAAAATTGAAATTTGATCATAATACCAAATGGCACATGAAGAAAAGAAAATCCGTCCGGATGAATGAAACACAAAAAATTCTCTAGGATTTTGAGATACAAACCGATCACCTAACCCCAGCTAGAAGACCAGACCTAGAGATCATTTAAGAGAGAGAGAGAGAGAGAGAGAACGAACTTGGCGAAGACTGGATTTTGCCGTCTTTACGAACCACTGAGTGAAAAACTGAGAAAACGAAGGGATAGGTAAATACTTGGACGTTGCCAAAGACCAAAAATCAAAACAAAACAAAAAACAAACAAACTATGGAACGGTGATAAGGTGACGGTGATACCAGTTGTAACTGGTATATACTTGGAACAATCCCCAAAGACTTGGTAAGGGGACTGGTAGAGTTAGAAATCGAGACCATCAAGACTACAGCATTGTTAAGGCCGACCAGAATTTTGAGTAGAGTCCTGGAGACTTGCTGTCACTCATACATCAGTGAAAGATCATCAGCTAACGCTGGTGTGAAAAAACTTGCCTGAAGTAATATGATGACAATGTACATGGTCATGGCTAGGAAAATGGAATCTCAAGAAAGAAAGTGAGCTCAAAACAACTCCATAAGGACCGATTATGTTAAAGCGAAAATCGATTAAACCCAACCGAATAGCAAGTGTAGGTGATGCAGAGATAGAAATGAAGTGAGTAAGCAAATACAGCAGACTACCACAAAAAGATTACAAGACTCAGCAAAACTGGGAGGGAAAGGTAATCCACCGGGAACTGTGCAATAGATTGAGTTTTGACGATACTAACTAATGGTATATGCACAAATCAGAATATGTCCTTGAGAATGACACTCATGAAATTCTCTGATATTTTGAGATACAAACAGATCACATAGTCCTGCTTAAAAATAGATCTAGAATTAATTAATAAGAAAAGAAAAAAACTGGTTATCTAGGGGATTTTGCCGTTCCAACAGACCACAGTGTAAAAATCAAAGAAAGTGAAAAGATAAACATATATTTAGACCTTGCCTGAGAACTAAAAAAACAAAACAACTATGCATATTTACCAAACCCCTCCGCTCGGGCAGGATTTGATTTCAATTTTTAAGCGAAGTTTAACAGGTTGAATACAGAGTTTTCCTTCTCCTAGACTAGTTGCCTCACCAAGGCTGAAGAACCCAGTCTGCCCTACTGTTTACCCATAGCTGGAGGGAGAATGATTGGATTCATACCTTTTCCAAGGGTATTAGTACTATGTGAAAGGCAATCGGTCTCGTCCAGGATTTGAACTCGTGTCGCCGTGTTCATTTCCTACGACGATAACCATTACACCACGAACAACAATGGGATATGATGGTGACGGTGATACAAATGGTAGTTGAGACGGTAGGAACGATCTTCCAAAGACTTGGAGGAATATGAAATTAGAGCAAGAATCGAGACCATCCAGACTACAGCATTGTTGAGATCAGCTAGAATACTAAGAAGGGATCTGGAGATCTGAGAAGACTTGTAGTCGCTCAGACTCCTGTAAAGTAACACCAGCTAACATTGGTGTGAAAAACTCGTCTGCAGTAAAATAATAATATTAGGCCTTGTGTTAAGTAACGAGAAGAAATGAACTTACCATCTTGTGGACTTGGCTGTTCTAGCAGATATCACTGAGCGAAAATAAAAGAAAACGAAACGCTATACTAACTTTTAGATCTTTCAAGAGAGCTGAAAAAAGCTATGGAATATGAAGATGACGTTGATACCAATTGTTGATAGTGAGCTTGAGACAGTGCTCAAGGGCTTTGAAAATAGTCTGAGGGAATTGAAGATCAAAGAAAGTATTGAGACCATAGTGACCCTAGCTGTTAACGTCAGCTAGAAAAGAGTAACATTATATATATATATATATATATATATATATATATATATATATATACGTGGTGCATCCATCAAGTTTCCAGACTTTTTTGTACAGGCATTTAAAATTGATGTAGACTCTTGAAAATTCACTGTGTTATTGCTATACATCTTATTAGATGACTGACCAATTTTTATGATTTCAGGTTCAAATGAACAGCTACCGCAACAATTGGAATACACCCTACTAAAACCTGATTGTCACAGCTGATGAATTTCAAAAATGCAATCTGGACTTTAGAAGAACGATATGCAATAGAATTCTGTTTTAAACTTGGAAAAATGCTCAGAAACGTATGGAATGCTTCAGACTGCTTTTCGACCATCTTGCATGAATCGAGCATTAGTTTTTGAGTGGAATAAGAGATTCAAGGAAGGCAGGGAGTCTGTGAGGGATGATCAGAGATGTGGCAGGAGTAAGGAAGTCAATAAACCAGAGTTGATTTGCCAAACGGTTAGGGTTAGGGTTACAATGTTGAGGTTTTAAGGAAGTTCAGGAAGAGAGTCCGCTGGAAGAGGCCAGCACTCTTCAAATCGGGTCAGTAGCATTTCCACCAGGACAATACTCCAGTCCACAACTCCATCCTTGTCACAGACTATTTGACTAAGATGGGCATCAAGAAAGTACCTCACCGTTCCTATAGTCCCTGTGAATTTTGGTTATTCCCTAAGCTCCGAGGCTGTCGTTATGAGACAATTGAAGAGATGAAAGAGGCTGTGACGAAGGTCATTGACACGCTCACACAAGAGGACTTCCATGGGGCCTTCCAGAATTTGTTGGAACGGTACAAGTACGTTGCTGCCGGACGAGATTACTTCGAAGGAGGCTAGTGTTTCGTGTGTGTACTATCAATAAAAGTGCCCTTACGAAAAAGTCTGGAAACTTATTTCATGATCTACGTATATATATATATATATATATATATATATATATATATATATGATAGAAATATGCGGAAAGTTGGATAAATCAAACACTTAAAACGGGTTTTGAGGTGTGATATTTCGTTCTTTTATTTCATTTTTAATTTAAACGGTTCAGTTTGAGAGCATTCTTAAAAAATTAAACTTGAAATAAAAGAACGAAATATCGAGCCTCAAAACCGGTTTTAAGTGTTTGATTTATCCAACCTGCCACATATTTCTACCATATTGTGAGATTCACTACAATCTATCATTCCAACATATATATTCTACAACAGTATATGGTTGACACTATCTCATCTAGAGGGTTAGTGACAGACTAAATGCGGTATCATTTGGAGAGTGTTCAATAACTGAGAGAACTATTATATATATATATATATATATATATATTTAATAGCATGGAACGGTTGCTTACCTGCGACCACTGGTTTCATGCTGTTTTTACATGGCAATTATCTGGCAGAAAAAGAGAGATTTTGGCAAAATCGAAAAGACAGTCAAAAGAATTTTTACGTTAGAATTGTGTATAGAACTTATTTGTGTATATGTGCTTTTCGACCAGTGATCGCAGATAAGCATCTATGCTGTTAACATGCATATATATATATACATACACTATTTATCACTAATATTTACATCCTAAACAATTTATGAAAAATTAATTCTCTTCTAACAAAAAATGTCAGAGTTTTATTATTTCTATTGGAATATTATACGATCAAAACGGATATCATTAGATATGATTTATTACCAAGCTTTACAGCATTTAAGGTAATATTTCCATTAAAAAATGTCAGTGGTTTACTTAATTATGGGCAATAATCTCTTTCTCGGAATATACAGTGGAAGAAATAAGACACCTTATTAAATTGTTAATTTTCTTATTACAACATAAATTCTTCTGAAAATTGGTATGTGGTACATAGATCCGATGGATATTTGTATACATATTCAATTTTATAAACAACTTTCCACCAAAATATGTTATTATGAAAAATACGTTTTCGAGGGTGGAAATAAGTATAAGAGTTTTCAAAATTTGTATTTAATAGTAAAATTGTTCAAAATTCAATGTTTAAATTTATTCCATTTTAATTGTAATACTTCAAAACACTTGTCTTGGACTGAATTAATAAGTTTTCTGGGGGTTTAAGATAGAATTTCATTCCAATACTGTTTAATGCAAGATTTTAGTTTCTCTACCTTCAAATTGACGTTTATTTTTGTATACTCTTCTTGACAAATTCCCCCAAAATTTTCTATTGGGTTTAAATCTGGAACCTTCAATATATTTTGTTTTAAACCAGTCTTTCGTGAGTTAAGAAGCGTGTGTGGCTGCGTTGTGAAAAATGACATTATTGGTGTCTGGAAGGTTCATTGATATATCAAGCAGAGTTTTGTTTCCCTTCCATCATTACTAAACCAGTCTTTCCAGACGCAGAAAAAGTTCCCCAAACCATAACAGATCCTCCTTCAAACAAGTCTTTTTGAATATAGCTATTTTCCTTTCTTAAATCATGCCAATAACACTAGGAGCCATCAGGTCCATCTAAATCAACCCTTTTCTCACCAGAAAACACCATGGTTTCCCATTTCTCCTTTGACCATGTTACTTTTTGCTTTACCCAATCTACGCGCAGTTTGTGTTAAGCAGTTAAAGCAAGGGCTGTCTTCCTGTTTCGAGATACGAGATTTGACGATTTATGGAGAAGTTAATGAACTCTTCTTGGGGTGTGAATTGAATTATTACGCCCAGAAAATCCGGCAAACACTTGCGCACGATATACGGAAACACTGACAGCTCTTTCAACCTTACTAGGTCTCACCAGCAGTGTATACCGTGATCTCTCCTTAAATAAAAGAAAATATACATCTATATCTTTGCTATTGAGGTTATAATAATAACGCGGATGCGTATTTTCGAGCCTCCTGGGAAGACGTGGCCCTGGAGGTGACCGTGTCTTCTGTAAAGAGTACTGATGTAACTTGCGAGACACATTCAGGTTATTGGCCGCGCAATTACCATGGCTAGTTGATTTAGCGTCACTTGTGTGCGAGGTGGATAGTTGGCTCATTGGTAGAGTTTCGGCTCTGATTTCAGTGGCCATTGGTTTGATCTTCAGTGGGGGAGATCACGGTACACACTGCTGATGAGACCTAATAAGATCGAAACAGCTGTCCTGTGTTCGCCGGATTTTCTGGTCGTGGTAATTCAATTCACAATATAATTCCTCTTCTTAAAAAAAGAAAATGAACATCTTGGAGTGATGGGTAAATTCTGAGATTTTTGCAGATCCCTTGAGCTTGATTGTCCTTTAGAAGCTTCTCGAAAAAGTTGACGTCGGGCTGCATTTCTAATTTTAGGTGGACGACCTGGACGTTTTCTGGAGCCATACGATTCAGGGTCTTTTATATAATTTCTCACCACTGTTTGGGACCTCGAAAGTTCTCTTGCAATGAAACTTATTGATTATCCTTTCAGTTTATAGACAGAAATTTGCTCTTTTTCATTTTCATTAAATGGAGAGTTCCCAGACATTTTACTGTAACTGTATTCAATTATGCAATGTTTAAATAGGACTCAAATGGCTTAAAATCATGATAAGAGTCCTTTATATAATCTGTGCATCCACTTATTCTTCTTTTGGCATTCTGAGGTAAACCAGACATACAAATTTTCAAAACTGTCTCATAATTATTTTCACCCTAAAAAAACGAAGTTTTGTTAATAACATTTTTTTGGGAGGAAAGTTGTTATAAAATCGAATATGTGTACTAATACCGATCGGATCTGGGTACCACACATTTTCAGAGGAATTTGTTCAGTAATAAAATTATTAACGATTTAATAGGGGTGTCTTATACTTATTTCCACCACTATATATATATATATATATATATATATATATATGTGTGTGTGTGTGTGTGTATGTATATCAATATCTATCATTTATCTATGGAATAGAAGAAATGCAAATAAGAAAGGTTTTGGCATATATATATATATAAATCTTTATCCGTACATATATCTTTCTTCCTATGTGTGTTAGTTTCTTTTTCTCTAAATGTATACATTAAGTAATATTTCTCTTCAAACTATTTATGGATGACAATTTGCGTTAAGTAGACGTTTTCTGTACCTGGACTAAAACCGATTTTCTTCCAATCCACCGAGCTTAAACTTTCCTGTTCAAATTACACCGCCATGTGAATAAGTAAGTAAGAAAAAAAAACTCTGCATTAGTTAACATCGATATTCACCCGTGCTTATTGCATTTCTTCTAATGATCTCTGCCTCTCGTTCAATTGATTTGCTGAAAAAGAAAGTGCTGCGATGTCTACACGCCATGAGCACTCACCCAGACTCTTTCACTGACAATTGTTACGCTGCGTTTGAATCTTGAACGAATCTAAAACAGACACACGTCTCTCTGAGAGGTACCGAACGGCCTTGGAGCTTTGCTACTTGCTGCATAAGATTTAAAAAAAACCGATGATGGTGGTGGTAGAGGTGAAGATATGGTGGATTGGTAATTTAGTTGATTGCTCATATTTTATCGGTTGATTTTTCCCCTTCTCGCTTCTCTACAAGGTGTGTTTTTCGTTGATGGTATCCATATTTGCACAATTACATAAAGAAGTTAAGGACATTTTCTCCCATTATACATTCACGTACAACTGCATAAAATAGACTCTTACACACTGTCAGTAGATTGTCATAAACGCATAGATTTCCTTTCTCATTTTCTAATGTGTCTGCGTCATTTAAGAAATATGATAAAACTGAAAGATCATAAATCACTTTTATTCAGATTTTTAACGAGTATATATATATATATATATGGAAATGTAAAATTGTTAAAAAAAAAGAAGGTATTCAGAGGATAATTTATTTTGGGAATAATTTGCCAGTCTTAAACTTTTCGGTATTTTGACCTTAATCAGATTCTATGACGGTTTGTTTTAGTTTTTGTTTAATGGTATATCAACCTTTTTCGGCTATTTAATGCCAAATCCATCCTTCTAGAAGAACAGTAGTGGTACTATTTGACCTATTGCTGGGAGGATAAGAGGATTCATGCCTTTCACATGGGTATTTGTCCGAAAGTGAACGTAATAACGCGACTGGACTTCGAACTCGCTTACTACGATTCCGCAGTCCATCGCTTTAACCATTACACCACGAGCCCCCCTCCTCAGATTTTATGAGTTTTCGAACAAACGAAAAAGATGAGGAAGTTTTAAACATTCTTTTTCCCTTGTTGGCATTCTGTTTCAAATTTGTGTTATATAATAAGTCTTAGAAACTTTTAAAAATTTCTTACATCTATCTAAATATTTATATTATTTAGTCAATATCCACCTTTATAAGTGTCAACCTGCTTCTTTCAGTTTGTTTGATCTAACCGTCGTATTATCTAAACGATGAAGCCGAATCATTTTAAATGAGGAATTTTTGATATATCTATAAGTTGATTTGGCCGACCGTAGTAAAGGGATCCCCTAGGGCCCCCTTTTCAATGGCTACTACACCGAAGTGTAGGGGAAGGTATTATTCCTTTCCCTGAATTGCGCCACTCACCCTGGATCCATCCCTTATATTGCTGAGAGTAAAGAAAGGAAGCATCAAGTACCATTTTTCTAAATCTTTGGTATGACTCGGCTTAGGATTGAATCCGAGTCCCCCGGACCATTGGCAAACGCTATAATACCAATTATATATATATATGCGTGTATGTGTGTAAAATATCTATATTTTTATTTACAAATTGCATCGCCTGTTTTTTTTTGTTCACGCTACCAAAATTATAGGCTTTAAGATAATATACATTAGTAAGGCAAGTGATCTAGAAGAAAGCATCATCCCATCACTTCTTTGTACAGACAAAGGTAAATCTAAGGATAGGCAGGACTCTCTAGCCTTAGTAAGGCAAGTGATCTAGAAGAAAGCATCATCCCATCACTTCTTTGTACAAAGGTAAATCTAAGGATAGGCAGGACTCTCTAGCCTTAGTAAGGCAAGTGATCTAGAAGAAAGCATCATCCCATCACTTCTTTGTACAAAGGTAAATCTAAGGATAGGCAGGACTCTCTAGCCTTAGTAAGGCAAGTGATCTAGAAGAAAGCATCATCCCATCACTTCTTTGTACAAAGGTAAATCTAAGGATAGGCAGGAATCTCTAGCCTTAGTAAGGCAAGTGATCTAGAAGAAAGCAAAAATGAATTCAAATCTCCAACAAACACGACATGGACCTTTGTAACAAGGAAAAGCCTATTAGTCGCCATATCTTACAGACAGATTAAACCGGATTGTCTGCAATAAAAAAGAATGAAATTTAATGAGGTTGCTAATACGGCAGTTCACATCATATAACAAAGTGATGATGTATCGACGTCTGGAAAACAGTCTAGACGTCTCCTCTTCACTTATATGAGTTTTATTCCTCGATAAATCTTTGGTGAAACATAGGTTTCTGCATGTTCAGTATTATACTCTTTATTATACTGTTTATCACTCTCCCTGGAGGTGCCCGTGGTGTAGTCGTTATCGTCGTAGGAAATGGACACAGCGACACGAGTTCAAATCCTGGACGAGACTGATTGCATTTCACATAGCACTAATACCCTTGGGAAAGGTATGAACCCAATTATTCTCCCTCCAGCTATGGGTAAATAGTAGGACAGACTAGGTTCTTCAGCCTTGGTGAGGTATTTGGTGAGGCAACTAGTCTAGGAGAAGGAAAACTGAATTAAAACCTGTTAAACTCCGCTTAAAAATTGACCGTGTGTCATATTCTACCCGAGCGGAGGGGTTGGTAAATAGTATCACTCTCCCATGAGCATTTTTCTTCGTTCATACATTCTCTATCATCATCTACCTTTTCCTCATATATATCCGTCGATATCACATAACCCAATATTTTTTAATCATCCATTTTCTTTCCATGCCATCTCCCACCCCCTTTTTTTAATCGATTTCCCATCATCATCTTCTTTCTTTATCATTCATTATCATTTACTCTGTTTCCTACTCAACTTTTTTTCCCCAGTCACTCCAGTTAGCTGTCGCTGTCAGAGTATTCTAATACGCTGACTGTATCTCTGCAGAGGGGGTAAGCCATGTGACCTGGGTATGACAGTAAACCATTTGAATGTAAAGCTCCAGTTATAAAGCTTTCAAGAATGTGGAATACGGCTTCATTACCATTACTCCCATGTCTATTTTGATCCAGAGTGGTTGTTTCTGTTAAGGGGTCTATATATATATATATATATATATATATATAAAGAAGTCTTTAATCCTTTACTATGGTTAAAACCATTTAACTAAATACAAAATGCATAAATAGGGTGCGATAGATGAAGCGATTTTACTGTGAGTAAAGTGAAGAGGATTTGGAATTAAATAACCATCAAGGGTTGATATGTCTTTAATCCAAATAACCAAATCCATCTTCCTTACCATCCATTTTCTCACTATCCTGTGATATTCTTCTATAATTTATTTTTCTCACTATCCCGTCATCTTCTGTCTTTCTCAGCCACCTTCCCTCTCTATGCAGTCATCCCCTTTCTTTCTCAGCCACCTTCCCTCTCTATGCAGTCATCCCCTTTCTTTCTCAGCCACCTTCCCTCTCTATGCAGTCATCCCCTTTCTTTCTCAGCCACCTTCCCTCTCTATCCCGTCTTCTTCTATTTCTCACCCTCCTTCCCTCTATGTCCAGTTATTCCCTTTCTCATCCATCTTCCCTCTTCATCCCGTCATCCTCTTTCTTTCTTTCTCAGCCACCTTCCCTCTCTATCCAGTCATCCTCTTTATTTCTCAGCCTCCTTCCCTCTCAGTCCCGTCGTTTCCTTTCTCAGCCACCTTCTCTCTCTATATCCTGTCATCCTTTTTCTTTCTCAGCCACCTTCCCTCTCTATCTCGTCATTATTTTCCTTTCTCAGCTACCTTTCCGCTCTGTTTTTCTTTCTTTCGGTATCTACTTTCACTCTGCCTCTCTGGCTTCGTCTACCCATTTTTATTTCCTTCTCTCTTTTCTTTAACAAATGATATACTCGTTGCAAATATCTTTCCATTTTCTTTTTATCAATTTTTGCACTTAAATTCTTGTAAATCCAATTTTCTTCAAATGCACAACTTCGAGATCCAGTTTCTATAAATTATCGCCCAGAATCTTCTATTTCACGTCAAAGTCTTTTTCCTTTTAAAGAAGAATATGGTATTATCAAGTTTATTCAAAGAAGCAATCATCAGTTAAATTGTAATTCAAAGCAACTTAGGATTCTTGTTTTCAATCTTAAAAAAAGTTCAATTAATCTATTTTCTTTTCGTCACACTGACCTATTTTAATGAATTGAAATATTAATTTCAGTTTTTAATTATTTGTTTACGAACTTGCTCTGCATACGAATATCATTTGGTTTGCTTTTACGACATATCAACCATTGGAGGTTATTTAATGTCGAATCCTGTTTAAACACATATATTAAATATATATGATTTGATTTGGATTGGTTTTGTAGCCTATCAACCATTGGAGGTTATTTAATGTCGAATCCTGTTTAAACACATATATTAAATATATATGATTTGATTTGGATTGGTTTTGTAGCCTATCAACCATTGGAGGTTATTTAATGCCATATCCTCTTTATAGAATTAAATCAAATATATGGGATTTAGTTTAGTTTGCTTTTATGGCATATCAACCAGTGTAGATTATTTAATGCCAAATCCTTTTCATACATATATATTAAATATATGATTTCTAAACACATTTTGTAGATAACATCTTTAAATGAGCCTGAACTCATTTTGGCACAGTTAAACCGGGCCATTGGTATAATGGTTAGAGTGTTCACCAATCGCCCGAGAAACCTGGGTTCAATCCCAGGTCGAGTCATTCCAAATACTCAAAAAATGGCATGCCTGCTTGCTCAACACTGAGCGTTATAAAGTGTGGATCAAGGGTAAAATAGGGCAATACAGGAAAAGGAACAGCGCGCTCCTCTACATCTTGGTGTAGTAGCTATCGAATAGGGAGCCTTCGGGTCACCCTCGACTAAGGTCGCCAACTTTACTTTCCAACGAAAGGAGTAACGCCCTCACCTACATCTTGGTGTAGTAGCTATTGAAAAAGGAGCCTTCGACGACAGTCGTCCACTTTACTTCACGTAAATGGTTTCACTTATTTCTATCTTATACGACTAATTCCATGCACTATTAATCATTTGTTTTCACACAGTTAAATGTTTTCAAGTATTGCTATTCAACACTAACAATTAAATTAAAAACCTCTCATTTGTTTACACAGATGATTAAATAGTTCTATTTCAAACAATTCAGCTTAGTTTATTTTGGTTTTATGGCATATCAACCATTGTAGGTTATTTAATGCCAAATCCTGTTTACATATATGATTTCTAAACATATTTTGTTGATAACATCTGAGCTCATTTTTTGCACACAGTTAAATGGGTTCACTTATTTCTATCTAAACCAATAAGTCTATTTACTATTAATTATTTGTTTTCACAGAGTTTAACGTTTTCAAGTATTGCTATGTATCACTAACATTTCAATCAAACATCAGTCATTTGTTTACACACAAATGATCAAACAGTTCTATTTCAAACAATTAAGTTTAGCATAAATACACAGTTTAAATTTCAAACAAATTCTATTCAATCTATAGATAGGACCCTATCAGGTGCTACCACTCCGGGTCAAAGTGGAACTGGG
This sequence comes from Sepioteuthis lessoniana, assembly GCA_963585895.1. Taxonomy (NCBI): domain Eukaryota; kingdom Metazoa; phylum Mollusca; class Cephalopoda; order Myopsida; family Loliginidae; genus Sepioteuthis; species Sepioteuthis lessoniana. The sequence goes on along the minus strand of OY757924.1, from coordinate 69,024,266 downwards.
CGCGATGACAATGAAGGGGTACTCCTCATTACCCAAACTCTAGCATTACTGAAGTCTTTCAATCAGATTGTTTAGGAGGTGCCCGTGGTGTAATGGTTATCGTCGTAGGAAATGGACACGGCGATACGAGTTCAAATCCTGAACGAGGCTGATTGCATTTCACTTAGCACTAATACCCTTGGGAAAGGTATGAATCCAATTATTCTCCCTCCTGCTATGGGTAAATAGTAGGACAGACTAGGTTCTTCAGCCTTAGTGAGGCAACTAGTCTAGGAGAAGGAAAAACTCTGAATTCAAACCTGTTAAACTCCGCTTAAAAACTGACCTTGTGTCATATCCTGCCCAAGCGGAGGGGTTGGTAAATAGGATCAGACTGTTTAGTGTTATATCCAGGACACTCTTTGCGGGGGTTTTACTCCTCTGCAGAGATGCAGTCGGTGTATTCTGCAACTCTAGCTGATAGAGCCACATGAATGTCGTTTCGAATGTAATACCTCTTATTTCCACTGAAACTACAACAAATACAGCCACACAATATCACCATTGTATTGAGCAAGTTTATATCTACGAAAGACCATTTCCCCACCCTGTCACCGAAACATGTTCAAATCCTTGGTGAGTTTGCGTTCCACTTCACGCTAATGTCCTTAGGAAATATATGAATCTATATCTTCTCTTCTCCTCCAGCTAGATGTATATGGTGCACTTGGAGGGTTTAGGTAAATATATACAATAGGAATTACCGTTAACTTTTATTTCTACAACTTATTCAGCTCTCTGGCAAGATAATTGTTTTGGAGAGCGAGGAGTAGCCGTGGTAGAGTGGCTGACGTGCTGGACTGCAGTTTTGAACTCCAGTCGCGCAATTATACAGGGTGGAACGATAAAATTGTCGGCCAAGAAAAGACGACATGATTCCATTTCCGTTAAATGAAAGCCGGTTTTCTTTTTTTGTTGCAGACCATCTACTAGTTGGCTAGTTGTGTACAAATCCCAAGAGCAATAGGAGCCTTCTATCATGTCTGAAAGTGACACAATTTTCAACGAGCGAGATCGGAGATGCGCCGCTGTACAACTCATGCTCTCCACCGACCCAAGTTATGACAACAGGACCATTGCCAGCACCCTCAAAATGGAAATTTGGATTGCCACGAATAACAGAGACGTGCCCAGGGTGATGAAAACAATGTTTCCGGCTACGGTTATGGTCTTTGGTGTGGTTTCAAGTGAGGGCCACATCATTCCACCTCACATCTTCGAAGTCGGCTTGAAAGTCAGCACCAAAGTGTACCTGGATGTGCTGAAGAGTGTGGTGATACCCTGGTTAATCAGGTGGCCGGTGGCAGACCCTGGGTGTGGCAGCAGGACTCGGCGCCGGCCCACAAGTCCAAAGAGACCTAGGCTTGGCTTCAGAAGAAGTGCTACGACTTTGTACCCTTCTCTCACTGGCCCCCGTCCTCCCCCGACCTGAACCCGCTGGACTACTTCGTTTGGTCATACGTCAAGAACAGCACCAACATGACCTCCCTCAACACCAAAGCCAGCCTGATCGCCACCATCCGCCGAGTAATGGCCGAGCTCCCGCCGGCGCTCGTGGAAAATGCATGCTCCCACTTCCGGATCCGTATCGAGGTGATGATTAAGTCTGAAGGCAGTTACATTGAATAGATGTCAGCTCTACTACATAATCAAGTTACCTGAATTGATTTTTTCCATAAAAGTTTTAAAATAAAGCTGTAGTGTTGTTTTCTTTAGGACGACAATTTTATCGTTCCACCCTATATTCGCTTTCACACTAATATTCTAGGGAAAAGTATGAACCCTAATATCCCTCCCAGCTATGGGTTGAATAGCATCAAGGCTCTTCTTTAAGGATTGCGTTGATACTAAAGAAAGCGAGAAATAAGTTTATTGTGATTCATTTAATAATAAATTCAGTTCATCTAAAAAGTAAAGCTTGGGCGTAGAAACAGTTTTATTGTAAATAATTCCCAGGCAATAATCAAAGTCCTCAATATGTAATGGAAAGACGAAATGGGACATGAGAATTGACATTGAGGTTAACATTATTCGCACTTTGGGATTAATAAAAGCTATTAAGAACGAAAAAATATGTCTGACAATATTTGCTAAATGTCAGTGTAAATGGGCAACAGACAAATGGAGACATTAGTCTAGATGTTAAAAGATAGTATATATATATACATATATCAGTGGGGACTCGTTTGGTTGGTTGGTTTTTATGGCATATCGTATCAGGTTATATAATGCAAAGTCTTCTTATATATATATATACACATATACACACACATATAATCCTATTGAATATATATGATCTGTAAACGAGGATTTTGAAGTTAACATTTTAAATAAGCCAGAGCTTATTTGTTTTCACACAGTAAAATAGTTTCAAGTATTTCTATCTAACACTAAAAATTCTATTTATTTATAATTACTTGTTTGCATACAGTTGAAATGTTTCAAGTATTGCTATGTAATACTAACAATTTAACTTCAGTTATTTGTTTGCTTACATTTAAATGGTTATATGATTTGTAAGCGAATAGCACTTCGGTTATTTTATTTTAAAATGATTTTGAGCTAATTTGCTTGCACACAATTACATATTGCTATTGTTGGCATACAGTTAAATCGTTTCAAGAATTCCTATCAAACACTAATAATTCTATTCAACACTATTCATAGATTTGCTCTCAATTAAATGGTTCCAAGTATTGCAGTGCAATTGTAATATAATAGCCGAGGGATTTCGTTTTATATATCTTGCCTGTGGGTTTAGTTAGGCTGAGAACCTTTCGGCTCAGTGCATGGGTTAGTTAAGTGCAAACTTGAATGCAGGTATTGACGCGCGTGCGGGAAGACGTGTCGTTCACGGATGTCAAAATAAAAATCCCAGATAGAATATTACCAGGGGATGTGAATGACATCATGCACCGGAAGCGTGCGCGGAGGATTTTGGGAGATTTGGGAAAAGTCAGTTAGTTGAGATTGAGACCTGGGCGAGGCCAGACGAATTTGTGCGCTACAGGCGCCGCACGTGATGGTGGTGGGGGGGCAGATGGAAAAGTCAGCATAGAAAGATGGTATCTCTCTCCTTATGTCGAAGAACCTTTTAACTCAAAGGTAATAAATGTTTCGTACCTGAACTAAGAAGTCCTAAGTGTTTTTGTGTTTCGGGATTCCTATGCTATGTATATATGTGCGTTATGAAAATTCTATGTACATTTCACATATTCATGTATGGGTATATTACACAATACCAATAAATCAATTTTTTGCACATAGTTAAATGGTTTCAAGTATTCTTATCTAACTCTAATAATCCTATTTAATATAAATAATTTATTTGCACGCAGTTAAATTGTTTTAACATCAAAAATTCTATTTAACAGTCATTTGTTTGTACAAAGTTAACTTGTTAAGAAGTTATGTTTGACCCATAGAGGGCACCTTTTTAGGTACTATCAATTCATATCAGTGTCGACCTGGGAGTAATGCTAATGAAGGAGTACTCTGCATTCCCCAAAGCTCCAGAAATCAGACGCAGTTTAGTGTCATATCAAGGACACTCGTTTGTGTGTGTGTGTGTGTGAGGGGGAGTTCCCCTTCTGCAGAGATGCAGTCGGTGTATTCTATAGTAGACGAGGTTTGGCGACTCCCGGTCATAAATGTTTGTCGAGCTGATTACAATATTTAACAACATATTTTCTTATGGGCTCCCGTGTATAGCCGTGCCAGTTTTGGCGGATCAGCAAAGTCTTACAACAGTCCTTTGCGAGTACAATATTGTTGTGGTATCATCTCTATTTTCGATACACAATGGGTCTCTTCCAGTTAGGATATCACATTTGACCGTAATCCACTCACGGAGTAGTTAGCAAGAGTTTCCCTGGCGACATTGTATTATCTGTTAATTGTAATAACCTTTTTTCTTCTCTCTTAATGCGTGTTAGTCTTATTTATTTTCTGCGATTTTCCCGTGGACACAACAAAGATGTAGCCTAGAAGACCTGCCGGGAGCGATAGATGATAAGAGTGAATGGTAAGAGAATCAGGGAACTCTCTGCTGCTAGGACGACATAATAATGATGATAAGGAGGAGGAATATGGGCATAACTTAGACGCAACAAGCACTCACGCAATTGAGATTAAGTCAGAGTAAATTTAATTTGTCCCTTTTTTTATGCATTACGCTAAAAAAAATTACTCAACGGAATATATAATTAATTCAAAATGGATTTTTAAAACAGCAAATTTAAATAAAAATCTGTTCTTTGAAAAACATAGTTTGGAAGTAAGTAAAGGAAAAAAATCCGCGAGTATGGAGAAAAATTGAAAAACTAAATAATTTAAATGTGATGAATTTCTTGTGAAACAATGTCGATGCTATAACATTTCGGTTTAAAAAAACCATCATCAGTACTTTAAAAAATGGAGATAACAAGTGTTGATAGATCAACGATGGATGTTTAATAAAAAGAAAAATCCATCGTTGATCTATCAACACTAGGTATCACCATTTTTAAAATCCTGATGATGGTTTGTTAAAACCGAAACGTTATAGCATCGACATCCTCTTGTAATAAATTCATCACCTTTGGATTTTTTTAGTATTTTCAATTTTCTTCCAAAACAGGACAAACAAATCAAGAGATTTTTTAAATAATATTTATAAAATTGAAGCAAGAAATATATTGCCTATTAAGTATGTTGCCAGCTTGGTAGGGCTCAGATCTACCCAACCCGACTTGCCACATTAATTTTATTTTATTCTTTACTTATTTTCTTTTTTCTTTCTGATGAACTATATTGATGAAATTTATTTCGGACAATATTTTGAGGCACTGGCTTAAAACAATTGTGGAACCAGCTGAAGTCGAATGAAAATGACGCATTATGGGATATTTTTGTGACTTTGAATTGGATATACCTGACTGCTGACTCAACCGCCATAATCACTACTGATTTTATATATATAGTTCATATGGGATTATTCTGGCTTTTTATTGTAGTTCTATTTTTTTTTTAATATGGAGAGACTTCTGTATGTAATAAAATAAAACAAAACAAAACAAAACAGAAGAAGCACTAAATGGTTAGGGGCTTGCCATTCACTGAGAGGGTAACAATTAAATTAGTAGACCAATTCATATACTTCGGCAGCAACATCTCATCTAATGAAAGCGATGTCAACATCAGCATAGGTAATTCGTGGTGCAACAGAACTGAATGCGGCGGCCTGAGTTCAAATCCGGGAAAGGAGTGAATTCAACTATTCTCCCTCCAGCTATGAGTAAATAGAAAAGCCAACTGGGATCTTCGACCTTGGTATGACAACCAGTATAGAAGAAGGAAAATTCTGAATTTAAACATGTTAAACCCAGCTTAAAAATTGACCTTGTACTTATGGCGGATGGGTTTGGTAAATTCATACGCATAGGAAAGGCTTGAACTACTCTTGATAAAATATTGACCATGTGGAAAAACAGGAATTCTTCCAAGCTATAGCCGTGTCTGTACTCATGTATGGCTGCACCACACGGAACCTGACGAACCACCCGGAGAAAAAACAAGGATGCTGTGGGCGGTTTTAACAAATCTTGGAAGCAGCTCTCAACAAAACAGCTGGTGTACGGCCACTTACCACCCATCACATAAACCATCAAGTAAAACTAAGACGAACAAGAAATCCTAGAGAAGTAAAGAGGAACTCATGAGCGATGTTCTCCAATTGACCTTTACTCATGGACCCACGGGCAGAGCAAAAATCTTTAACCAGATTAGAGCGAACACTGAATGCCTTCTAGAGGATCTAGCAAGAATTATATCCGATAGGGACGGATGGCTTGTGAGAATAAAAGGAATATGTGTTGTCATTACACCCTGATGATATATATATATATATATATATATATATATAAAAGTGTGTGTGTTTGTGTCTGAGGGCCTCAATATGAAATATATATATATATATATATATATATATAGATAGATAGATTAATCGTTCAAATTAGCGATGAAAAGAATGCGTTTGTGAAACATAATTTAAGAACTAATCCTAACTTTAAAGGAACACAGAAAGATCGTTGAATTTTGCATTATTTCTATTTATCATATATTATTTTTATATTTTATTATTAAAGACCTGATTTTTTCAACTTGTTTTTATTTAGTTAAAATTGCGCTAAAAATTACAAGATCCCTTATCTAAATTAGTTAGATTTCATAAATTATTCTAATAATCAATTTTCCTAACTTACAAACACAAAACTTTTTTGTGTATGCCCTTTAAAATAAATTTCGAACATTAACTACGTCATATAGTTTTTGAAACCAAACGTTACTAATAATGTTAAGACATTTCTAATTTTTTCGATTCATTTTTAAAATGAATGAAATTCAGAATATAAAACATCAAACATGAACATTGTCTTGATGACGGTTTAATATAAAAAAACGGAACGTTAACGTTGCAAATAATTCAACTAAAAATAAACTCATCCTCCTAATAAATATATATTATACACTCTCTAAGGTGAGCTGAAAAAAATGATATTATGACGTCACATCTTCTGTTAATTTTTTTGACCAATTGGATCTTAGCACTGCAACACTGAAAACTGTGTGGGTCACTATGTAGGAAAATAAACTTAATTTAGTCACACTCCATGAGAGTTTCTTTGTCAGTCTATGAACTTTTCAGTTGACCATCGTATATATATGTATTTTATTCTATTCTATATATTTATATATATATATCTCCGTAAGCCCTCTAGAAATGTTTTTGACAATTAAACTGTGTACTTATTAAATTGAGTTGTTTGAAATAGAACTGTTTATTTGTATAAAAATGGATTTGGCATTAAATAACCGACAAACGTTTATATACCATCAAACCTAAACAAACTTAAACCCTTGAATGATCCGGACTTTCTACAAGGCATTTAAGACAATGGTGGTTAATGGTTTTTATTATGCAAAACTGGTCAATGACGTTAATAAGAGGTTGGAAGGCAAACTTTTCGTTTTTTTTTTGTTTTTTTTACACTAGTTATCTTAAAAGGGCAAGAGAGCACTCGTATCCTTTCTATAAATCAGTAGCTAAAGTAGAAGAATGGATAAATTCATAGTTTTTCCAAAGACAGCGGATATTCTGGAAAAACCAATCGACTAACGAATTATAAAATAATGGTAAATGATAATACTGATATTACTGATTGATTGATTTTAATACAATTTTACGTTTTGCCATAAAAGTGTTACACTTATACTTATGTTTTCTGCAATGTTTGATAAAAAACAACTCTTAATATAATCAGTTTCGATTGTATAATGTTCTAAAAATAATAAAAGGCTGGAATGTTTGGTTTCAAAGAAAATTTACATCTTATAGCAAACTGGTATGAGTGTAATTATTAATGGGGGATATACTGAATGATTTTAACCGCGTATCAACCCGTCCAGGATTATTTTATGCCAAGGGTTTAGGGAATCTTATTTTTTCTTTCTTTTTTCCTTCTTTAACAGTTCTTTCTTCCTTTTTTTTAGTCCTTTCTTTCTTTCTTTCTTTCTTTCTATTCATCTCTTTTTCTTTCTTTCTTTTTTAGCTCTTTATTTCTGTTTTTAGCTCTTTCTTTCTTTCTTTCTGTCGATCTTTTTCTTTTTCTTTATTTGTTTCTTTCTTTTTCAGCTCTTTCTTTCTTGCTTTCTTTTCAACTTTTCTCTCTCTTTCCATCTTTCTATCTGTTTTTCTTTCTTCGTTCCATCTCTTTCTTTCTTTCTTTCTCTCACATTTTCTTTCATTCTTTCTGTCAATCGATTTTTAAAATCTCTCTTTACATCTTTCTTTGATTTCCTTCTTTCCATCTCATTTTTTCTCTTTCTTTCATCTTCCTTCCATCTTTCTATGTTTGTTTCTGTTTCTTTCTTTCTTTTCATCCATCACATTTTCCTTCATTTTTTCATTTTTCTCCCTTTTCATCTCTTTCTTTCTTTCTTTCTTTCTTTCTTTCTTTCTTTCTTTCCATCTATTTCTTTCTTTCTACATGCATTTATTCATCTTTATATAGACCGGCTGTGGTGTTAACAAAAATGCAGCGGGAAGCAGCAGTCACCGTTCGAATAAATGCATTGACTTCGAAGTTTCAAGATCGGTGCACTCTGTTGACTTAAATTGGGAAGTTGAAGCAGTTATATGAGGGTAGGCTGAAAAGTTAATTTACATAAAGTTGGTTAGTTGGGTTTTATGGCACCTCAACCCTTGTACGTAATGCCAAATCCCGTTAATACACACACACACACACACATATATATATATATATATATATGAATTGTTAATGCATATTTCATAGATACCATTTTTATACAAGCCAGAGCTCGTTTATTTTCACATAGTTTAATGATTTCAAGGATTTCTATCAATCACAAATAATTCTGTTTAATATCAATCATTTTTTGGACACTGTTGAATGGCTTCAAATATTCCTATCAAACATAAATAATTCTATTTACTATTAATCATTTGTTTACAGGTAAATGGTTTCAAGTATTGCTATGTAGCAAACAATTTAATTTTACATTGGAAATGCGTTTGCACACAGTTAAATGGATATACACATATGATTTGTAAATGAATAGTTTGTCGGTAATTATATTTTCAAAAAGGTAACCCTAATTTGTTTCCCCCTAATTACGTACTGATATTGTTTGCACACCGTTGATAAGTTGCAAGTACTGCTATCTAACTCAAATAATTCTATGTACTATTAACATTTTCTTTCCATATAGTGAATTGGTTCCAAGTATTGCCATCGAACACGGATAATTGTATTTAGTATTAAGTATTGGATGAACACAGTTAAATGGTTCCAGATATTGTTATGAAGCACTAACAATGTAACAGTCAATTATTTGCACATAGTTAAATGGTTGAACACATTTTTGTCCACAAATCCTAGACGAGACATTTTATATAGCGCTAATAACCCCGAGAAAGGAATGTATCCCTCCAGGTATGGGTAAATAGAAGGCCTGTCAAGGGACTTTAACCTTGGTATGGAAGCCGGTGTAGGAGAAAGAAAAATTAACTTATATAGTCATTACTCTCTAATAAGACATAGCGAGATTTTTATTTAAGCAATTCGCTTATATGTATCTTTAGAAGTCATTTTTCGCTTTGACTTTGTCGAAATCTTTCCCCTATATATATATATATATATATATATATATATATATATATATATATATATATGGTCACTAGAAAGTCAAGATTTGAAACATATATACTATTTCACATACTCAAAACAGTTAAAGACATTAAAGCATTATTTCTCAAATCTTTTTAACTGATCGCACAAAACACACACTCATATATGTATTATAAAAAATAGCATTACATCGCTTAGTGGTGATTCTCTTAAGTATTCTTTTAAAAGTATTTTACATAGCATATTAAGAAATGTCAAATTTTTATAATGATGAGAAAAATCTCTGAAATAATTGTATGGTGAACTTGGTGAATAAGCAATGTATTTTAGCGAGACTTTGTATCAGCCAAAAGTAAGGACAATCGAAAATATTTTTATAAAACGTTAATTTTCTTGTGAAACAAAGATACCATGATCTTATAATTTCTAGTAGAGCAAAATACAATCAATATGTTATTAGTTATACACACTATGTTATTAGCTATATATAATAGTTCTATACAATATGTTATTAGCTATATATACATTAGTTATATACACTATGCTATTAGCTATATATATATATATATATATATATATATATATATATATATATATAATAGTTCTATACAATATGTTATTAGCTATATATAATAGTTCTATACAATATGTTATTAGCTATATATAATAGTTCTATACAATATGTTATTAGCTATATATATGATAGTTCTATACAATATGTTATAAGCTATATATATAATAGTTCTATACAATATGTTATTAGCTATATATATAATAGTTCTATACAATATGTTATTAGCCATATATATATAATAGTTCTATACAATATGTTATTAGCTATATATATAATAGTTCTATACAATATGTTATTAGATATATATATGATAGTTCTATACAATATGTTATTAGCTATATATATGATAGTTCTATACAATATGTTATAAGCTATATATATAATAGTTCTATACAATATGTTATTAGCTATATATATGATAGTTCTATACAATATGTTATAAGCTATATATATAATAGTTCTATACAATATGTTATTAGCTATATATAATAGTTCTATACAATATGTTATTAGCTATATATATATATATATATATTAGTTATATACAATATGTTATTAGCAATATATATTAGTTCTATACAATATGTTATTAGCTATATAATTGTTATTTCCACTATGTTTTTAGCTATTCATTACGAAGCTCCTCAGCACTGAAACTCTTTAACATAGAATTGTATATATACAGGCTTGGGATCTACTAATTTTTCGAATGATATATATTCAAATTTTTGTGTGAGGTGTATGTATCTATGTGCGATAAAATTATTAAGAGTGTAATCATTCAACGAGCAATACTTTCTGTTAGTTAAAATAAAATAAACATGTATAGCTGATGAGTTAATAATAAACTGATTATGTCTCAATCTCAAGATATAATTTAAGTATATAATATTGCTAAGGATTGCAATTAATTATTTTATTTCAATGATAAATTTTGCGCTAGATAAAACTTTGAGTTTGACTTCATAAATGTAAGTTTGCATTGAAAAGGTCTCGTGGGTGGACCTTAGGTGCGTTCACATTTTACTCCTGTCACGATAAATGTTTGTTTTAAAATTGTATTTAAACGAAGTATTAAAATAAAACTTCTTGATACATGTCAGCTGATATTAGTATGACATGTCAGTGAAAGTTTTAGTGTCACATGTTATTATCAGATCGATTAAGAGAATAATTAGCAGAATGTATATAATAAGAGTTCTAGGACGCAGGGGTAGATTGAGAAATGGGCAGTCGATCAGTCAGCTGGATTTATTTAGTCGATGAGTCAGTCTGTGAGGTGGGGTCGGGCAGTTCCATTTCGAGTTCAGTTGGCAGCTGAGACGAGTGGTCCCAGTTGGGGTGAGGCTTTGTCAGGGTGAAAAAAAATCAAGTCTGTATTTGTTTGCCCTGAATGAAACCCTCGGTCTTTCTACTAAGTTGACACATATTTCATTCTATCTCACTTGTTTCGTGAGGTTATTGTTGTTGGGTATCACCCACCTTTTACCACACAATGAACTAGTCCATCTGCCATATATAGCAGTAGCTACTAATACCAGGGCAGACTAGAAGGTGAAGAGCAGCTTCTTATAGGAATAGTTTTAGAGCGTTGGAGACTGGAGATCGCACTAGATCACCTTACTTGCTACCGTAATAACGGAAGCCAATACTATCGTTGGACTATATCTTTATTTTGTATTCACTAATCCTATCTTGTTGTCTACTAATAGTTTCTCTATTGTATATACTTTTTCTTGAGAATATATCTCTATTTCCTCTCATATCTTGGTTTGTCCTTTATTTAATATTACAAGCATTTACTAACCAGAACGCAACAATTGTAAAAATAGTGAATGCAATTAATTTTCGTCTAAAAAAAATGAAACTGTGTTGTACTTACATGCATGACAACATTCATATTTGGTGCAGCAATGTTACAAATAAATCATTCCTAATTCCCAATGATCCTTTATCAGCAATCATCCAATTTTTTGGTAAACACAGGACTGTGCAAGTGCTGCATTCATCATATCAAGCTATGGATAATTTTTGTTTCTTTATTCAATCGATAATTTCCAGATAGTCTATTTATCAAAACATCTGAAATTTTAGCCAAACACACAAAATATTGATTTGATATGAACAGTCCCTTAAAGGAAGCAAGTCTTATGAGTATATATATATATATATATATATCATGTCGTGGAGCTAGCACGGATATCCCTGACCCTCTCTCTCTCCACGTCTCCCTATCATTCATCGCCTCTGGCAGGTCTTCAGGGTTACATCCCGTATCATCACATAGCTGCTGTATGTATGTTCGAGCTGGTCGTCCTGCTTTTAATTGGCCATATGCGGGGGTCCACAGGAGTACATCACTTACGAGCTCGTCTTTGCTTCTCCAGCAGTGTCCGGCATGTCTGGTTCGTCTAGCTTGTATAGTTTTCGTGATAGGTGGTAGGTGACCGTACAGTTGGCGCCTTGTGGGGTGTTGCTGCCAGGACTTGTTCAATATTGCTCGCAACATTCTTGTATAATTGCCGTCGAGCTTCTTCTCCAACCGTTTAGTCAGCGTCCAAGTAGTGCATCCATACAGCAGTATCGACACGACCGCAGCCTGGAAGAAACTGCGTTTCATTTTATCGGTCAGGTTTTATTTCCATATGATCGAAAGCCTATCGATAGCTGTCCATGCCTTCGTTAGCCGTGTGTCGATGTCTTTTTCGGTTGATGAGACGCTGCTTCCTGCCTATATATATATATATATATATATATTGTCATCCACAGACAGACTGTTTCGTTGTCTCACAACTGTTCTGTGAGTATCATACCACTCAACCATCAAGCGAACCACGGGAATTATAAGGCTTTATGTAGTAGCTTTCTTTTGTTTCTTGTGGCATTTTCGGTTCTAGAAAGACGAAAAGGTTCTCATTTGATCTCCTGCAATGAAAGCAACGAACAAAAACGCATTTTCAGTTTTGTTCCCACGTTTCTTTTTTTTTTTCTTTTTTAAAAAAATAAATCAGGTATGCCTTTTGTGAGTCTTCCGACGCTTCTCTTGACAGGAGTGAAAGTCTTTTCGTTTTAGAAATGTCTCTGTTGAGCCCCCCACTCTGTGAGGGGCACCTAACTGTAAAGAATTCAAATCCAAGATATCTCCATCCGCTCGTTTGAATAACCCTAAAGTCACTTTCTCATCACATTTCAAATCAAGGTTATCTTTTGACCCTTTCCTGTCTATCAGAACACCCTTATGTGCATTCGAACTGGTGGTGGGTAGCGAAGCACTGCATCACAAAAGATATTTTTGAAAATATGAGAGAACGTCTGGTGGCAATTTTTTTTTTTAGCAACACCGATCAATATCCAATGTATTTCCATAGCGTCACTTACGATTGATATATTGGCATTTTAAAACATTACTATATATATATATATATATACATATACATATATATGATTGGAAAAAACTCGACAAACCGTCATTTGGCGATTACGAATTTATTTCAGCTGGCCGCTCCATAAAAGAATCCAACCTGTTTAGATAACCATCACACAGTGAAGAGAAAAAAATTACAAAAAATATTCTTTTAAGAGATTCTTACTCGTTTAAAAAAAAATTAAGAGAGGGGTAAAAAAAAAAAAAATATGCGCAAGAAGTTGTTGTCAAAACCGGATATAATGTCATCGTCTGGTGTCATGTATTCTTATGTAACTAATTTTTTTAACTCGACTCTTAAAACCTTCAGCAACTAAAATCTCACCAATAAATTAACCTGTTTTATCTTAAGAAAAATTCCATCTATTTATTTGTTTATTTATTAAGGAAAAAGTGGCGATAAACCCTACAAATACTATCAAACATATCTTGTTTAGTAAAAAAACAAGGTTTTATTTGATTTCGATTAAACAGTAAAATTTAGTCTTTAACTTCTTTATATTTTATATATTGTTTTTTATTCTGGATACTGCCTTTTTAATTATTATTCATATCATTATAGTAATTAATCGTTAATTATTATATTACTAGTAATAAAAAGGTAACTTTAACTACAATCATTGCTAATATATCATAGTTACCATTATTCTTAGATTAACAATAATATCAATAATTATTCTGATACCATTAACTTTGATCCTTCTGCAGTTATCATTATCAATTTTTCATTTATTAACCTTTTCCACATAAATTTGCTGTATGAAATTTGTAAATCTATATAATAATTATCATACATCTGGAGATTTATAAGAATCATCTTATACATCCTCTGGAATTGAACCATTCCTAATTCATCTTATATATATATATATATATATATATATATATATTGGTCCATTGGTCTTGTGGGTGGTGTTCACCAAGGGTCCGGGAGACCGAGGTCCAATCCCTGGTCGAGTCATAATAAGACTCAAAAATGGTATTTGATGTCTCTTTGCGTAAGACTCAGCTAATAAGGAACGGATCATTGGTAAAGTGAAGTGAACCAAGGAAAGATGTATCCCTCTCCCCTACGTAGATATTCGTAGAGGGCGACTTAGGGTCACTCTTGATCATGGTTGACATCTTTACTTTATATATAACAGTTTTTTTTAAAAAAATAGCTAGACAGGTCGGTGTTAATTCCTGAACTGGACTGTGAGCGAATATTTAGCTAATTTTCACCACCGTTGCCTCCTGGCGTAGTGCCAAACGTGCTGGATTGCAATGTCGTACAAAGCAAGTTTGAAATCCATTCATGCTATTACGTTCACTTTCGGACTAATACCCATGGGAAAGGTAGGAACCTCCTTATCTTTCCCTGCTATGGTTTAAATCAGGGATCCTTGAGGGTCGATGGGACCATTTCCGAGGTCTATAACTGTCAATAAACATCAGGGTCAACTGAAATTATCGAGCCGAAAGCCGATACTTGTCTAATAATTAAAAGTACATAAAGTAAATTTTGTTGAGACATATATTGTTGACTATCCAACGCAGTTATTGCACACAGAAATCTACAGCAGCAAAAAGGTAGAAGCGACAATTTTTTTAACGTACAACACAAACTCTGCAGAGACAGAGCCCAACAGAGTGTTAAATAGCGGAGAGAAAATGTACAAACACAGAGAAACATTCCAACCTCTGCACACACACACACACACACACACACACATTGGTCATTGGTTGTTTTGTTTTACGGCCTATCAACCCATTTCGGGTAATTTATTGCAGAATTAAGTCAGTTTGATAAAAGTTTGCACGTTTTAAGATCTTCCTATCTTCAAATATGCATAAGTACTGTTTTTGTTTACACACAGTTGGATGTCAAAACAGTTCTATTTCAAACAATTCAGTTTAGCAAAAGTACGGATTTTTTTGTTTTCACACTGTTAAATATTAAAAAAAAGTTAATATCAAACAATTCTGTTTAGAGTAATTACACACTTTAGTTTTCGTTGATTGGTTGCTTCGGTTTTATGGCATATCAACCCTTGTAGGTTATTTAACGTCGAATCCATTTTTATACAAATTATCAGTTTTCTTTCAAACAATTCAGTTTAGTATGTGTAAACAGTTTAATTGTCAAAAGAAATTCTATTTAAAGCTATTCAGTTTATTCAGCTAATTCAGTTTAGTATAAGTACAAATTTTACTGACACACAGTTAAATGTCAAAACAGTTCTTTATAAAACAATTTCGTTTAGTGTAAGTACAGTTTCAATGTCAAAAACAGTTTCATTTCAAACAATTCAGTCCGGCATAAGCACCCAGTTTAAATGTAAGTACATGGTTTAAGTGTCAAAATATTTCTATTTCAAGCTACTCAGTTTAGTCAAACAGTTCCAATTCAAACAATTCAGTTTAGCATAAGTATGCAGTTAGTTCTATTTAACCCATAGATAGGCTCCAATCAGGTTCTTCCTTTCCGGGCCAGAGCGGACCTGGGAGCAATAGCAATGAAGGGTTGCTCCGCGTTCCCCAAAGCTCCACCATTACTGGAACCTCATCATCAGGTTGTTTAAAGTCATATCCAGGACTCTCATCGTGGGGCGGGGTCTTACCCCTTTGCACAGGTGTAGTCGATTTATTCTACTGCCAGATACTCTGGGCAATATACAGAGTTAATGTCAAAAGAGTTTTATTTCAGATAATTCAGTTTAACATAAGTACACTGTTTAAAAGTCAAAACAGTTCTATCTTAAACAATTCAGTTGAGCATAAATACGCAGTTTAAATACAAAATTCAGTAAAGTCATGAAACCATGGTTTAGTTCTATTTAATCTAGAGATAGGACCCTATTAGGTGCTACAATTCCGGGCCAGAGTGAACCTGGGAGCATTGGCAATGAAGGGGTGCTCAGCGTTCTCCTAAGCTCCAGTATTACTGGAACCTCACCATCAGATTGTTTAGTGTCATATACAGAACTCTCATCGGGGAGTGGAGTGTCACATCCCTCTGCAGAGGTGCAGTCGGTGTATTCTACAGCCCCAGCCGACTGGACAAAGTTCTATTTGGTTTTGTTTGGTTTTATCACGAAGCAACCATTGTAGGTTATTTAATTTCAAATCCTGCTTTACATATATTAAATACATTGAATATATATGATTTGTAAACAAATAGTTCCAAGTATTGCTATGTATCATTAACACTTCAATGAAACATCAGTCATTTGTTTACACAGTTGAATAGTTCTATTTCTAATAATTTGATTCAATGTAAATCATTTGTTTGCACCCAGTTTAAATGTCACACAGTTCTATTTGACCCATAGATAGGACCCTAACTATGACAGATACAGACTACACCGATGTTCTTGAGCTTCTCGTAAATACACGTATTCAAGCTTAGAGCAAGCAGCAGGAGGCATTGGCCGCAATGAGAATGCAAATAAAATAGAGCCATCTCCACTTTAGTTGATAAGCCTCTGAAAATAGGAGACAAGTTCACAGACCTCGGCAGCAATATCTTATCGACTCAAAGTGATATCCACATGCACCTAGCGAAGGCGTTGACGGCTACTAACCGGTTATCGATCATATGGGCATCTGATCTCTTCCAAGTTGTGGCGGTCAATTCTACTGTATGGATGCACCACATTTAACGAAACGCATGGAATGAAAGCTTGGCGAGAACTACACAAGAATGCTATGTGCTGTTTTGAACAAATCCTGGAAACAGCGCAGTACAAAATAGCAGTTGTACGACCACCTACCACCCATCTCGCAAACCCTCCAAATAAGACTAACTTGACATGCTGGGTACTAGCGGAGTAAAGATATTTTCTTATGGATTCTTACATATGGGGGTGCCAGTCTCGGCCGACCAGGAAAGACTTTAATGCATCAGCTTTATGCAGACTCTAAATTTAGTCTAGAAAATCAGCCAGTAACGACGGATGGTAGGGGTGGATAGAGGGCGAGTCAGGGAACTCAGTGGTGTCAGTGTGACTTGATGACACACACACACACATATATATATATATATATATATATATATACCCCTGGACACAAATATCAAACCACCCTAAAAAATGTCTCTTAACCCTATCTTTCACGTATATGATTTTCATAAGTTAAAAAATGTAAACAATATCTTTTTCTTCATTTTTGAGGGTGGTCTGATATTTTTGTCCAATTGTGTATATGATTTATAAACAAATTTTGTTGAGAACATTTTTAAACGAAATGAAGCTCTTTTTTTGGCTCATAGTTAAATGGTTTCAAATATTTCTAAAAAGAACAATTCTTTTTACAACAGACAGTGAATTGGTTACAAGTATAGCTATTTAACACAAATCATTCAATTCAATATTACTCATACGTTTGCACGCTGTTAAATGGTTACAAGTATTACTATGTATCACTAAAAATTCAATTAAACATCAATTATTTGTTTATACACAGTTGAATGGTCAAACAGTTCTATTTGACCCATAGATAGGACACTATCAGGTGCTACCATTCCAGGTCGAAGTGGACCTGAGAGCAATGGCAATGAAAGAGTACTCTTCATTCCCTGAGCTCTAGGACTAGAGCCTCACCATCAGATAGTTTAGTGTTATATCCAGGACACTCGTTGGGAAGAGGAGTCTCACCCCTCTGCAGAAATGCAGTCGGCTGTGGCTGTAGAACACACCAACTTCATTAAACAATCCAGTACTTAGATAAAATAAAGAATATGCATGACACCTAATAAAAAAACTGACTTAAAGACTTTAGAGTGATAGGGGGATGGCGGTTAGGAGTAAGGGAAAATAGAGACATGGAAATTGAGAGAGAAAGAGAGAGGAAGACTAAGAGAGAAATATAGAGATGGGAGAGAGAAAGAGTGAATGGAATAGAGGAAGAAATGAACACTGAGAGAAAAAAGAGGGTTAGGGAGACGAAGAGAAAGAGAGTGATGAAGAGATGGGAAAAAGAAAGAGAGATGGGAAAAAGAAAGAGAGAAGGGAAAAAGAAAGAGAGATGGGAAAAAGAAAGAGAGAAGGGAAAAAGAAAGAGAGAAGGGAAAAAGAAAGAGAGAAGGGAAAAAGAAAGAGAGATGGGAAAAAGAAAGAGAGAAGGGAAAAAGAAAGAGAGAAGGGAAAAAGAAAGAGAGATGGGAAAAAGAAAGAGAGAAGGGAAAAAGAAAGAGAGATGGGAAAAAGAAAGAGAGAAGGGAAAAAGAAAGAGAGATGGGAAAAAGAAAGAGAGATGGGAAAAAGAAAGAGAGAAGGGAAAAAGAAAGAGAGAAGGGAAAAAGAAAGAGAGAAGGGAAAAAGAATGTGAGAAGGGAAAAAGAAAGAGAGAAGGGAAAAAGAAAGAGAGAAGGGAAAAAGAAAGAGAGAAGGGAAAAAGAAAGAGAGAAGGGAAAAAGAAGAGAGATGGGAAAAAGAAAGAGAGAAGGGAAAAAGAAAGAGAGAAGAGAAAAAGAAAGAGAGATGGGAAAAAGAAAGAGAGAAGGGAAAAAGAAAGAGAGAAGGGAAAATAAGTAGATGAAAAGCGTGAGATAACATAGTGGGAGGATTGATTGATTTTAACGGAATGTCAACTTGTTTAGGGTTATTTTATATCTAAGGTTAGGGAATCGTTTTCATTGTACATTCATAATTATATTTTCTTTTTTCAAGTTAGTTCTCAAAAGTTTTTTGCACACTGTTACATAATATCAATGAATCAATGATTAATCAATTGATCGACTTTAACGGCATGTCAACCCTCTTGGGTTATTTCATGTCTACAGGTTAGAGAATTGCATTCATTTCTTGTGTAGCTCTCTTAGGTTTTTTTTTGCTCTCGAATAATTTTAAATAGATCTATTCGACCTATCGATGGGACCCTACCTTCTTGTCTAATTGGACCTGGCAGTAATGTTAAAAAGGAGTACTTTACATTCCCCATGTATCCAGAGGTTACCCTCAGATGCAGCTGAGTGTCATACTGAAAATATCCCTTTTTTAGGGGAAGGGTTTTTTTCCCGCTTTGCAGGGGAAACATTCTAAGCCCTGTCGACAAGGTGGCATGGTTAGAGAGAGAGAGAGAGAGAGAGAGAGAGAGAGAGAAATTTAGCGAGAAAGAAAAAGGAAAGGAATATATAGATTGAAAGAGATTTCGTTTGGTTGGATTTTATGACATACCAACTTTTGTGGGTTACTTAATGCCAAATGCTGTTGGTTGGTTTCATGTCCAAGACACTCATTGGTGTCGGGGATCTTACCCGTCTGCAGAGATGCAGTTGGTGTACTCTACAGCCCCAGCTGACAGGGTAACTCAAATACTGTTAATGTTGTAATTTACTTAGCTTTTTGCTTAGATGTGGCACCAGGTCGAATGAATAGGGCACCCAATGAGACTCGAAATCACTCGTGAAGGTTTGCTTGTCAAGTTTTCAAACTATTACACAACACGAGGTACCTAAACGCTGCTTGACGGCAACTACACAAGAATGCCGCGAGCAGTATTGAACAAGACCGGGAGGTAACACCCCACAAAGCTGCAGCTGTACGGCCACTTACCATCCATCACGAAAACTATCCAACTTAGAAGAACTAGTCATGCAGGACACTGCTGGAGAAGTAGGAGCAACCTAATAAGTAACATACTTCTGTGGACCCCTTCACATGGACGAGCAAAGGCAGGACGACCAGTTAGAACCTATATACGATAGCTCTGTACCGATACAGGATGTAGCCTTGAAGACCCACCTGAAGCGATGGATGATAGAGAAGGGTTGCGGGAGAGGGTCAGGGAGATACGTGCTGGTGGTGCGACATGATGATATATATATATATATATATATATATATATATTGTAAGCGAATACTTTGTGATTAACATTTTTTAAACAAGCCAAAGCTCATTAGTATGCATATAGGTAAGTGGTTTCAAGTATTTCTCTCTAATACTAATAATTCTCTTTAATATCCATCATCTGTTTGTACACAAATTAGATGAAGTTAGTTGGTTGGTAAGTTAGGTTTTATGGCATATCAACCTTTGCAGGTTATTTAACGCCAAATCCATTTTTATGTGAATAATCAGATCTATTTCAAACAATTCAGTTCAGCATGAGTACACAGTTTAATTGTCAAAAACATTTCTATTTCAAACTATTCAGTTTAATCAAGCAGTTCTAATTCATCTAATTCAGTTAAGTATAAGTACAGATACTGTTTACACACAGTTAAATGTCAAAACAGTTCTATATTAAACAATTCAGTTTAGTGTAAATAAAAAACCAGTTCTATTTCAAATAGTTCAGTTTAGCATAATCACGCAGTTTAAACGTAAGTACGGTTTGTCAAAAATATTTCTATTATAAGCCACTCAGTTTAATCAAACAATTCAGTTTAGCATAAGTATGCAGTTAGTTCTATTTAACCTATAGGTAGGGCCCTATCAGGTGCTACCACGCCGGGTCCGAGTGGACCTGAGAGGAATAGCAATGAAGGGGTGCTCTCTATTCCTCAAAGCCCCTGCATTACTGGAACCTTACCATCAGATTGTTTAGTGTCATATCAGGACACTCATAGGGGGGGGGACTTAACCCCTCTGCAGAGGTGCAGTCGGTGTATTCTACAGCCCCAGCCTACTGGGCAAGAAGTTAGTTGGTTTAACTGCATATCAACTCTTGTGGGTTATTTAAACCAAGTTCGATTTTAATAGATATTTCTTCAAATGGTAATAACGTTATTTAGTATTAATCATTTGTTAGTACTCAGTTAAATGGTTTAAATTCTGTCTAACTTATAATTCCATTTATTCTTAGTGGTTCACAGTAAGGAATTTATCATTAATCGTAGCTTCAAGCAATTTTAGTAAATGATAGAACACTTCTATTGGAACCTATCAGATACTATCTTTCTGGGTCGGAGTGGACCTTGGAGTAATGGCAATGAAAGGGTACTCAACACTTTACATAGTTCCAGGATTGGAGCCTCACCATCTGATGGTTCAAAGACATATCTAGGATGCTCGTTGAGGGGAGGTTTTAACCCTCTGTAGAGATACAATCGGCGTATTCAACAGTCCTAACCGACTTGGCTGATAGGAAGGGAGCTAGAAAAAGGTAGTTTTGTTTGGTTTTATGGAATATTAACAATGGTTGTTAATTTAATGCAAAATCCTTTTTTTACATATATATTAAATATATGATTTGTAAACGTATTTTAAAGATGCACCTAGTTAAATGATCAAACCGTTCTATTTCTAACAATCCAATTTAGCATGAGTCAAAGTTAAATGATTCCAAGTATTGCAATGTATAACTGACAATTTAATTAAACATCAGTCATTTGTTCACACAGCTAAATGATCAAACAGTTCTATTTCAAACAATTCAGTTTAGCTCTCCTACAATTCTATTTGACCTACACATTGGACCATATCAAGGGCTACCACTCGGGGCAGGAGTGGACCTGAAAATGATGATAATGAAGGGATAGTCTACATTTCCCAAAGCTCCAGTATTACCAGAGCCTCGCAATTAGATTATCATATCTGGGACACTCGTTGGGCCGGGGTCTTACCCTCTGCAGAGATGTAGTATGTGTATTTTATGTATCTATATGTATTCAAATTCACATTATATAAGAGAGAGAGAGAGAGAGACGTGTACATAGAATTACAGTTTTGTGTATCTGTGTTAGAATAAAATGTAATGCCGTTTGTAAATTTTCTGATCAGAATTTATGGTGACCTAACTCAAAAAGACAGACTTCTGTTTCTAAAAATAATTCAATTAATTTTTTTATACCTTAGCTTTTGATGTAATATAAGAAAGAATCAAAACAAAGAAACACTGAATAATTGATCAGAATACAAAGCTGGATTAACAAACGGATATCGATTAGATATCGTTGGAGGCTTCAGATTTTTTTTTTTTAACCAGAACCTCAGAAACCAAAACAATTCGTTTCTTTTTAATTGTCTCTTTTATTTTCTATATTTTTTATTTATTTTATTTTTTTGCTTTTGTTTTGGAGGAAGTTGGCCGAGGACCGAGTTTAAAAAAATGGAAACAATGGAAATAAAACTAAAGTAAAAATAAAATGTAAAAACGTAAAAAAGAAGTCAGAATAAACGAATCAAATAAATTAAGAATATATATATATATATATATATATATATATATATATATATATATAAACAAATAGTTCCCACATCCGGGTTCAGCAGACATACCTTCAAGTATGTCTATCAAGTAATCATCAATTGAAAGAGGGGGAGTTAAATAACTGATTTCGAATGCCAAAAAAACAAAAAAAAAATGGATTTATTCCCTGGATGTCTAACACACTCTTCTTGTAGTCGTACTTGGGCACCTCACATGGTGCTATGGTTAGCTAGATTGATTAGCAGGACATTATTAGTGAGTTCGATTTTCACTGGGTTATCCATACTTCTGGTCTTGTGCCACAAACTAAGTGAAGCTTAGTAAATAGCTACATGTGGTAGTAGTAGTAGTAGTAGTATAAGTCCTGGCGGTAACACCCCACAAGGCACCAACTATACGGTCACCTGCCTCGCATCACGAAAACTATCCAAGTTAGACGAACCAGACATGAAGGACACTGCTGGAGAAGCGGGGACGAGCTCATAAGTGATGTACTCCTATGGACCCCCACATATGGCCGAGCAAAAGCAGGACGACCAGCGCGAACATACATACAGCAGCTATGTGAGGATACGGGATGTAGCCCTGAAGACCTGCCGGAGGCAATTAATGATAGGGAGAAGTGGCGAGAGAGGGTCAGGGATATTCGTGCTAGCGGCACGACATGATAGATGATGATGAATAGTGGTAGATATTAGTACTGTGGTAGTATTGGTATATATAGTAGTACTGTTGTAGGAGTGGTATACATTGTACTACTGTGGTAGCAGTAATATATATACTAAGTTGATAGGCTTTTGGCTTAGATTTGGCACAGGGCTATATGAATGGGACTCCCAATGAGATTCCAAGTCACCGTAAAGCTTTGTTCGTCAAAGCTGCTAAACATTACATTACTCAATGTGCTCGGTTATATAAGATTAATACTGTTGGAGCAGTGGTATGTATAGTAATGTTGTATTAGCAGTTTATAGAGTCGTGCTGTTGTAGTAGTGGTTTATTGTGAAGTACTATTGTAGTAGTATAAGCACGAAAATAGTAGAAAGATAAATATTGCTTTAGATGTAGAAGAAGCAATTCCGGAATGATAGATTAGATAGATAGATAGATAGATAGAGAGAGAGAGAGAGAGGCAGTCCAAGTAGCCCGATTTTGACAGCAACTTGATCACTAAAGTCTCAAGTGTGTTTACAAAAATTCGGAAAAATATTTACAGATGGCGCCATTTAATTAATGTAGCATCAAATTAGATTTGTTGGTCAATATTTGATTATGTTTTGATTTAAGCCAGGATGTTCTCCTTAATAATTATGGCTGCTCTGCTTTGGAGATATTTCCTTGTCCATTATGACAGAGTTGTCAAAGCTGAGACTTGAAAAAGTCTGAGCTGGAAACGCCACCTGGTAGCTTCTTGCTATTTTCAGAAGCGTTCGTTTTGATTTTGGTTGTAAAAGACGAAAGCAAAACACGCATGATGGGAAGTTTAAGGAAACAGAGAGCTTGGAGTTTTGAGTAAAGTAAATTTAAAGATAATATTTACAAAGTAATTGATAGAAAGGCTTTTTGACTTAGAGAATGAGCCCCGTCAAGTGGAATGGCCGACGTTATTCTTTCGCTGTTAATTGTTTATTCTAACTCTGTTATATTCTTTTGGCCGGTAAAGTTTTTAGATACAAACAGATCATCTTATCTTGGCCAGACGACCAGACATAGAGTAAAAAAAACCCTGCCCAGTTGTGGACTTTGCCTTCCTGGCAAACCATTGAGTAAAATTAAAAGACAGCAAAAAGAGAGATAAATACCTAGACCTTGCCAGAGAACTTAAAACACTCAAGCAAAAAGAGGGATAAATATATGGACCTAGCTAGAAAACTAAAAAAGAAACTATTGAGTATGAGGGTGACGGTAGTACCAATTGTAATTGGAGCTCTTGGAATAATCCAGAGATTATAAGCAAAGGGACTGGAAGACTTGGAAATAAGAGGACAAGCAAAGGCTATTCAAACAACAGAATTATTAAGATTGGACTAAATACTGAGAAGAGTCCTGGAGGCAAAAAAAGACTTGCTGTTACTCAAACTCCAGTGGAAAACCATCAGCTAACGCCAATGTGAAAAACTATTAAAGGAGTAAAATAAGGATAATAGAAATAAAAGGAAGATCAGAGACCATCCAGAAAGCAGCATTATTAAGATCGGCTAAAGTACTGAGGAGGTGATCCACTGGGAATTGTGCAAGAGAGGAAAATTTGACTATTCAACCAAATGGTATATGCACAAACTAGAATCCGACCTAGACAATGGGACGTTTGAAATTCTCTGGGATTTCAAAATACAAACGGATTACCTAATCCCTACTGGAAGACCGGGCTAACTGTTAATTAACAAAAAAGAAAAAAAGAAAAACAACTAAAAAAACAAAACAAACTTGCCATCTGTGGATTTTGCCGTTTCCGAGGACCACAGATTAAAATAAAAGAAAGTGAACTGATAGACACATACTTAGACCTTGCCAGAGAACTAAAAAAGCTGTGGAACATGTGGGTGACGGTGATACCGACTGTAGTTGGTGTGCTTAGAACGGTTACCAAAGAGAACTCGCTGAATACTGGAGTTTGTCATCTCGGCAGATCACAGAGTAAAATTAACAGAAAGCGAAAAGAGAGATAAATAGCAAGACCTTCCCAGAGGATTAAAAACACTATGGAACATGAAGGTGACGGTGATACTAATTGTAATTAGTGCACTGGGAACAATCCCCAAAGGATTGGTAAAATAAGAATCGACACTAAACAATCTAATGCTTAGGTTTCAGTGATGCTGGGGCTTTGGGGAATGCAGAGCACCCCTTCATTGCCATTGCTCCCTGGTCCAGTCTGGCCCGGAATGGTAGCATCTGATAGGGCCCAAACTATGGGTTAAATAGAACTAAGCTGCACTCTTATGCTAAACTGAATTGATTGAATTAGAACTGTTTGACTAAATTGAATCGCTTGAAATAGAAATGTTTTTGACAATTAAACTGTGTACTCATGCTAAATTGAATCGTTCGAAATAGAACTGTTTATTTATATAAAAATGGGTTTGGCGTTAAATAACCTACAATAGTTGATATGTCATAAAAGCCAACCAATCAACCTAAAGTCATTTGTTTGCACATTGAGTAGAGTGTTCGCCAATGGTCCGGGAGACCAGGGTTCAATCCCAGGTCGAATCGTACCAAAAACTCAAAAAATGGTATTGATGCCGCCTTGCTTAGCACTCAGCATTATAAAGTGAGGATCAAGGGTAAAGTGGAGCAATCCAGGGAATGGAGTGGCGCCCTCCCCTACACCGAGGTGTAGTAGCTATTGAAAAGGGAGCCTTCGTGTCACCCTCGTCTACAGTCGCCAACTTTACTTTACTTAAAATGTCAAACTGTTCTATTTGACCCAATCAGGTGCTAAAATTTTTGTAATTTGAAACCTCATAATAGTATGCAAACAAATTGCCTTTATGAAATCAAAAACATTCCTTGCAAACATATAATTACTTGTATTCGATAGGAATACTTGAGACCACAACTGTGTGTCTATTATTTGTATCAGATAGTGTTCTGAGCGAGAATATTTCCCTTACAAGAAGTTGGACTCGTCCAGTTAAATACATAAATACAAACAATGGGTATTATTTAAGCACCCCTCCCGGGGTTAGTCTCACATTACAATAATTCATTACCACGCGTTTGGCTCATTGTATATTCCCTAGTACAAAAGGAATAAACCTTTTGTTACCTTCTGAATTCAATGTTGTTATTGATAACTTAAGTATAGAAACTATTATATAAAAAAATGTACATATATAAGGGCAATGAACGCAGTTCTCTCAACTCAAGGCATAAAATAACCTTAGACGGGTTGGCACCCCATTAAAATCAGACAATCAATCAGCACTCATACATACGCATAACAATCCTTTTTTTCCTATCTTCGTTCCCGTTTGCCTACACAAATAAAGTTGCTAAATTCTAAGACTTATATGAATTTCTTCCTGAACAGAACTTAATATTAAATTCTGTGAGTATTTTGGATCATAAATATCCTAACCTTAATAATTCTACACAGTTATTTTTACAGGCACTATGCTTGCTAATACATAATGCCGAGTCAGATCTGTGCCTAAAATAACGCAAGTTCATCTACATGTCGGTCGTTGGCCGTAGGCGGGATAATTTCTTGTAAACAAGAAGAAAAACGAAAAGGATGGAAATCTTTTTATTTCATTCTAAATTCTTTCGCTCGAAATGAAGAAAGAAATTAAGATTTTTTTTCGATGTGATTTAGAACAGAAAATATACTTGCTAAAAATGTTGATGTCATTGGTTTTAAAACCGAATATTAATCTGTTAGTAATGCAGTCATAAATTTGGTTAAAATTTAAAGGAATCTTGTTTCAAACTAAAGCGTTTGAACTTTCTATTCGCTCACGTTCCCCCGGAATATTTCCATCGTGGGATTTGGACAAAGTGAAAAGAATTAATACTTACGGGAGAGAAGATTTAAAAGAATATCAATACTAGGTCACCTCAGGCGCTATTATAGTAACGGTTATCGGTGTAGAAATTGAATTTGGCAATTCGAATTCAAATCTTCGATGACGTTGTTTGACATTTACATAGTTTTAATATATCACTTGCATTCTTATCATATTTACCCAACCCCTCCACTCGGGCAGGATATGACACAAGGTCAATTTTTTAAGTGGAGTTTAACAGGTTTTAATTTAGAGTTTTCCTTCTCCTAGACTAGTTGCCTCGCCAAGGCTGAAGAACCTAGTCTGCCCTACTATTTACCCATAGCTGGAGGGAGAATAATTGGATTCATACCTTTCCCAAGGGTATTAGTGCTATGTGAAATGCAATCAGTCCAGGATTTGAACTCGAGTCGTCGTGTCCAATTCCTGCGACGATAGCCGTTACACCATGGGCACCTCCTAAATACTTTTTATCAGTTTATACTGAATAAAAATAAAAGTTTATTTTAATCAATGTCCTAGTGGGTAGAGTGTTCGCCAGTAGTCTGGGAGACCTGGGTTCAATATCAGGTCGCGTCATACCAAAGACTTTAAAAATGGGACTTGATCCTATTTACCAACCCCTCCACTCAGGAAGTATATGACACAAGGTCAATTTTTTAAGTGGAGTTTAACAGGTTTTAATTCAGAGTTTTCCTTCTCCTAGACTAGTTGCCTCACCAAGGCTGAAGAACCCGGTCTGTCCTACTATTTACCCATAGCTGGAGGGAGAACTAATTGGATTCATACCTTTCCCAAATGGCATTAGTGCTATGTGAAATGCATTCTTATTCACTGTTTCCTAAATGTATGTAATGTAGCATAGGACCAAAAAAATTAAAACGTTGCGTCAAAAAGAAATGAATTCACAGAAAAGAAACACTCAAAACTTGAATCTCAAGGAAGAAACTAGTAGTCACTTTTATTCTTGGGGATTACAGCGGACTGTTGTTAAAATGTTCGTTCAATAGCGTTCTACCTCGCCTTCTCTTTTTTTTGTCGCTATCAAACGTCTTCTTTCTGTATCACTCTTTCCCTCTGCGCACTTCAGCTAGCGTACGTAGAAAAGGTTTACCTTCCTCTTCTTGGGTGTCCTCGTGGTGTAATGGTTAAAGCGATGAACTGCGGAATCGTAGTACGCGAGTTCGTACTCCAGTCGCGCTATTACGTTCACTTTCGGGCAAATACCCTTGGGAAAGGTATGAACCCCCTTATTCTCCCTCCAGCTATGGGTAAATAATAGGATGGATTAGGTTCTTCAGCCTTGGTGAGGCAACTAGTCTAGGAGAAGGAAAACTCTGAATTCAAAACCTGTTAAACTCCGCTTAAAAATTGACCTTGCGTCATATCCTGCCCGAGCGGAGGGGTTGGTAAATAGTACCTTCCTCTTCTTGGCGATGACGGCGGTGTTGTTATCGTCGGCCTGTTGATACTTATCATATTGTCGGATTGCTATGACAGGCAGGGGTATAACATGGGTCGCCTCTATTTAAACTTGTTTGAAAACTTGTCTTGGACTGCCAAAATCTCGCTACTTGATTTTCTTATATAGCGATTTGATAGATCAATTCGAAGGTTCCTGAAGGTTCGATGATCACCAGTGGAACAGTAGTGCAACACGTGAAAGTTCACGCGTGATTATATCAAAATCACGCTGGAACTCTACAGGTCACTCTGCCTGCACGAGCGAGGTTCGTGACATTTTTGATCGTCAGAACCATGTACCAAATGACTGATGACAGCTGATGTGCTCGAATGTTCTTTAACTTTGAGACCGCTGCAATTTAATGACGGCGCCCGTCCGTAATATTACAGTAAGAATGAATTATTTTGCTTATCAACTTAAAAATATTTAAGTACATTCTACCTTTCTCTGGGGAGAAACATGGTTAAGGGCGAGTAATAAATCACCAAGTATTAGGAAAATATCACAAAAATGGTTCTGCTGTTTACTATAGAAAAATAGTATGCAGGTCGGGTGTTTGAAATTCCTGGTATAAATGATGATGTCTTCTCACCCAGACATCATTTTAACATGTCAATGCAATTTTGAAAATGATTTCTGAAACCAGTCTCAATATTTTTTGAAAGAAATATTTTTCTGAAACGGAGCTTGAGTGAGTTCAGCGTGTGAAACGTAGCTTGAGTGAGTTCAGCGGGCTCCGTATTCAGTAGACCTAACTCTGAGCGACCTTTTCTTGTTTCCCGAATAGAAAATTAATCTCAAGGAGAATGTTTTGAGGATGTTAAAACAATTATAACGGTACAATTTCACAATATATCGAAAGAATAGTTGTAAAGGTGCTTCGACCAGTGAAAAAACCGTTGAAATATGTGCTGAATTCCAGCAGATTATTTTGAAGATACAGAACATTTCGTTCAATCTTCATCTACCCTCTCAAATCATTTCTCATTATTTTTATATCGAGCGAGAGATAATTTGTTCACTCGTAGTGTTGCATACCCATATGCAGATGCATACAGAAACATATTCAACACAATAAAGACGAGCGGACACAGTTCTTTAGAAAAATATACCTCTCATTTTATTGAAAGGGTTGTGTGTGAGAGGGAGTTGAAGACCGAACAATGATTGCAACATACTGACCCCCCCCAACTCTACTGGCTATCACAGCCTTTCTTTCTCGTTCTCCTGGGCTGCTCAACCGGGGGGCCTGTGGGCCCAGTCTCTGGACATGGTTCTCATTCCAGCATCTTCTCTCCAACTGATCTGAAATTCGTGTCGCCGGGGTTATATAATAATTTGACGTCACATTTGTACTCAATTCAACCCGTCGACAGTCAAGGTTATCCCCTGATCCCCTAATATCTTCGACCGGATGTACCTGTTATTTACACCGGTGCATTTCTTCTTTTGACAACTTGGCCGGGGTCAATATGTAACAGTAGTTAAATGGTTTCAAGTATTGCTATTTAACATTAGTAATTCTATTAATCAAGTATTCATATCTAATTTGATATTAGCTATTTGTTTGCACATAGTTAAATGGTTTCAAGTATTGCTATTTTACATTAGTAATTTTATTCACCATGTATTCATATCTACTTCAATACTAATCATTTGTTCATGCAAATTTAAATAGCTTTTAAGTATTGCAATATTATACTAACAATTAAATTTAACATTAAACATTTGTTGCACACAGTTAAATATGTTCAAGTATAGTAAATCATTAAATAGTTCTATTTGACCCATGGGAACCTAACAGGTACTGCCAATCCCAGTCAGAGTCGACCTGGAAGTGATAGCAGTGAAGGGGTACATCACATTTTTCAACACTTTAGGATTGGAGCCTCACCATTAGATGGTTCAGTGTCATAGCCATGACGTTGGAGGCGTCTCACCTTTCTGCAGAAATGCAGTTGGCGTATTGTAAAGTTTTTGGTTTACAAACAGTTAAATGTTAAAACAATTCCATTTCAAACTATTCAGTTTAGCATAAGTACACAGTTTAGTTCTATTTGACCGATAGATAGAACCCTGTCAGATGCGGGATGTCCTTATCGCGTAATGGTTGGATGCTTTTTTTTAGGTTTCATGGCATATCAACTTTTGTAGGTTATTTAATGCCAAATCAATTTTTTTACAAATAATAAGTTGTTTCATACAATTCAGTTTCAATATCAGAAACAGTTCCATTTCAAACAATCCAGTTTAGCATAAATACGCAGTTTAAATATCAAAACTTCTATTTCAAGTTATTCACTTCAGCCTAAGTATGCATTTTAGTTCTATTTGACCCATAGATCGGACCCTATCTGGTACTACCCCTCGGGGCTAGAGTGGACCTGGGAGCGATAGCAATGAAGTGGTCCTCCGAATTCCCCAAAGCATTATTGGAACTTCACCATCAGATGCAGTCAGTGTATTATACTGCCCCAGTCGAATGGACCAGAAGAGGCTGGTATATATATATATATATATATATATATATAATATAAGAGTGTTGGTTGTCACTAAATCATTTTGTCGGTGTGTGTCGAACCAAGTGCAATATAATATGGAGACTTCTCAATATCTCGGATAGAGCTATTATATAATAATAATAATAATAAATATATATTAGATATATATATTTAATTCATGGAATTTAGACTGCGACTGTGAGTTTCATGGAGATTTTTGCAAAACAAAAATCATCAAGCAGTTAAGATGGAATGAATCCATTCCATCTTAACTGTTTAACCGCTTCATGTTTTGCAAAAAAATCCATGAAACCCACGGCCGCAGTCTATATTCCATGATATATATATATATATATATATATATATGTGTGTGTGTGTGTGTGTGTGTGCGTTTGTGTGTATAAAGCAAACTGCGGCTAAAGGAACACGATTGTTGTTGATTTCGTGGATGATAAGGTTCTATTGTACTCAAATGCTTTGTTTTCCTTGCTGTCGCTCAAACTGCGATCTTTTAGTTATTAATGAAAAATTCATTTAAAATTAAAAGCTTCTGTAAATGATCTACTCTAGATTGTAAAGCTGCTGGGTAAGTATGTACTTTCTGTTAATGTACTGATTTACATGAGCAGCTGTTTGTTTGTGAAAAATAATCCGACATTATTTTCAATCAACGAAGGAAACGTGCCAGAAGAACCGTAATTAGAAAATACATAAACAATTTTTTAGACATCGTATTGCAATGTCAATAACGGGGAAAATCTTTCTTTTTTTCCTCTCCGTCTCTATAACGGGTTTTCAATTTTAAAAGTAACCTATTTCTTTAAAATGCAAAAATTGATTGGTTTGGCGAAGATAGAGTGCAACATGGTAAATTATCTTTAGGAGACTGTATCATGCGAAGTCAAGCTATCAAGCAAATCCGGTCTTTTAGTGAGCTCAAGTAGCAATAGACAGCGAGAGGACAGATATTTACCCGTTTGAGCTCGTTTTCACTAGTTAATAATAACAGGATGTTCAGTATCATCTTTATATATATCCATCTCAATTTGAAGTTATTAATGTAATGCTATCTATCTCAACCTACTCATCACTAAAGGTGAAACTATACGTCTAGTCATATCCATCTATCTTACATAGATAACATCTATCTAAGTTTATTCGTATCCATTTATCTTAGCCTGTTCATTATCTGAATCTGGTAGTATCCATCTATTTTAGCTTTTTCTCTATCTAAGTCAGTTTTTCCATTCTATGTCAACCCGTTTTTTTAATCTAAGTCAGTTTTTCCATTCTATGTCAACCCGTTTTTTTTTTTATCTATCTAAGTCAGTTTTTCCATTCTATGTCAACCCGTTTTTTTTTTATCTATCTAAGTCAGTTTTTCCATTCTATTTCAACCCATTTTTTAAAATCTATCTAAGTCAGTTTTTCCATTCTATGTCAACCCGTTTTTTTTTAATCTATCCAAGTCAGTTTTTCCATTCTATGTCAACCCGTTTTTTTTATCTATCTAAGTCAGTTTTTCCATTCTATCTATATCAACCCGTTTCTTTCTATCTAAGTCTATTTTTATTTTTCTCTATATATTATATAACAATAAAAAAATTCTTGTTTTATTAATATTCTTTTGATTCTATTTTCGAGGGTACCTAATTCTTAAAAATAAACAAGAAAATAAGCTAGAACTTAGTTTTCGGTAAACATCACGTCAGGTACTTTTCTTTTATTGATTAGTCAACTTTCTTTCATCATTCGTCCATATTTTTTAGGCATTTTTCCAGATTAAACATTGTTTAACTAATTTTCAAGCAACGTATTATTTTATTTCCTTTTGTTGACATCGACACAAGAAATATATGTACTGTCACGTGGTCTACCACTGAGAGGAGAGAAATAAGGAATTTCCCCTACCCCTCTGTGTTTGAATTAACAGGCTGCCAAAGACTGACCGTTAAAAAGAGGAATAGGAATGTAGGTCAATTCCTCACGGACGAAGTAACAAATCCAGGTCAGAATGAAAGCCAACAGATGTTTGCATTCTGTGACCGGGTGAAAGAGATAGTAGTCCGAACGGATCGCCTGACAGAAGAAAGAGGCTAAATGATTGGCTAGAATCCTAAAGCGGAAGTAGCACCCTTTTTCGTCAGCGGAAATAGCGATATGGAAATCAGTTTAGTGGACAGAGGTCGCCGTGAGAGGACGCAGGATCTGATGCCAAACTCTGGGTGAAGAAGCGAAATAGAGCTCTGGACAAGAATAGCAGACGCCTCAAGCCGAGCTCCATAGAATCCCGCGAGCCCGTTAAAGAAAATATTCTCAGAAGGAACCCGTCAAAAAGCTAAGTAAACATTAAGACTTTCTCCCTCCACCCTTCCTAAGTACTGCTATTACATATTTTCTCTCTCTCTCTCAATTTCAAGAAGGAAGAATTAAAAGAATAAGAAAGAAAGACATCTATATTTATGTATTATTCGCTGATAATATAGCCGACACGTTAAATATGTGTGTCCGCGTGTATATTAAAAACCTTGTTATATTTTAATGTCCCCACGTGTTGAAGTTTATTCATTGTGTTGTCTGCCTATCAAGTTGTCTTTTGCATCTTCCTTTTCAGCTTCGTTCGCCTCATGTTATTCTCACTAAATTATCCGGTTCGCCTTTATAAATATGACACGGGAAATTGGAATTGTCGACTACGATAAATAGTATTATTATTATATCAAAACCTAGAGGCCGATATCTTCCATTATCCTAAGGGTAGGAAGAGGTAGTGGCCTGGTAGGTGTGTGTGTTAACGTGAAATTTGGAAACCCCTTGCCAGCGGCGGTCAGTCTGGCCCCAAATTAACCCCAACATAATCTGCCAGTTTCCCTACGCCCAAAAAGGGAATCTTAACTGGAACTTATTTTGCGAGGGATCAAGTTCCAGGCTGCCCCGTCTTCACACGTGCGAGAAATAAACTCCCGTCTTGGGATTAATATTTTCGGCCGCGTCACAGTATTAATATTAACATCCTCACCTCTTAATTATATTGCTTTGTATACAGATACATATTAATGTAATAAATATCACTTTCACATTACATAGTGACATACCCACTTGAAGACCTTTTGTATACACAAAAATATATAAACTAGTTGAAGCCAAAGCAAAACTGCTATTTATAAAGGCATCTTTTTTTTTATCAAGAGAAGAGACTTCTTAGATTTTATTTTCAACAAGCTTAAGTAAAAGAAATAGAATTTGTTCAATTTGAGGAACTGTGTCCATTATTATTTACACATTACCATGACAAATTCAAATTCATATATATTCAAATATGTATACATATATTAGAGTTAAGTTTCAAGTATAAAATAAATATATATCTGGAGGAAGAAGGCGGAAAGAACTAAAGACATTTTAAAATTTTGAAAAGAAAAAAGAATCTTTTTTGAAAGCTAAAATCTTCCATGTCAATAAGTTTGCCATTTTAAAAATCTTCATCAAGAAAGTTTTTTTTTCTTTCTTTCGTAAACAATTTACTGGTCGATTTTTACTCATAGAAATGTCCCAGTTTTTTTCTTTATCTTATAAATAGGATTTCGTTAGTTTAGATGTACTTTTGTTTATGTCTATTGGAGCCATTCTTTTTGGGCGGGGTGGGGTTTGAAGTAGGGTGAGAAGACAAACGAGAAAAGGAAGAAAGGAAAAAAAAAAAAAAACACGTGTGAAAAAGAAAGTAAAAAAGAGAAAAACAAAGTTGGATGAAAAAGAGACAGGGCAAAGAAAAAGAAAGGACTATCAAAAGTGAATAGAAAAGAAAACGAGAGAGAGAGAGAGAGAGAAAATAATGAGGGATACACGATTATAAAGATGATAAAAAAGAAAATACGAGAAGATTAAAGAGAGAGAGAGAGAGAGAGAGAGAGAGAGTACGCAAGTACAAAAGAAGGGAAATTTAAAGAAAGAAAAAAGGAAAGCACCTTGAAAGAAAAAAAGAAAACGTAGTGAAAGAGAGAGCGAGAGAGAAAGAAAATACACTCTCAGAAAGAAAAAAATAAAACAAAAACAAAGAAAGTAAACAGAGAGAGCCAGAGAGAGAGAGAGAGAGAGAGAGAAACATGCAGAAAATTTGCTAAAAATGATGTCAGGGAAAGAAAGGAAGACCCTATTGTGAAATCAGTGGTTCAGTGTCAGCAAGTAAAAATGTAATCCTCTCCTCTCCCACCAAAAATAACAAAAGCGGAAATTGAAAATTAGTAAAAAAAAAAAAACAACAAAAAACATGGGTTGTGGGGAGAAAGTTGAAAAAATCAAATGTAATAAAAATTGCCCCCCCCAAAAAAAAACAAACAAAATAAAATGGAAAGAAATTTAGAGCAAGAAGAATGTTTTTGCTCAATTTTCAGACTCCGGTTCTTTCGATTAAAATGAAGAAGGGCAAAAGGAACGCCTCTTTTAGTACACAAGCTAATCGATCAATTTATTGATTGACATCCTAACAAGTTTTTTTCTTTAGAGATTTTGCCATACTTTTAAACCTCGAAGATGCCAAATCGTTCATTTCATCGGAAACTTACGAGAGAAGTTGGCATTTTCCTCGTTTCCTTGTTTGTTGAGTAGTCAAGTACATTTTAGCCTAACAGTATATATATATATATATATATATATATATATATATATATATATATATGATTATGTATTGGAGGGGTCTCTTTTTCGGGCTCTGGGTTTGACATAACATTATGTCACCGATATACCTACTCCTTCCCGCATTGAACAAGATTCTGAGCAACCTGTAATATAACTTGACAACTTTAGCGATTTTCTCTTATAAAAAGTGAATAAAAAAAAAGATATTAGAAATAAATAAATTTAAAATTAATTACCGTATTTGACGGCATGTAAGGCGACTTTTTTTTCTTAAAATATCTTTTAAAATTCCCCAGCGTCTTATTTGACATATGCATGTTTAAAATTAGCGATAGTCGGTCGAAATTAGCTACCTGGCAACTCCTAATAGCTCAGACTTTAGAGTATCTTTCATGTACCTATTGTCATTATTTAAAAGGCTATAATGCCGATTAAAAGTGTTATCATTAATAATCTTCATTATATTAATTTCATTACATTTAATATTTCTACTTTGTTACACAAATTTTTGTTTTGATTTGCTCTGCTGAAATTGGGGAGCGTCTTATATACCGTTGAATACGGTGTATTTTTTTTTTTACTGATTTTCACTCTGGATTTAAAAAAAAAATCTATTAAAATAATTTCATATTGATAGCCTTAATAATTATTTTTGGCTAAGATAATGCTGATGATAACAATGGTCTTTTCGGTAAAAGGCAACGTTTGCCTTATTGCAAATCGAACGATTCATCTAAAAAGTTGACTAATTTTTTTTTTTTTTTTTTTTTTGGTTAGAGTTGCT
Source organism: Sepioteuthis lessoniana (assembly GCA_963585895.1). NCBI lineage: Eukaryota > Metazoa > Mollusca > Cephalopoda > Myopsida > Loliginidae > Sepioteuthis > Sepioteuthis lessoniana. Next base: position 68,988,010 of record OY757924.1, on the reverse strand, counting down.
ATGTCGTTTTATTGGCATATCAGCCCTTATGGGTTAATTAATTCCAAATGCTATTTGTACGCACATACACACTCACGTTTATATATGATTTGTAAGCGAATAGTTTGCGGGTGACTGTATTTTTAGATGTTTTTAGATTTCGTTTGTTATTACACAGCAAAATGGTTTCAAGTATTGCTATTCCACATAAGCAAAAGCTAGCGACCGTAGTCGAGGGCGACCGAAGGTTTTTTTTCATTAGCTCCTACACAGAGGTGTAGGGGAGGATGCTACTTCTTTTCCGGGATTATTTCACTTTACCCTTGATCTCTACCTTATAATGCTGAGTGTTAAGCTATGATGCATCAAGTACCATTGAACCCCAGTCTCCTGGGCCATCGGCGAACACTCAACCTAATAGACTACTGGACCGGTATAAATATTCCTACCAAATTTAATATCAATCAGTTGTTTGCACACAGATAAATGGTTTCAAGTGTTGTTGTTTAATACTAATAGATCTTTTTATATAGAAAATATTTGTTGGCACATAGTTTAATATTTTTCAAGTAATGCTGTTTAACATTAGAAATTCTATAAATCAAGTATTTCCATCAAATACGAATAACGTGCACTGCATAGTTTTAAATCACAACTAATAATGATCCCTAATAAACAGATTCAACAGTTCTATTTGATCCATAGATGGGACTCTAACAGGTACTACCACTCTAGGTCAGAGTGGATCATGGTAATGAAGAGGTACTCCCTGTTACCCAAACACCATAACTCTAGCCTCACCTATCAGATGCATTTAAAAATTAGAAGATATATTTATGTGAAAAATAAAGTTAATCATTTATAAAAATGAATATTCATTTTTTTTTTCATTTAAGCTTTTTATTCTGTGATTCAAAGATGATATTTTATCTATATTTGTTCTGTTTATGTGTTGGTTTTAATTCACTAAATTCTAAGGTAGACATTGATGTTACTTCTATTTTACATTCGTGAAAGTATTATATATGTATTCTAAGTAAATCTCTCTCTCTCTCTCTCTATATATATATATATTCCTCGGATTATCTATCTATCTATCTATCTCACTCTCTCTCTATATATATATCTTTCTCAGCTTCTCTCTCTCTCTATATATATATATATCTTTGTCAGATTCTCTCTTTCTATTTATATATATCTTTGTCAGATTCTCTCTCTCTCTCTATATATATATATATATATATATATATATCTTTCTCAGATTCTCTCTCTCTCTATATATATATATACCTTTCTCAGATTCTCCCTCTCTCTCTCTCTATATATATATATATATATCTTTATCAGATCCTCTCTCTCTCTCTATATATATATATATATACACACACACACACACACACGTCTATATTAAAATGAATAGGTCGGCAAAAGAATTTCAACGTTGTATTTTAGGGTTTTATTTTCTCAATAAGTCTTTCGGACGTCGTGTTCCTTTTCAAGAGAATAATAACGTGTTTGTTTTCACAAGGGAAAGATTCTTTCTAATTCAAAATTTTTTCTCTTTCATTTTTTTTTTTTTTTTACCAGTTGATACTTTCTGCATTTGTGCATGCGTACATTCGTCTAAATGCAAGTACATACGGTTGTTGGTTTTCTTTTTCTTTTCTCTTTCATCCTCTTTGAGTTGAAAACGTGTGAGAGTATATATATATATATATATATATATAGTCTTTGTTTTCCGAAGGTGATTTTTTAAAACGTTCAATACACTTATCATCCGATATGTTAATGCAATGGGATTTGATGTTAAGACTAGTGAAGGATTTGTTTTTTTATATTAATGGTAATTACTTTGTAAAGGAGTGATCGAGAATTATTGATGTGTGCATCGCTGATTGTACCCAACAATGGGGATAATGTTTTATCCAAAAGTTTTGCGATGTAATGGGGGAAGGGAGATCCCATACTCGAGGTGAATAGTCTTAAGGGAATATCAGGTTTATGGGTTTTAGGAAGACTGTAAATTTTAGGGATGGTTATTGATTAACGAAGATCAAGATTTGGCCTCTTTTGAGACTAATTTCTTGTAAGACTTATTAAAATCATTCACAGTTTCTTAAACAGTTTGTGGGGAGATCTGTTCATGTGTTATTATCATCAAGCAGATCCATTAGTTTCTGGCTATAGACAGAAGAATCCATAATAACACAAACACCACCTTTGTGAGAAGGCAATATAATAATATTGTTCTAAGAAGATAGAGTCATGCACATATCAATAATTCTGGCTCAACCCTCAACATAATAATTTACATTAAAATGAAAACAAATCCTTTGTTAATCTTGGCATCAAATTCCTATACATTAATATAGCGGATGATAAGTCTATTGAAAGTTTGAAAACCACCTTCGAAAAACAAACATTATCTTACTCCTATCCGTCTCTAAATTCATGAAAGTCTTAACTTCATGCACGTCCGATTGTTACTTTCAATACAGCAATATTTTATGTATATAATATATATTACTCTCTTTCTTAAGTAAAAATACCTATTTGACAAAAGAAATTGTTTACTGATTCTAGATGTCCACGTTTTTTTTTCTATTTGTCAACGTCGTCACATTGAAATATAATAGCCAAGGGATTTCGGTTCATGCCTTTGAGTTTAGTTAGGCTGAGAACCTTTCGTCCCTGAACAAGAATTCGTTACGTGTTTTCGAATTTTGAGATTCCTATGTTCTTTATATGTTCTATCGTTATGAACATCATATGTCTATTTCGCACATAGCGTTAATTGTGGCACATTACAGAAATTGATCTTGTTCGGCGGGCTTCATGTTTTCGTTAAAATTCGAGTCTTAAAACCAGTATAGCATTCTGACTTTAAGAGGAAAGTAATTTTTAAAAACAATCCCTCCACGGGAGTCGAATACGGTACTGAAGCTTTCTAAAAGATTTCACTCGTACGCGAGTTCAATGTTCAAATTAACCAGCTCCCTGAGAATTCCGTTGTTTTTGGTTCTTAATCATTAAGAACTAACTCTGACATTATCCTTTGGGTGCTATGAAGAGGTACTGTCTGTGACGAGGACGCTGCTTGAAACCATCGAAATAGTGTGATCATTGATATCAAATAAGCTTACTTGAAATCAGACAACGGTACGAAAATTATTTGTATTTGATAGGAAATCTTAGCGTCTAAAACTGTGAAAACAAATGATTAAAAAAGGCAATGGGACTTTGAAAACATATTTATGATTATAATGAAACATTTATAAACAAATTAAATTTTGGCATCAAATAACCCGGAGGAGTTCGTTGGTATTAAACCAAAAATCAAAACGATAGTAAAAAAAAAACACCAATAAATAAAAACAAAACAATAGCAAAAAACAAAAAGCACAAAATAACTCCCCCTACCAAAAAACAAAAAGCACAAAATAACCCCCCTACAAAAAACAAACACCACTTGAAGTGTCTCCCCCACCTTTCTTCATTGTTTACCTTTTTAAAACTATAATACTCTCATTCTCTATCAGTTTATTAGTAAAATATGTCCTATTGTAAAAATAAATACTATTATACCTATCGTATATACTCGTGTATACATTGGCATGATGGTTAGAGTGTTCGCCAATGGCCCGGGAGACCTGGGTCATACCAAAGACTCAAAAAATGGTACTTGAAGCCTCCTTGCTTAACACTCAGCATTATAAGGTACGGATCAAGGGTAAAGTAGAGAAATCCAGGGAAAGAGTAGCGCTCCCTTACACCTTGGTATAGTAGCTATCGAAAAGGGAGCCTTCAGGTCACCCTCGACTACGGTCGCCAACTTTACTTATATATTCGTGTAATGAAGAATTTTTATGACTTAATCTTTACCTAGAAAAAAAAATGTCGGTAATTGCACGAGATATGTTTTCGAAACGAGTATCAGCGTTAGGAAAAGACTTCCCAAACGAGTGTCCTGGATATGACCCTAAACAATCTGATGGTGAAACTATTGCCCTGGAGTTTTGGGGAATGTACAGTACCCGCAAACTGCTATTGCTCCCCGGGCCAGAATGGACCGGGGTGGTCGTACCTGATAGGCTTAAGTAAAACTGTTTGACATTTCAACTCTGAGCAAACAAATGTCTCATGCTAAATTGAATTGTTAGAAATAGAACTGTTTGATCCTTTAACTGTGTGTAAACAAATAACTGATGTTTAATTGAATTGTTAGTCATACATAGCAATACTTGAAACCATTCAACTGTGGGTAAGTGTTGACAAATCATATATATTTAATGAGTGTATAAAGATGAATTGGCATTAAATAACTCACGATAGTTGATAAGCCATAAACCAAACCTAATACTGATGATTGTCAATTCTTGTAATATTCATTATCATGCTCATCAAGTCCGGCTGACAGCACGGATTCACTTACACTTATCAGCCATCACTCTTGGCAGATTCTCTAGATGGCATCCAGTATCCTCTCAGAACCCATGAATGTGTCTACAGAAGAACGTCAGTTTATGCCTGTTCCTCGAACAGTGCCCAGCGTGCCTTGTTCGTCTTACTTGGATAGTTTGTGAGATGAGAGGTAGGTGGCCGTACAGCAGCTGTTTTGTGGGTTGCTGCTTCCAGGATTTTTTCAAAAGAGAACGCAATATCCTTGTGTACTTCTCACCAAACTTTTTTTTCAAGTGTTTCGTTCAAGTCAAGGTGATGCTTGATCATCTGCGTAGTCTTCATCAATATTCGTTACTACTGGATATCGTCTGCTTCTTGCTTTATTTGTATGAAATCTTTTTCTTTCATTAGATCTATGGACGTTCATAATACATAATCTAGGTAGATTATGAAACCTTTTTCTTTCATTAGATCTATTGACATTGATAGTACATAATCCAGGGGGATTATGAAATCTTTTTCTTTCATTAGATCTATTGACATTGATAGTACATAATCCAGGGGGATTATGAAATCTTTTTCTTTCATTAAATCTATTGACATTGATAGTACATAATCCAGGGGGATTATGAAATCTTTTTCTCTCATTAGATCTATTGACATTGATAGTACATAATCCAGGGGGATTATGAAATCTTATTCTTTCATTAGATCTATTGACATTGATTGTACATAATCCAGGTAGATTATGAAATCTGAGAAGGGTTTTATTTAACAAAGAAATTTTCCATATTATTCTTCTGTTTGACTCCTAGTTGTTGTACGAAAACGTATTTCATATAATCATGAATTTTTAACTAATACGCAACAGTACTGAGCTGAGCACAAGACACATCGACCAGGAATCTCATAACTTCCTTACATTCTAGGCTTATTTTCCTTCTCAGAACTCCTAAACGGAATGCAAGTTTCCATTTACTTGTGGAATTTTTGTAATGGAGATTCCATCTCGCTAAATGCACATAGACATAGGCGAACACGCCACCCACAAAGCAACCCCAGGAGAATGCGTGACTAATTGACGATTTCCCTTTGGAATACGAAAGGTTATAAATCGACTCTTCTCTAATTCAAACTGAAAGGCGGCTATTTTGCCAATGCTGCGCTTCCTTTTGGTACTCTCACGTACTTGTACGATATGACATTATTATTACTAATATTTTCCTGCCTCCTCTCTGGGGAGGTATGTAACATATGGTCAACCTAAACTGGGAGATAACGCACTGAAAGAGCCAAGAGTGTCAAGTGACCACGATCAGTGTCAAAAAGGCATTAAACAACTTCAATTCTTCCATTCAGTTTAGATCCATTTACCGAAGTGTATATCTATGCCAGTTTATATCCGCTTGGTTTCTTTGTTTAACGACATATAAATCTTCATGGGTTATTTAATGCCAAAGAAGAACAGTAGTGATACGATTTAACCGATAGCTGGGGGGGGTAATCTGTGATACATGGATAAATCTATATGGATACTCGATGGTTTGGTTCTTTGTTTGATAGCATATCAACCTTCATGGGTTATTTAATGCCAAAGCCATAACACCTGGGAGGGATAATGGGGTTCATGCCTTTTCCAAGAGTGCTAGTTTAAAAGTGAACGTAATAGCGCGACTTTATTACGATGGAGCTGTTCAGCACTTTACCGACAATGTCACGAGGATTTTCCCCGTTCATATCTATCTATTCGTCTATCGATTTCGATTCGTTCATATATATCTGTGCAGGTTTCTTATAAATCAATCAATCAATTCATTAAACAATCCCTTTTTATATACTAATCTCGTGGTTGAAATTAGTTTATTGCCAACTGTCAGTGTTGAAAAATAACCCTCAACCGAGATTTCTAAGGCTGATATATGTACTATTAACACCCAAAAGTTGTCGTCAGTAATTATAATCTTGTAATAAAATTTGAAATATCTATCAAGTAGAGGGTGCTATGAATAAATTGTCGTCTAAATTGAACAGCTTTATCAGATATATTACCAGATAAAACAGATTAAAGAAATATAAAGATTCCGAGTCGATTTCCATAACTAAAAAATGTTTTAATTTCTGTACAAAAAAATAGGCTCGAGAAACTGTAATTTTTCTGCCTGTATTTTTGCACGAATCGACCAATCGGCATATTTGCGTTAGTTTTTAAATTTCGAGGTACTTCGTAGACGACAATATTTGACTTGCCGCACAAATTTGAAGAGTCAAAACCCGCAATAATTTAACATATATGTTCCTGCAAAGAATATTAGAAATCAAATTTTTAAGCTAATGAGAATCATAGATAAATCAGCAACAATTTTTATCGAATTTCGAGTCTACCCAAATAAGCGAAGAAATAAATATTTCTTCAATATGTAATTATTATTTACTTAGTTACCTTTCGGCCTAATTCTTTTGAGTGAAAATCTATATTCTTTTCTTTCAAAAATGCATTTTATTTCAACTTCGTTAACTTTTTTCTTTTCTTTTGACTGAACGAGAATGTTTACATATTTATTTGCGTTCAAAATATTCAACTATCCCGTGTAGATAAAATATTAGCAGCTGTTCACATATACGTTAAGCCCAAAATACCTTTCTCTCTATCTATGTTGGTACTCTCATACATGGACACATGGCGTAACGGTTATAGGCGTTGGTCCCCTAAGCTACTAAGGAGACAATCATCTGGAGGTTGCAGGTTCAATCCTGACTGTAGGTAAGTAACAATACAAGAATACTTAACACTTGTACCCAGTTGAATGCTTCAGGCTGCTTTTCGACCATCTTGCATGAATCGAGCATCAGTTTTTGAGTGGCATAAGAGATTCAAGAGAGTCTGTGAGGGATGATGAGAGGTGTAGGAGGAGTAAGGAAGTCAATATACCAAAGCTGATTGGCCAAAGGGTGACTATGTTGAGGTTTTAAGGAAGTTCAGGAAGAGATTCCGTCGAAAGAGGCCAGCACTCTTCAAATCGGGTCAGTGGCATTTCCACCAGGACAATACACCAGTCCACAACTCCATCCTTGTCACAGACTATTTGACCAAGATGGGAATCTAGAAAGTTCCTCACCGTCCCTATAGTCCAGACCTTGCTCCCTGTGACTTTTGGTTATTCCCTAAGCTCAGAGGCTGTCGTTATGAGACCATTGAGGAGATGAAAGAAGCTGTAACGAAGGTCATTGACACGCTCACACAAGAGGACTTTCATGGGGCCTTCCAGAAGTTGTTGGAACGGTACAAGTGCATTGCAACCGGAGGAGATCACTTCGAAGTGGACTAGAGTTTCATGTGTGTACTATCGATAAAAGTGCCCATAAGAAAAAAGTCTGGAAACTTATTTAATGAACTCAGATAAAATAGAGTTGATTTATTTTAATCAAGATTGTGTCGTATCGTCGCTCATTGGCCAAGTAGGTCGAGTGCTCGCTAATGTTCTGGGAGACCTGGGTTCAATCCCAGATTGAGTCATACCAAAGACTTTAAAAATGGTACTTGATACCTCTTTGCTTAACAGTCACCAATATAAGGTACGTATCAAGGGTAAAGTGAAGCAATCCAGGTAAAGGAGTAGCGCCCTCCCCTACACCTCGGTGTAGTAGCTATTGAAAAGGGAGCCTTCTGGTCGCCAACTTTACTTTACTTATATACTTCGGTGGCAATATTTCATCTACTGAAAGAGATGTCATCATACGCTAAGGTAAGGCATGTATTGATATTGGCAAGTTAAGGATGGAAGTATGATATCCCCGATGAATTAAAACGGAAATTCTTCAAAACTGTTGTTGTATCAGAATTTCTCTATAGTCGTACCACGCAGACTTTAACGAAACGCTTGGAGAGAAAGCTAGAATAGCACTACACAAGGATGATGCGTTCTGTATTGAACAAATCCTGGAAGCAGCAACCCACAAAACAGCATTTGCACGGCCACCTACCTCCCATCTCACAAACCAATCAAGTAAGGCGAGCAAGACATGCTGGAGAAGTAAGGACGAACTCATACGATATTTCAACGACAAGCTGGATATTGATTAGTAGACATAATGAATAAATTTTTTTGATCACATAAAAATGAATTGTGCCAATTTCTATCATTCGTTTCTGCTTGTGACGCCAGTTTTATTTCTAAAAAAATTAGTCTTGCATGAAGAATATTGCACAGAAAGCTCTTTTCATCCTCTTCACTATGCATTGTCCTTTTACATACATATACACCCCCTATATATATATATATATATATAATTTGACCGATTACCCGAAAGTTCTAAAAGTCTGATCAAGTGCAGTCAAATGAATAAGTTCCTTTTTATTACTCATTTCTTTTGAAGTATCTTAAGATGGATTAAATAATTTTTCATTGATTGTATAGCATTTACATTTATTTGAGAATCATTTCCCAGAAATGGCTTTTCATTTAGATCCTGATTAATTGCTTTTATCTTCGGCTTTTCCCGAGTAATATATTCGTCAAACGGTTGATAAAAAAGAAAGCTAAAAAAATAAACTAGGACTGGTTAGGTTGCATAGAAAATATAACAAAGACAATCGACTTTTATAATGCAGTCTCTGATCTATGAATCTAAGTCACTTTCCCCTTCTGTCCGTCCTCACTAGCCTGTTAATATCTAAGTATCCATCTATATTAGTCTATCACAGACTTAATATCTATCTATTTATTTATTTAGTCTTTTAATACCTCTCTCTCTCTCTCTCTCTCTCTCTCTCTCTCTCAGAGTCTATTAACATCTATCTATTACTTACTCATCCATTCTCTTTCTATATATCAGTCTTCTGTCTCCTGTGCGTCACTTCCTCTCAGTTCATCATTTTCTCTTTCTTTCAAAACTTATCCTTACTTTCTTTTTTTCCGTTTCCTTAATGGATTTGAACGGATTTCAAATGGTTGATGCTCCTGCATTCTCGCCACAACAGACAAGTGAAAGTATCGAGTCACATGTCATTGGATTCTTTTTTCTGTCGCAAGAGGTTACTCACTCTCGTTGAAGTAACAAAACATTCAAAGAAAATAGACTTCAAAATTAATAATATTGAAAATAAAAGTCGTCTAAAGTCGTCTTATTTTTGATTTGGGATGAAATTCAAAACTTTTCCTTTGGTTTTAATAATATTGAAAATTCAAAACTTTTCCTTTGGTTTTAATAATATTGAAAATAAAAGTCGTCTAAAGTCGTCTTATTTTTGACTTGGGATGAAATTCAAAACTTTTCCTTTGGTTTTAATAATATTGAAAATTCAAAACTTTTCCTTTGGTTTTAATAATATTGAAAATAAAAGTCGTCTAAAGTCGTCTTATTTTTGACTTGGGATGAAATTCAAAACTTTTCCTTTGGTTTTAATAATATTGAAAATTCAAAACTTTTCCTTTGGTTTTAATAATATTGAAAATAAAAGTCGTCTAAAGTCGTCTTATTTTTGACTTGGGATGAAATTCAAAACTTTTCCTTTGGTTTTAATAATATTGAAAATTCAAAACTTTTCCTTTGGTTTTAATAATATTGAAAATAAAAGTCGTCTAAAGTCGTCTTATTTTTGACTTGGGATGAAATTCAAAACTTTTCCTTTGGTTTTAATAATATTGAAAATTCAAAACTTTTCCTTTGGTTTTAATAATATTGAAAATAAAAGTCGTCTAAAGTCGTCTTATTTTTGACTTGGGATGAAATTCAAAACTTTTCCTTTGGTTTTAATAATATTGAAAATTCAAAACTTTTCCTTTGGTTTTAATAATATTGAAAATAAAAGTCGTCTAAAGTCGTCTTATTTTTGACTTGGGATGAAATTCAAAACTTTTCCTTTGGTTTTAGATCTTATGAATCCTGAGAAAGACAACTTAATCCATCATGAGCATCACCACTGTTATTTAT
>OY757924.1:68940199-68972699 GCA_963585895.1 Sepioteuthis lessoniana | reverse complement strand
TTCAGTAAGAGTAAGGGATGCCATTTCTATCTATCTATATATCACTGTCATTTTGCATTGATCTATCTACCCCAGTCCTTTTGTATCCATCTATATATTTATATCAGTCATTTTATATCTGTCTACTTATCTATCATGACAGTTTAAGCAGTCATTATTCCAATCAACTTGGCATTTTATGAAGAGACGTCCTGAATATCCTATTTGGAGTTATTCAGAAAAAAAGATTTTAATTTGCACTTTGGTATCTCGAATCGAGTGTAAAGTTGCAAACAGCGCCCGAAGAACAGTCTGAAAAAAGACAAGTCGAATTACTTTTCGTAGTGACAAAATTAAGTTTTCGTTGTTGACGCTATAGCGTTCAATGAAGAAAGAATTACCCAATCAGCGAAGCGTCAGAACGCGGTCGGAGAAAACGGAATCCATGATCACTTAGGAATATTAGAAACATATAGCATTAAAAAGAGAAGAAAGAGAAAGGTGAGCAAGAAAAGCAAATAGAGTAGTGGAAATCAAACTACGTAGCAGAAACTATATCAAAAGAATAGATACTCGCATTCCTTGTAATATACACTGGGTCCTTCTTAAATTGGACAGGAGAGGACAATGCTGGTCCTCATACTACAGCAAGTTCAGGGAAAACGATCAATTTGCTGAGAACTGCCACCACATCATCTTTACAGTTCAGATCTGGGTTTTTTTTTCTGATTTCCACTTATTTGGCCCTCCTAATGAATTTCTGCTTGGAACTAAGTTTTCAAGCGGTCATGTGATGTATACTGTGAGATGATGGGCTAAAACTGGGTTCAAATATTTCTAAGTTGAAAGAATACAAAAGCTTCTTTTTCGATGGGGAAAATGTGTTTTAAATCATATTGAAAATTAACGTTTTAAATTTTTCTTTGGTGAAATGTGAGTCGTTATTTAACTAAATTCACTCAATTTATGGAATGATTCTTATATATATATATATATGATACCGGCCCACTAGCCAAGTGGGTAGAGTGTTCGCCCATGGTTCGGAGTTCAATCTCAGGTCGAGTCATACTAAAGACTAAAAAAAATGGTACTTCATACCTCCTTGATTCACACTCAGCATTATAAAGTACAGATCAAGAGTAAGTGGTGTCGTAGCTATTGAAAAAGGAGACTAAGGGTCGCCCTCGACTACAGTCGCCTACTTTTACTTATCAGTCCAGACAGCTAGAGCTGTTGAATACGCCGACTGCATCTTTGCAGAGGGATAAGACCCTTTAATGAGTGTCCAGGAAATGACACTAAACTAACTGAGGGTGTGGAACTAGTCCTGGATATTTAGGAAATATAAGACTACTCTTTCATTGCCATTACTTCCAGGACCATATTGATCCAGATTATTAGTAACTGTAAGGTCGCATGTATGTGTAAAATAGAATTATTAACACTACTTGAAACCATTTAATTATGAGCCAATAGAATTAAATCGGGGTTTTAAGTAGGTCATTTTTTCATAGAGCAAATGTGGTATTTTTGTGGTTGCAGCGCGCATGGTGATGGATAACTGTCTATATATTGTACTGTTGAATGGGTCGGCGACTGTGGCTAGCTAGACTCCCTTAGAACATATAGAACTTGCATAACCTCACCCTTCACCTTTCCCATAAAACTTCAAGGCCTTGTGCCTCCCTTGTATTATTCAAGGCTATAAAGTCAGAGAGTTGTACTTGAAACCATTTATCTGTATGAATTTGGATCATAGAGCAACATTCAAAAATTTCATTTGGGAGTCCTCGTGGCGTAGTGGCTAACGCGCAGTGCTGCAATATCATATTAATTGAGTTCGATCCCCAGTAGTGCTATTATGTTCACTTTCAGACTAATAACTGAGGGAAAGGTTTGAACCCCTTATTCTCCCAGATATACTTTAAATCACTCATGAGGGTTGATATGCCATTAAACAAAAGTAAGTAAAAGTAAAGTTGGTGACCGTTGTCGAAGGCAACCAAAAAGCTCCTTTTTCAATAGCTACTACATCGAGGTGTAGGGGAAGGCGCTACTCCTTTCCCAGGATTGCTCCACTTTACCCTTGATACATTGCTGAGTTTTAAGCAAGGAGGTATCAAGTACCATTTTTAAAGTCTTTGGTAGGAGTCAACCTGGGATTGAACCCAGGTCTCCCGGACCATTGGCAAACACTCTACCTACTAGACCCAAAAAAACAAATTAAAGCAAACCAAAAACTTTAACAGTAAAAATAATGTAAGGACAAACAGAAAAGTCAAAACAGAAAAAAGTGAAAAAAAAAAACAACAACAAAAATCAGTTACATAGACTATTCAAAATACACATGAGAGGATTTAGACATGGCTAGAGAGAAAAATCCAAAGAGAGAAACTGAATCGAGCTTAAGTCCACCCCTAAAAAAAAAAAACGCTATCAGAACCAATTATGCTAAAACTAGAGTAGGCATAATTCCAAAGAATAATTGGTTTGGTTTGATTTTATGGCATATCAATCATTATGAGCAATTTAATTCCAAATCCTCCTAATACATATATATCAAATATATATGATTTGTAAACACATTTTAAAATGAGCCAAAGCTCATTCTTTTGCACACAGTTAAATGGTTCCAACTATTGCCATTGTTGTTCCTGTTTCAGTATGAAAGAGTGAGTAAGCCTTGTATGACCAATGCGCAAGCAGAATATTATGACTTGTTCTCTTCTTGATTTTCTGAAAGCTGGTCTCCATTCTCCCAGAATGGACTGAATTTGGAAGAGTTTATTGTGGATGTTATTGTTCCATCGTTGTTCCCATTTTGCGTGAAGGAATTTGCTGATTTTGGGTTTCATGTCAGTATACGGAATCCTGAATGCTGGGGGTCAAATCTAAGGCTGATTTGACTGCCGAGTCTGCTCTTTCATTTCCTCTCACTCCAATGTGACTTGTGATCCAAAATATTAGAGTTTCTTTACAATTGACATAGAGTGTTTAAAGTTAATAGTATTTGATTCTTTCAGGAATGTTTCCTGGAGGCAAACTATTTTGGTGTTGTGGCTGGGTAAATGGTGTTGGAGTAATTCAAAATTATTTCAGATTCCTCTGCAGTTCAACTGAATGAAGGTTGGGCTACGTGTTCTGTTTGAGTTGTTGTTGGAGTTTATTTAGATTGATTGGGATTATTTTTCTGTTTTGGTACTATTTGACTCTTCTGTTTCCATTTTTTCAAGAAGGTTGAATATTTTTAGTCTCGGCGGTTTGAATTGGAAGGGTCGACACCTTCAGTTGTTCCCGTCAAGATGGTGTTGGAGTATGATCCATTTGTGATTATGGGAAGCGTTCATGTTTGTCACAATTCAGCTCGAGGTTTGATTGGTTGGTTGGTTGTTTGGGTTTTATGGTATATCAACCTTTGTAGGTTATTTAATGCCAAATCTATTTTTATACAAATTATCAGTTCTATTTCAAACAATTCAATTTAGCACGAGTGCATTGGTTAAAAGTCAAAAACATTTCTAATTCAAACAATTCAGTTTATCATAAGTATAATTTTTATGCATGCACAGTTAAATGTCAAAACAGTTCTATTTTAAGCAGTTCAGTTTAGCATAAGTACCCAGTTTAAATATCAAAACAGATATATTTCAATTTATGTAGTTTACGTTAAGTAAACAGTTTAGTTCTATTTGAACCATAGATAGGACTGTATCAGGTGCTACCACTCCGGGCCAGAGTGGACCAGGGAGCGATGGCAATGAAGGGGTGCTCTGCATTCCCCAAAGTTCCAGCATCACTGGAACCTCACCCTCAGATTGTTTAGTGTTATATCTAGGACACTTGTTGGGTCGTCTTATTCCTCTTCAGAGGTGCAGTCGCTGTATTCTACAGCCCGATCCCACGAGGTAACTCGCGGTTTGAGTTGTCTAATTTAGATGAAGGTTGTCGGACTGGCGATCTGTGAGAGTCATGTTTTGCTGATGATTTTCTGTTTTTTGGAGTTGTAGTTTGTGTTTGAGCTGTAGGGTTCGTTTGTGATTTTCTTTTAGCTGTTTCATTGGCTTTTCCTTTATTTGCACCGACTAGTCTTGGTTGTTTTTTTAAAGTTCAGCCTCCGAGTCTGATTCTGACAGTTTTTTTAAATTTAAAGACGCTATAGGTACTGTATATTTTTCACTAGCCCTGTGCTCCGCCGCCCACCACGGAGTCCAACTTGTGTTGGTAATGTACCAAAGGGGAAACCCATTCGCCCTGGTTGAGACGGGGTACACGACCTGTATACTCGAGCTGAGAGTAGGTTTTTGAGTCATTGTCAATTTCAGGTTCTCAGTACTGGTCAAATTCCTATTCTCTCAACGCAATTGACTCTCAGTCACCGCTTTGTAGCACCTAAAAGATAAGGGTCGGGAACTTACTGCAAGTACAGATTTAAAGGCACGGTCGGGATAAAACTTATAGGTGCTAGGGCTTGATATGACCGGCTGATTGATCGGATCGGGCCTATCCGACCGCCTATCAGACTAAGCAAGGGCCAAAGTGGTGATTTGTTAGTTATTGATCTCTCTGTCACCGGATCAATGACTGCTCAACCACCAGGATCCCGTTCAAGCGCCTTACAGGTCACCGCCCACGGCCAACAGGTGGCCCCCATTGGGAGGAGGTCTTACCTCTCTGCAGAGGTGCAGTCGGTGTATTTTAAAGCTCCAGCTGACAGGCCGTTAAGTCATTTGGTTGAAATCAGTTTAAATTTTAAACGGTTCTATTTCAAGCAGTTCAGTTTAGTTCTATTTGATCCATTGATAGTATCTTATCAGTTACTACCACTCAGGTTGAAAGTGGACCTGGGATTGATAGCAATGAAGGGGTACTCCACATTCCCCAAAGCTCCAGTATTATTGGAGCCTCGCCATCAGATTGTTTAGCGTCATATCCAACATCTGCTGGCTGAGGGTCTCATCTTTCTGTAGAGATCCAGTCATTGTAGTAAACAGCCTAAGCCGACTGGGCACCCAGGAGTATAATTGTGGGCAATGAAAAGGAAGATGAAACAGCCAACAGCATAAGGGATTGCAGTAAAATGGCACAGAAGTAGTACAAGATGAGGCGTGTCTGTGTAGGAAAGGTGATTAACGGGAAATTAGGCAATCGACTGAAATTGGACCATACAAACAAATGCAATCGCCCGAGGACAGTTTGTTCAGGAAAATGAGGCATACAAATTTTTTTTAGAAATTCAAATAGAAACAAATCACGCAATCTCGACAAAAATATCAGACCCAACTGACAGATGACATATAAACAGATCTATGGTTATTTTATTTCAATAGATTAGGGAATCATGTTATTTGTACGAGTAACAAAGTAAAGTTGGCGACTGTAGTCGAGGGCGACCAGAAGGCTCCCTTTTCAATAGCTACTACACCGGGGCGTAGGGGAGGGCGCTACTCCTTTCCCTAGATTGCTCCACTTTACCCTCGACACGTACCTTATAATGCTGAGTGTTAAGCAAAGAGGTATCAAGTACCATTTTTAAAGTCTTTGGTATGACGTGACCTGGGATTAAACTCAGGTCTCCCAGACCATTGGCGAGCACTCTACCCACTGGGCCAATGAGACGGTGAATTTTGCCAGAGGAGTTAGCAATAGAAAATGTTGTTTACCGGTGCACCTTTTCCAGAAAATCAATAGTGATGGGTCCTTTTATGTCCTAGAATAATGTCAACGTAAACTTCTTTACAGACTGCTGCGCTCGGAATTTTTCCTTTACCGGAGAGTCAGTGTGTTTCTCACTCTATGAACTGTTTGTTTTGACTCAGATTAGTCGTCGAAAATCCATTTTTAGCCCATTTGTAAATATTTTTTCACAAAAAAAATGCTTCTCTGTAGATATTACACAATATTCTCTAAATTTCTCTTTATTTGCTTTTCTCTGCCACCAAAACTTTAATGTCAGACTTCTGTTCAAGCCTGGGACACTGGTTGAATTGCTGCCTTTTTAAATAGCCTCAAAAGAAATATTTTTACGCGATTAAAATAATTTTTGCTATAGACTAGTTCCAAAAAACGTAGA
This sequence comes from Sepioteuthis lessoniana, assembly GCA_963585895.1. NCBI lineage: Eukaryota > Metazoa > Mollusca > Cephalopoda > Myopsida > Loliginidae > Sepioteuthis > Sepioteuthis lessoniana. The sequence continues at coordinate 68,966,650 of OY757924.1, read as the reverse complement.
ATGTACATATCTGGAAGAGAATTCTGAAAAAAGATATTTGGCCTTTTTTAAAAAAGAAATCTTCTAATTTATTGAATGGACTTCGTAGCTAACAAGAACAGGTTTGTCAACTAGTGGAGTTAGTCGTTGTAATTGGTTACTTGTGACGAAAGCGAAAAACTAAATAAGTACTTGAATTTTACCAGGAAGCTAAAACTAGATGGAACAAAGAGGGCAGTAAATGATCATAGTTTTGGGCCTTTGGTACTGTTTGTAAGGATCTCGGAAATAAACTGGAAGAACGAACAATCTCTGGCAGAATTGATACTGTTAAAATCCAAGGACGACAGAGATCGGCTGAAATACTAGACATAATCTTTGAGTACAGAGGAAAATTAGTCATTTTTACTTTAATGCAGGACATCAGATCGTTCTGGTGTGAAGAGTACAAAACAAAAATATAAACAAGAAAAAAACCTTTTTCTTCTCATCCTATTTTGTTCATGTAATAGTAACGCTATCACGTTCACTATGGGACTAATACGCCTTAGGAAATCTATGAACCCCCTTATTCTTGCCAGATGTGTGTTAAATACTACTACTATTGTCCTTCGGCAAGGATGACTTTTGCATTACATTATCCACGAAGGTTGATATGCCGTTAAACAAAGAAACTAGAAGAAAAAGAATGAAAAGAGGGGGAAGTAGAATGGTTACAAATTGAATACATAAAAATTGCTGCAATAAGGTTTTTGTAACAATACCACTAGAACGACTACTGATACTACTACAAATAATAATAATAAGAATAAAAATGAGAGAGAGAAGGAAAAAGAAAAGCTGTTTACAAATTAAAACTTTCGTGTTTTTGAATATTTTTCACATGCTCTAGATTTTTTTTTCCGAGAGAAAAGTTAACAATGAAGCGCATGGACAATTGCAATAATTGTTCCTTTGTAAACAGGAAACAATTGCGAATTCTGAGGGAGTTTAGATTTTTTTTAAATAAAATTATTACCACATAAAACTAAATTCAAATACGCTCTCGTTTTTAACCTCTAACTTTATAATAGATTTTACAATAAGATACCAGATGATTCCCCAAAACACTGTTTTTCTTTAAATTTCATTTTCAAAGGAAACTTTCAAAAGATACTATTTTTGCTGTTTCGAACTTTGAGAAATATAATTAACTTTAAATGAACTTAGTGACGCGATAGATTGACTGATTGATTGATTTGACAATTATACATTTATTCAGCTGGTTACTGGTAATTTTTTTTCCTTTTTTTTTAACGAGTACGGGACATTGGCCCAGCGGTTAGAGTGTTCGCCAATGGCCCGGGAGACCTGGGTTCAATCCCAGGTCGAGTCATACCAAAGACTTTAAAAATGGTACTTGATACCAGCTTGCTTAACACTCAGCATTATAAGGTACGGTTCAAGGGTAAAGTGGAGCAATCCTGGGAATGGAGTAGCGCCCTCCCCTACACCTTGGTGTAGTAGCTATCGAAAAGGGAGCCTTCGGGTCACCCTCGACTATGGTCGCTAACTCTACTTACTTTACTTATTGTTGTAACCGTCTCTCTCCATTATGTGACGGGTATCTGAAGAAGTTGGCTGCTTTTATCAAGGACCAGCTTAAATAAATTTATAATAACAAATGATGGTCTGTTCAGTTTTTCTTCCAATTATATTGTATAAATTTGCTTTGAATGATATCTATAAATTTATATATTAATAATTATACATTGAGCACTCCTGGAGATTTATAAGAATCCTCTTATTCTCAATTTGAATAATTCTGCACTCATCTTTATTATATGTATATAGATATAAAATTGGATGAAAAAATTTGCTTTCAACGATTTTTATAAATTTTTATATTAATAATCAAACATTGAGCCCTCCTGGAGATTTATAAGAATCATCTACACTCATCTTTATTTCATATATATATATAATTGGATGAAAAACTCAACAGACCGTCATTTAGCTATTACGAATTCATTTCATCTGGCCACTGATAGATGATTTTTTTTTTAACGACTAACATTATTTTTAAATGAGCTGGAGCTCGTTTGTTTGCCCGCACTTTAATAATTTCAAGCGTTGCAATCTAACGCTATTAGTTTTATTTACACATAGTTAAATGTTTTCAAGTATTGCTGTTTATTATTCGCACACAATTAAAATGGGGTCAAGTTTGCTATTAATCCCTACTAATTCCAATCAACATTATTAATTTGTTTGCACACAGTTAAACGTTTCAAGCATTGCTACCTAATACCAATTATTCGATTTAATATTAATCATTTGTTTGAATACAGTTAAATAGTTTCGTGTATAGTAAATTATTAAATAGTTCTACTTGATCCATAGATGGGACCCTAACAGAGTGGTCATGGGAGTAAGGGTAATGTCGGTGTACTCTACGTTTCCCAACGCTCCAGGACTGGAGTCTCATCCTCAGTTGCCGTTTAGTGTCATATACAGGACACTCGGGAAAGTCTTAATAAATGGGTAGTTAAGAGTTTTTTTTTGTAAAAATACAAATAATTTGCAGAAAGTTGTATGGTTTTAAATATTCCTATCAAATACAAATAATTGTATGGTTCTAAGTAATCATTTCTATTTGATGATAATCATTTGTTTGCGGCTAGTTATATGGTTTCAAGTAAGTAATTATCATCGTTAGTGAACAATTATAGTTTCTAGTAATTATTCTTAACAGAAATAATTTACAAATAGATGAGACAGACTACAATAGGTACTACCACTCTGTGATAAAGTGGACCTAGGAGTAATGGCAATCAAGAGGCACCTTACACTCTCTGGATCTACTGAACTATAGCCTCATAATCAGAAGCAGTTTGGTGTCCAACTCTGAATATGTCTTCTTTTGGATGGGGTTACGACACCGTAGGGGATGTAGTCAGCTCATTCTCTGCTCAAATGATAAAGAGCCGAGTTCAAATTCTGGACGAGATTCTTTGTGTTTTCTTTCGCGCTGGGTTGGGGTGGGGCACTGTAAAATACACTGACTTTGCTGAGGAGTAAGACCTCCCCACTCCAACGACTGTCTTTGATATGACATTAAGCTATCTGATGGTGAGACTCCAGTAATGTTGGAGCTTTGGGTAATACGGATATAGGCTGCTAGTAGAATACACCAAATGCATCTCTACAGAGAGATAGGACCCACTTCAACGAGTGTCCTGTATATAGGACATTAAACTATCGGATGATGAGGCACCAGTAATGCTGAAGCATTGGGGAATGCAGTATGCCCTTCACTGACATTGCTCCCAGATCTACTCTGTCCTGGAGTGGTAGTACCTGAAAGGGTCCGATCTATGGGTTAAATAGAACTGTTTGACATTTAAACAGAGAGTAAACAAATGACTTATGCTAAATTGAATTGTTAGAAATAGAACTGTTTGATCATTTAACAAATGACTGATATTTAATTGAATTGTTAGTGATGCATAACAATACTTGGAACAATTTAACTGTGTACAAACTAATTACTAATAAATCATATATGTATATCCATTTAATTGAGTGCAGCCAAATGACTGACGTTACATTGTTACTGTTACGTAGAAATACTTGAAACCATTTAACAGGGGGTGCAGAATCGTAGTAAGCGAGTTTGTACTTCAGTCGCGCTATTACGTTCACTTTCGGGCAAATACCCTGGGAAAGGTATGAACCCCCTTATCCTCCCAGTTATGGATTAAATAGTACCACTACTGTTCTTCTAGGAGAATGGCTTTGGCATTAAATAACCTAGAAAGGTTGATACGTCATTAAACAAAGAAACCAAACCATTTAACTGTATGCAAACATATAATTGATAGTAAATAGAAATATTCGTGTTTGATAGAAATACTTGAAACCATATAACTGTGTACAAAACAATGAGCTCAGGTTCGTTTGAAAATGTATCTATAAAATGACTTTACAAAACTTATATATTTAGAATATAAGTAAAAACAGGATTTGACATTAAATAACCAATAAGGATTGATATGCCACAAAACCCAACGATATATATATAATGAAATCTGTTAGTTAACAAATTAGAGCATTTTATGAACAACAGCGTGCATTAGCGTGAAAAGACTGGTTTTCTGGCATATCAACCTTTGTTGGTTATTTAATGCCAAATCATTATATATATATATATATATATATATATATATAAAGGATTTGGCATGAAATAACCAACAAAAGTTGATATGTCATTAAACAAAGAAACCAAACCAAACCAAACCATTTAACTGTGCGCAAACAAATAATTAATAGTAAATAGAAATATTCGTGTTTGATAGAAATACTTGAAACCACATAACTGTGTACAAAACAATGAGCTCAGGTTCGTTTGAAAATGTATCTACAAAATGACTTTACAAATCTTATATATTTAAAATATAAGTAAAACAGGATTTGACATTAAATAACGAATAAGGATTGATATGCCACAAAACCCAACTATATATATATATAAATAAAAGATTTGGCATTAAATAACCAACAAAGGTTGATATGCCAGAAAACCAGTCTTTTCACGCTAATGCACTTGAAGAACGCTGTTGTTCATAAAATGCTCTAATTTGTTAACTAACAGATTTCATTATTTTATATTTCAAACTAATTTTCAGGATATATCATAATATTCATTCACTTCTTGTTCGATGATGGTGTATATCTATGTATTTGAAACTTTACGGCATTATAAAGATAGTGATATTGTTCTTTTAGTTTTTATTCTAATTTCATTTATTTTTAATTTTATGTAAAAACAATTACCGACGCCGACAACGCCGATGACATAGCGATACTGGCAAATACACCCGACCAAGCCGAAACACGACTGCATGGTTTGGAACGAGCAGCCACAGGCATAGGCCTCTATGTTAATGCACACAAAACGGAATATATGTGCTATAATCAAACGGGGGACATCTCCACTCTAGAAGAAACCACTCTTAAACTAGTAGACAAATTCACTTACCTAGGAAGCAGCGTCGAATCAACCGAAAAGGACATCGAAACGAGGTTAACGAAAGCATGGACAGCTATCAATAGGCTATCAATTATATGGAAATCAGACCTAACCGATAAAATGAAACGCAGTTTCTTCCAGGCAGCGGTCACATCGATACTGTTATATGGGTGCACTACATGGACGCTAACAAAACGGCTGGAGAAGAAGCTAGACGGCAATTACACAAGAATGCTGCGTGCAATCTTGAACAAGTCCTGGCGGCAACACCCCACAAGACACCAACTATACGGCCACCTGCCTCTTATCACGAAAACTATCCAAGTTAGACGAACCAGACATGCAGGACACTGCTGGAGAAACAGGGACGAACTCATAAGTGATGTACTCTTATGGACCCCCACACATGGCCGTGCAAAAGCAGGACGACCAGCACAAACATACATTCAGCAGCTATGTGAGGATACAGGATGTTGTCCTGAAGACCTGCCTAGGGCGATGAACGATAGGGAGGAGTGGCGAGAGAGGGTCAGGGATATTCGTGCTACCAGCGCGACATGATGATGATGATGATAATTTTATGTATTTATTAAAATTATATTTATGTTTATTTCATTTATTATCATATTATTATGATTATAACTGGGCCATTGGCCTAATTAGTAGAGTGTTCGCCAATGGTCTGGGTGACCAGGGTTCAATCTTAGGTCGAGTCATACCAAAGACTCAAAAAATAGTCCTTGATGCTGCCTTGCTTAACACTCAGGATCAAGGGTAAAGTGGAGAAATCCAGGGAATGGAGAGTCACCCTCCCCTTCAGCTTGGTGTAGTAGCTATTGAAAAGGGAGCCTTCGGGTCACACTTGACTAACTTTATCATAATTATTTATACTAATTTTATACTGCCTTGCGTGCTGTCAATACAGCACTCTTCTTATTTATCCAATGTTTGTTTCGTACCTTGGTTCCTCTCCATATCTCTGATAAAATAAAACGGGAATTCTTCCGAGCAATATTCATGTCAATATTATTGTATGGCTTTACCACGTGATCTTTAACGAAACGCTGCGGGAAGAAAGCGGCATGGGAATTAAATAAGGATGCTGCTGGCTTTTTCTTACAAGACCTGGAAGCAGCGACCTACAAAATAGCAGTTGCACGGCCACTTAGCTTCTATCCTCCAAATCAAGAACGAAAAGTAATACATGCTGAACCCGGCTGTAGAAATAAGGACGAACTCCCAAGTGACGTTCTTTAATGGATTCCGACACGGAGAGACACCGGTGTTGGCTGATCAACAATAACTCACATTGGTAAGACAGAGTCTGGGGAATCCGTTCTGTCAGCACGCTCGTACTGGTATCGTTATCGTCGTAGGAAATGGACACAGTGACCCGAGTTCAAATCCTGAACGAGGTTGATTGCATTTCACATCACAGTAATACCATTGCGAAAGATATGCATCTCGCTATTCTCTCTCCAGCAATGGGTAAAGCGTAGGATAGACTGGGCTCTTTAACCTTGGTATAGCAACCTATTGTGCAGAAGGAAATCTTTGAATTCTAACTTGTTAACCCCCGCTTAAAAACTGAGCTTGTGCCGTATCCTGCTGGTGCTGAGAGGGGGATAAATACATACAAACACACGTATATATATATATATATATATATATATATATATATTTTTTTTTTTTAATAACCCCCAAAGGGTTTTATGCAATCAAACAAAGAAACCAAATTATATATATGTATATATTCTCATTACATTGGAGTTCAATTGAAAAAGTAGTCATTTTCATCTTGCTTGTTTTTAAACCAAATTATATAAGTGTGTGTGAGATTATATATTCTCATTACATTGAAGTTATCGACTCCTTCAACTGAAAATTAGTAATTTTCATTTTGCCTGTTTTTATACCAAATTATATATATATATATATATATATATATATATATATGAGTATGTATTCCCATTACATTGAAGTTATCGACTCTTAACTGAAAAATTAGTCATTTTCATTTTGCATGTTTTTAAACGAAATTATATATATATGATTATATATTCTCATTACATTGAAGTTATCGACCCCTTCAACTGAAAAGAAGTCATTTTCATTTTGCCTGTTTTTATACCAAATTATATATATATATGAGTAAATATTCCCATTACATTGAAGTTATCGACTCCTTCAACTGAAGAAGTAGTCATTTTCATTTTGTCTGTTGTAAAATCTTTGCTCTTAAAACGTTCATCAAACGACTGTTCAGAAAAGTGGGCGTTGCACAGACTTTTAAATGCAGAGCAAAATAGATTCAAAAGAAAATCAACTTTGTTAAATGTCACCCTTGCTTCGCACTTTCTGCTCCGATGAAGTTCCCTAAATAAACAACTTTTGTAGAATTTTGCGTGGTCGTTACATGAATAAATTTTTTTTCCATACGTTTTTCCATGTTTCCTCTTCTGTGTACATTTCTGTGGTAATCAATGGTAAAGAAAAAAAACACTTCTTATCTTGATGTTCACTTTCTGTATTTTTACTTTTGAATATAAAATCGAATAAACATCTGATCTATTCTTTTCCTTCGTGATTAAATGGCGAAAGATCTTTCTGTATATTTTCCTATAGAGGTTTCAGAGACCGATATATTTCAGTTAATAATCAGAAAAACCAGTATTATCAGACATTTTCTAGTAAACATTTGACTTTAACATTTCCTGAGATTAGATTGGTGCAGAGTCTAATTTGTAGAGCGGTTGCCCAGTAGTAAGTAAGTCGAATTTATTCACTAATTAGCTGCAGGTTTGGTTTCATTTTATGGCTCTCGAGGTTATTTAATGCCAAGTTCATTTTTATATATATTAACAGTTATATTTCCAACAATTCAGTTTAAATGTCAAAACAGTTCTATTTAAACAAAAAAGTTAAATGGTTCCAAGTATTGCTATGTATCACTGATAATTCAATTAAACATTTACTTACACACAGTTAAATATAAAAACGGTTCTATTTCAAGCAATTCAGTTTAGTATAATTACTCAGTTTAGTTCTATTTGACCTATAGATAGGACCCGATCAAATGAACCGGGGAGTGATGGAAATAAGGGGTTATCCACATTCTCCCAAGATCCAGTATTACCGGAGCCTCACCATCAGATTGTTTTGCGTCATATCTAGGACACTCGTTGTGGGGAGTTTTACCCCTCTGCAGAGATGCAGTCGGTGTATTCTGCAGCCCCAGCCGACTTGGCCAGTAGCCACAGGACTAACTTACTAACCATCGTGTTATAAGTCTTGCTACATGAGTTATTTGACCAAGTCAACGATAATTCAAACCCACATTTAATTATCCCTCTTATCCTCTGGGTTAAATCAGTTAAATAGAACCATTACTTGGGTTGGGTTGGGTTTTATGGCATATCAACCCTTGTAGATTATTTAATGCCAATTTCTCTTTATACATTTTATATATGATTCGTAAACGCAGTGTTTGTTGATAACATTTTAAAACGACCCAGAGCTCATTTCTTTGCATACAGTTAAATAATAATACATATGATTCCTAAGTAATCTTATTTTCAAATTAGCCAGAGCTAGATTGCTTGCACACAGTTAAATGTTTCTAAATATTTTACACGAATAGTTCTGTTTAGTATTATTCATTTGTTTGAATTCATTTAAATGGTTTCAATCATCGCCATGTAATACATACAATTCAATTTGTGCAAACGGTTAAAGTATTTAAAGTATTGCTTTGTATCAGTAACAATTTTATTAAACAACATTCATTTGTTTACACACAGTTAAATGTTCAAATAGTTCTATTTCTAACAATTCGAATTAATGTAAGTCATTTGTTTGCACACAGTTTAAATGTAAAACAGTTCTATTTGACCCATAGATAGGACCCTAAGTAGGTGCTACCACTCCGAACAACTGTGGGCCTAGGAACAATGGCAATAAAGAGGTACCCCATATTCCTCAAAACTCCAAGGCTGGAGTCTCGCCATCAGATTGTTTTATGTAATATCCAAGACATTCGTTGGGAGTGGGGGGGGTCTTACCCCTCTGTAATGATGCAGTCGGTGTATTCTACAGTCCCAGTCGACTGGGCTGAGAACCATTATTGTTCTTCTACAAAGATGGTTTCGGCACCAAATAACCCTAGAGGGTTGAAATGCATTAAAACAAAGAAACTAAACTACTAAGGCTGTAGCGGTAATGATAAGTCGTCATTTAGTAAGCAAACTGGTTTTCTGCTATTTCGTTTAGCTTCAAACATATTTTTGCGAGATTATAATAATTTTTGCTGTAAACAATTCTAAACAATGAAAATTTTAAATTAATTGAAAAAATCTGAAAGAATTTTCTTTTCGCAAAAAATTCCTTTCATTTATTGAGTGACCTTCGTATATATATATATATATATAGGCCCCTCTGGAGACAAACATTTATTTATTAATTTATTGAATGATCCTCATATATATAAGTCCCTCTCTAGACAAAAAAAAAAATCCTTTTATTGAAAGACCCTACTGAAACTGAAACAAATTATATCTCAAAGGTATTCTTAACTTTGCAGAAAACAATTTTTATCGAGTAAGTAATAGGTACATTGTTTTTTTATGAATATACATCACATTTGATCGCTTTTAATTTATGGCCAGAGTTATTGAGGTGTTTTTGTTTTGAGATTTAGAAAGACAACTATTTAAAAAAAAATTACAGCGTGCATATATATCATCATCATCATCATATCGTGCTGGCAGCACGGATATCCCTGACCCTCTCTCGCCACTCCTCCCTATCGTTCATCGCCCTAGGTAGGTCTTCAGGACAACAACCTGTATCCTCACATAGTTGCTGAATGTACGTTCGTGCTGGTCGTCCTACTTTTGCGCGGCCGTGTGTGGGGATCCATAAGAGTACATCTCTTATGAGTTCATCTCTGCTTCTCCAGCAATGTCCTGCATGTCTGGTTCGTCTAACTTGAATAGTTTTCGTGATAGGGGGCAGGTGGCCGTACAGTTGGTGTCTTGTGGGGTGTTGCTGCCAGGACTTGTTGAGGATTGCACGCAGCATTCTTGTGTAATTGCCATCTAGTTTCTTCTCCAGCCGTTTTGTTAGCGTCCATGTAGTGCACCCATATAGCAGTATCGATGTGACCGCTGCCTGGAAGAAACTGCGTTTCATTTTATCGGTTAGGTCTGATTTCCATATAGTTTCATTTTATCGGTTAGGTCTGATGGCACGTTTAAAGTCACTGTTATTGCCTTAGGAAATAGAATCGGTGAACCAAGTTAAAATCCTGAACGAGGCTGAATCAGTCTCTTCTTCCTTCGGCTATGGGTAAATAGTAGGGCTGGCTGGGTTCTCTAGCTTTTTGTTAGAATAGCGTATACACAGAATAAGTAGTTTAAACATCCTGAGCTCTGCATGTCGGACAAAGCAAAGCTCAATAAGTGCCCCATGTGTCCTAATAGATAGCGAGGTATGCTGGTAGAACACTGCTCGTCAGCTTCATTCTCCCAAGATACCCTATATTTCTGACTTCGCGAACATTTAAGCTAAGCTTAGTAAATAACTACACATTCTCTCGTAGTAAAAAGAGTTAAGTAAATGTTTCCAAGACGATAGTAGAAGGAAGGTTAATAGTGATTTTGTTACAACTTGCATTCATCATTAATGTTATTTTACACCTTGCAAGTTTTTCACATCAATTTTAACTAGTGGTCTATTAGTGGAGTCTAAGGGACAACAAGTCTCCCTTGGTCTCAAGGACTCTTCTGAGTATTCTAACCGGTCTCCATTCTTCCTCTGTTTTCTAGGCCTTTGGGTACTGTTTCAAGCACAACAACCACAATTGTATCACCATCACTCTCATGTTTTACAGGTTTTTCATCTCTCTAGCAAGATCAAAGTTTTTATCTTTCTTTTCGCTTTTATTCTGTGATCCGCCGAAATAGTAAAATCCATACGATGAAGTTATTTTTATCTTAATTAATCCAAGGTCTGGTAATCTGGCCGGGATGAGGTGATCCGTTTGTATCTCAAAATCCCAGACAGACTTATGGATCTCATATTTTAAGACGGATACTGATTGGTACAAATACCATTGCGTATCATCAGTTTAAACTTTGATATAATTCATCTTTACAGCATCACTTTCCGTAGCAATTAAAAAAAAGATTCTATTGCTTTCTTGACGTTTCCCTTTTCTGAGCCACGTCCTTGTCTTCTCGTGTGCAACCTCATCAGGTTTTGGCTTCAAGTATCCATAAAGTTTTAATTCCCAATTCTGTTTTTCGCCCAGTCGGCTGGGGCTGTAGAATACACCGACTGTAAGACCCCCCCACAACGAGTATCCTAGATATGACACTTAACAATCTGATGGTGAGGTTCTGGTAATACTGGAGCTTTGGGGAATGCAGACTACTCCTTCATTGCCATTGCTCCCAGGTCCACTTTGGGTCGGAATGGTAGCACCTGATAAGGGTCCTATGTTTGGGGTAAATAGAACTAAACCGTGTCTTCTTGAGTTTACAGTTTTTTTTTTCATTTTAACTGCGTACTTACGCTGAACTGAATTATCTGAGATAAAACTGTTTTGACATTAACTCTGTGTATTGGCCAGTCGGCTGGGACTGTAGAATACACCGACTGCATCTCCGCAGAGGGGTAAGACCCCGTCAATGAGTGTCCTGGATATGATACCAAACAATCTGATGGTGAGGTTCCAGTGATGTGGGAGCATTGGGGAATGCGGAGTACCACTTCATTGCCATTGCTCCCAGTTCCACTCTGGGCTTGAATGATAGCACCTGATAGGGCCCTGTCTCTGGGTTAAATAGAACTAACTGCATACTTATGCTAAACTCAATTCTTTGGTTCTCAACTGAATTGTTTGAATTAAAACTGTTCGACTAAACTGAATAGCTTGAAATAGAAATGTTTTTGACAATTAAACTGTAAATACATTTAAACTACGTGCTTATGCTGAACGGAATTGTTTGAAATGTAACTGTTTTTGACACTGAAACCCGACATACACTAGACTGAATTGTTTAATATAGAACTGTTTTGACATTTAACTGTGTGTAAATAAAACCTGTACTTACACTAAACTGAATTAACTGATTTAGAACTATTTGAATAAACTGAACAATTTGAAAGAGAAACGTTTTTGACAATTAAACTGTGTACTTATGCTAAACTGAATTGTTTGAAATAGAACTGTTTATTTGTTTAAAATGGATTTGGCGTTAAAGGATATACAAAGGTTGATATGCCATCAAAACCAACCAACCATTTCTGTTTTCTAGTTTTTGTTATTGTTCTCTTTGTTTGTCCAAATACGCTGACTGCACCTCTGCTGAGGGGTAAGACCCTCAACGAGTGTCCTGTGGCCCATTTAGCAGGGGCTATAGAATTAATCGACTGCACATCTGCAGAGGCGTAAGACCTCTTCCAACGAGTGTTCTGAATATGATACTAAACTGTAGCTTTGGGGGATGCGGAGTACTCCTTCATTGCTATCGCTCCAAGGTCCACTCTGACCCAGAGTGGTAGCATCTTATAGGGCCCTATCTATGAGTCTAATAGAACTAAACTGTGTGCTTGTGCTAAACTGGATTGTTTGAAATAGAACTATTTTGACATTGTACTGTGTGTAAATAAATGACTGATATCTAATTGAATTGATTGTTATACATAGCAATATTTGGGATCATTTAACTTTGTTGATTAAACTGAATAGTTAGGAACAGAACTGTTTTTGAGATGTAAATTGTGTACTTGTGCTAAACTGACTTGTTTGAAATAGAACTATTTATATGTATAAATGGATTTGTCATTAAATAACCTACAATGGTTAATATGCCATCAAACAAGACCAAACAGTTCATTTGCACCGCTAAAACGACAATTTTTGGTTCAGTTTCAGTTATGTAACCTAATGGACGCGCTTATTTATTAAGGGAGAAAATTATTTATCATATTTACCCAACCCCTCTGCTCGTGCAGGATATGACACAAGGTCAATTTTTAAGCGGAGTTTAACAGGTTTGAATTCAGAGTTTTCCTTCTCCTAGACTAGTTGCCTCGCCAAGGCTGAAGAATCTAGTCTGCCCTACTATTTACCCATAGCTGGAGGGAGAATAATTGGATTCATACCTTTCCCAAGGGTATTTGTGCTATGTGAAATGCAATCAGTCTCATTCAGGATTTGAACTCGTGTCGCCGTGTCCATTTCCTACGACGATAACCATTACATCACGGGCACTTCCCAAAGAGAAAATTATTTATTGTCTCCCTACAAATGTAAACAAGGCAGTAAGATGTTCTAGATAAATGATAAAAGCAAATAAAACGTTCTTTAAATATGAATAACAATTAAAAAATTGAATAAAAGCAAAGTTCTTTATTTTTGTTAATAACCCGTATGTTATATTTGTGAGCATCGTTAAGAATAACAGAAAGAACAATTTGAACTGTTAGGGCACCTCGGATAGTGTAATGGTTAGCAAGCTTGACTAGCAAACCTGCAAGAGTGAGTTCGAGTCTCATTGGGTGCCCCATTCATTCGGCCTTGTGCCACATCGAAGCAAAGAGCTTCGTAAATTACAACAATTTGAACTGTTATAAAATTATTGATACAAATGACAGTATTGGTTAGTGTCATAGTAAATGGAATCGGGGACCAGAGTTCAAATCCTGGACGAGGATGTTGACTTTTCACTCTGCTCTAATACCCTTGGGAAAGGCATGATTCTATCTATCCCTCGTTTCCTTTGAAAAAATAAGTGGGCGAATGAGGTTCTTTTGCTTTGAAAAGGCAACTGGTCTTGAAGGAAAACTTAATTCAAATCAGCTTTACTCCGCTTAAAAGTGACCTTTTGTTACATCCTCTCCGTTGAAGGAGTTGGATAACACACATACACACACACACATATATATACTAGCTAAAGATTTTGTGATGCTATGGCTGACATTTCTAATATCTGAAATAATACGACCTATGATTTCTGGAATAGGAACTGCTTCACACACACACACAAATATATAAGTTCTAATTGGTGAGCATTTCGTAAAAGAAACTTTTCAGCTTTATCCTTTTTTCTTTCTCTTCATATATAAACATGAGAAAAATAATAGGGCAGATTAGGTTTTTTCGCCTGGTTTGGGCAACCAGTATTAGAGAAGGAAATCTCTGAATTCAAACCATTTGTATACCACTTAAAAATAGACCTTGTGTCACACCCAGCCCGAGGCGGAGAGTTTGCGAAAGTATATAAAAATATTCGTATAAATAACGAGCCGAAGCAGCTGCAGCGGTGATAGAACGAGTTGCAGTGGTCTTAGTAAAAGTAGTAATACATTTTGTACTCATGAACTTATCAGTCATGTCAGATTTCTGACTTAGGAGCCAGCATTAAAAATGCCTTCTCTAAGCTAAAGTGAACTCAAATACATTTTCATATGAAACTAACGAACGAACGATGTTTCTCTTGCCCTTTTCAGATTTCTGTCGGATGTACGATGAAGGATAGGTCTGTACGCCTCGGCTGAGGTCATTTAGAATAGGCCTTTCTGAATGAGCGAACTTTATGGCAAATATACTTTAAAGCAAAGAACATATAAATCGTATACAAATATACATTCAATATTCGTACGATGGACTCTCAAAAATGTAATGTCTTTCCTTCATACATTAGACACAGAGATTCATGCGCATGTTATTCGTTGGGAGTGTTTGTAGAGAGGGGGGTAATGGTTTACAACACGGACTACAGAATCGGGGATCAGAGTTCAATCCTCGGTGAGGATAGTTTGGGGTCTACTTTCTCTCTAATACTCTAAGAAAACGAGTAAATCGACTTATTTCTCCTGGTAGAGATTGCAGAATATATATATATATGTGTATACTCAGAGTGCGGAAGCAAAATTAGGAATATTCTCATATAATAATAAATAATAATTTACTCAATATGGCTGCCGTTTTTTTCATTTATTTCATCAACACGTCTTCAAAATGATTTGAATGCCTTTAAAATTTTTTCTTCAGACATTTTATTCCATTCCTCCTCTATAACAGTCTTAAGCAAACCAATATTTGAATGGGAAGTTGCATTTGTCTTATTTTCTAAAACGCCCTATATAGCGAAATCAAGGGGGAGGTTAAGGTTTGGGCTTGATGGAGGCCATAAACTTGAAGGCCAAAATTGAGAAAAATTTTCCGACAAAATTTTTGTGTTTTTTTGCACCTCGTAAGCCTTTTTTCTTCCATCTTCGTACGCAAAAAATGTCTGACAGTCCTGGTAAACGATTTCAGTTTTAAATCTTGTTTAATGGCTGTCCTTACAGTTTTCTCAAATACTTTCAATTCATTAGCGTGTTTTCTTCCTATTGTTGTGAGGTCCTTTTTAATCACCGTTGTGAGAGCAGTTAAAAAGCCTTTTTTTTTGTTTTTTGTTCAATCCTCTACTCTCTCTTTTCCTTAAAAAGCTATTTTTCCATAAAGTTTTTTTCTTGACTTTGTGTACGGTACACAAAATAACTACTATTATTTCTGAAATTTTTTCCTTGGTTTCGACGTTAAGCAAATCATAGATTTTTTGTAATTTCACTTCTTGCTCAATCATATTGGACTGAATTTTAATGAAAAGGTGCTTGAATAATAGAACTGATCATAAAAATTTAGATTTATGAAGGTTTTTTTTTCAAGCATTGGACTAATCAAACTTAAAAAATTTTTTTAAAGATTATAACATATTTTACTTCTGTATATAAAACCAAACTATGACATCCATCAGGTTTTGACAGTTTTCTAACCCAAATCTTCCTGCTTTTTCCCCTTTCAATATATTTGAACGAGAAATTGTACATAGTAAAGATTAAAAAAATCCATTTTTTTCTCTCTCCATTGTGTGATAGCTATCCGATAAAGCTAGTCTCGTTTATAGAGGTGTCAGCTGAAGTAAATTTATTATAGCCAAGTGACGGTTTTTAAAAAAAAAAATTCTATTATATGGAAATTTACTCAGTGTGAAATTTATAAATTAACAAACATTGAGCACTCCTGGAGATTGTATATTTTTAAGTATTCATCAAGTGGATTACAGAGAATGAAGAAGGTCTAAAATCGAGTTATTCCCACCTCTAATGATTAAATTTTTCAAAGTAAATATCTCATTTTTTAACAATTTCCTTCCTTGGTATTTTTGAGAAGAGTCATTAAAAATAAAAAAAAAATAATCAGGCGATTAAACTTCTTAATTTTGATATTCACGTAACATTTTGACCTTTTACATTCTCCATCCTTGGTCAGGTGTAATATACACTTGTTATCATCTATTTCTTGGGTCACATGAAAATGGGGAAAAAATTCATTTAAATTTCTATCGCTTCTCTATCACAAAGATCACGCCGAATACAGTAAAAATTTCAGTTAAAAATTCAACTTATCTACCTGTTTGTAATTTACTAAGCTTTTTGCTTAGATGTGGCACAAGGCCATATGAAAGGGGCACCCAATGAGACTCGAACTCATTCGTGTAGGTTTGCTAGTCGAGCTTGCTAACCATTACACCACCAAAGGCGCCTTAACTTATCTACCTGTTTCAGTTTGATCATATTCATCTATTAATAAATGATATTTAGAATTTCCTTTGGAAATGCCCTTGGCGAGTAGTTTATTGTCGCGGAAAACTAAATCGACGACCCGAATTTGAATTCTGTACAAGGCTGTTTACGTTTGAATTCACGATAATACCCTTGAAAATGGCATGAATCCATCTGTTCTTCAGCAGATATAAATTAATAGTACGGCAGACTGTTTTTCAAGCCTTGGTTAGGCAACTCGTCTTGTAGAAGGAAAATTCAGAATTCAAACTTGGCTTAAAATTCACCTTGTGTCACATCCTGACCCCGGTAGAAGGTTTGAACAAACGCATACGGTTATTTTCAGTGTGAATATCTTTGTGGGGTTATCTCTACTCAAACATTGACTCACAATACCAGTAGTTGTGAGGTTTATCTCACAAATTAAGACGACCATGACATACTGGACACTTGTAAAGAAGCAGAGACGAACTCATAAACGACGTCCTTTGGTGGACTCCTACGCATGGACACACCAGTGTTTTGCCAGCTTGCAAAGACTTATATTGGTAAGGTCTGCACAGAGACTTGATGTTGTAAAAACAACCTGCCACAAGCGATGTGCGACAGGGACGGATGACGACAGGGTGTCAAGGGAATTTCGTCTAATCAGCTTAATTTGATAGTGATGTGTTGAATGGGGTTGTGTTAATTTCTAAAAACCCTCGGGGATGACCTCGTGGTGTAATGGTTAAAGCGCTAAACTGCAGAATCGTTGTAAGCGAGTTCGAACTCCAATCACGCTATTACGTTCATTTTCGGACAAATACCCTTGGGAAAGGTGTGAACCCACTTATCCTCCCAGCTATGGGTTAAATAGTACCACTACTGTTCTTCTAGAGACATGAATTTGGTATTAAATTACCCTAGAAATATTTATAATTAAGGAATTATTTTTTATTTTAATCATTTTTCATTAATTATATTTTATCATTCAGTTTGGTTGGGCTTTGAACTATTCGGGTTAAGAGTTCAGGTGTGTTGTCAATTAGTGCAGTTTACGCTCACGTGCAAAGGATATGACAATCATCATTGTCATAATAAACCCCAGACAGGAAATGGGGTGTGGATGACGTCATGCCCAGAAGAGATGGGCTGAGAATTTGGAAGATTTTGAAAAAGACTCAGTTGAGTTCCGACCACGGTGTTGAGAAGTTGGGGTCCATGCAGTTTAGGATTTGAGATTGGACTATGCAGGTAGACAATTGAGTTTCTGCCATTGGGGCAGAGAATGGAGTTCTCTGCCATAGAGTTGAGTTTTCTACCATTGCGGCGGCGGTCAAGTTTTTCGCGTCCCGACCAGCGAAGATGAATTGAGATCCAAAACACCACGAGATGTACCGAACATTGGGGGTGTTGTTAGCATAGTATGATTACGAAATACTCTTAAGAATTGTCTCTCTCCTCGTATCGAATAACTTCAGTCAGAAGTTAATAAACCGTTCATACCTGAAACAAAAGAGTTCGCCTGTATGTTGTATTTATATTTGCCTGTTTTCGCCTGTTTGTGGTTTGCATATGTATACATGTAATATACAACAGAAAGTCGATATGGCATTAAACAACAAAAAACTCCACGAACCGAGACAGAATCAAGTTACAAACAACAATATGCTACACTGTTGAGGAACAAAGTAGAGAAATTGCTCTGTTGAGTTATCTGCTCGTAAAATGACCATACAATAAAGAAATCATAATTAGAGTTATTTTCCATTATCTCACAAGCAGCAGCAGTCATCATTATGTCTGAATACAAGTCTAAATTTTCATGGATGTTTAGTATTTTCCGGTAGAATTTTTCTTACCGTTTGGTAAATCGGTTCTTTGGTATTTCGCATTATTTATTTATTTGGTTGGGTTTTATGGCATATCAACCTTTGTAGGTTATTTAACACCAAATCCATTTTTATGCAAATAGTTCTATTTCAAACAATTCAGTTTATCATGAGTACACAGTTTAATTGTCAGAAATTCTCTATTTCACACTATTCAGTTTATTCAAACAGTTCTAATTCAGATAATTCAGTTTAGTATAAGTACATATTTTCAGTGTCAAAAACAGTTCTATTTCAAACAATTCAGTTTAACATAAGCACGCAGTTTAAATATAAGCTGAGTTTAATTGTCAAAAACATTTCAATTTCAAGCTATTCAGTTTAGTCAAGCAGTTCTAATTCAAACAATTCAGTTTAGCATAAGCACGCAGTTTAAATGTAAGCTGAGTTTAATTGTCAAAAACATTTCAATTTCAAGCTATTCAGTTTAGTCAAGCAGTTCTAATTCAAACAATTCAGTTTAGCATAAGTATGCTGTTAGTTCTATTTAACCCATAGATAGCACCTTTCCGGGGGCAGAGTGGACCTGAGCGCTATGGCAATAAAGGGGTACTCCGCCTTCATCAAAGCTCCTGCATAACTGGAACCTCAACATCAGATTGTTTTGTGTCATATCCAGGACACTCATTGGGGTGGGGTCTTACACATCTGCAGAGGTGCAGTCTGTAACTATTCTACAGCCCCAGCCGACTTCATTTAGTTTGTCTTGAGTGGAGGGTACAGTTGCGAGGTAGCTCACCATTACTTTGGGGTTTGCTGCATTTCATTAATTACAGCTAGTGGTCTATGAATATGGCCGAATTCCAAATTTTAATCAAGGAGCTCATAAGATGTGTGCACCCCCCACACACAAATATATTTATATACTCAAATAAACAGACATAAACGCACTCATTCTTACAATCACACCCGTGTACATACACACAGACTTACACACTCACACTCGAACTCACATCTGCACATCTTACACACACTATCTCACACATACATTCATGCATATTCTCAAACTCGCACTCATTCTCATATGCATACACTCATGTTCACATATATATATATTTATAAAAACTCACACACACAGATTCACACATTATCTCTCTCAGACACACACGGGCATCAACATATCCGCTGCCTCATAAAAAAGAGCGTGTATTCTATTTGTACAACTATTGATTTTTCAGCAGTAAGATTTTCATTTTATTATTATTATTATTTTGATCATTACTTAACTATTTTTTTTTTCGTGTAAACTTACATCGATGGATAATGTTACATCTAAACACAAAAATCTTTATCCTGAGGTATTAAGTTCCTGGATCTTGAAAATGGTTGGATCAATAGCCGAAAGCTTTCGATTTGAAAGTTATGAATTGTTCTAGTTTACGCATCCACTGACCGACACAACTTTAATAAAAAATGATTTCTTGTCTGGTTAATAATCAAACATCGATCTATCCAAGCGTTTTCATATTTATCTCAGCCTTTTTCTATCTATCTATGCCTGTTCCTTACATTTTTCAATCTTCTATCAATCACAGACTCTTAATAGTCATTTACGTTTTTCCGTTGTCTATCAATCTTTTATAATAGTAATGGATATGACATCCGACTGAATGCGTTTACAAATGATCGTAAAATAAAGATGGAACTTTAAACAGGAAATAAAATAATTCTAACACCAACTTTAGAGTTTCATATCTTATTTCTTACGCAAGTTCCTGAAATTTTCTCTTGATGTAACACATTAAAAAAAAATCTAACTTTTTCAAACCGTTGGTTTGGAAGTAGAGCAACAGTTAAATGGTATCCATAGACTCCACTTATAAAACCAGTAAGCCTTATCTTTTTGGAGTCATCTGAGGTTTGTGGGTAGTTACTAAAAACCCACTATAAGTGCTGCACGACAGGTGAAAAGCAAAAATATCAGTTTGGCTGCATAAAGAAAGAAGGTAGAATATCAGGTGGAGAAGTACGGAAGGCAGACATGTTGCAAGTTTTTCTTTCCTTGTCTTTCTGTCCTCCTTTATGAAAAAAAAAGCTATCATTCTATCTGTTATGCTTCACTTACACTCGTTGGCAAATACATATATAATTATAGGTATTATATATGTTATACTGGGTCATTGGCATGGTGGTTAGATTTTTCCCAATGGTCTGGGAGACAGGGGTTCAATCCCAGGTTGAGTCATACCAAATACTCAAGAAATTGTACTTGAAGCCTCCTTGCTTGGCACTCAGTATTATAAGGCATGAATCTAGACTAGTGTACCAATTCAGGGAATCAAGGCTATCGGTGTAGTAACTATCGAAAAAGAAGCCCTTAGGTCGCCCATCGACTACGGTTGGCCAACTTATATATATATATATATATATATATATATATATATTTGTACAGTGTTTGCACATACACACATATAAACATACATGGAGGTGCGTTCAGAAAATGGAATAAGCGTCTCGAGTTCAAATCCCGGACGATGTTGTCTGCATTTCACTTCATGCTAATGCCCTTAGGAAAGACACGAATTTATCTGTTCTCCTCAAAGATAGGGGTAGATAATTGGGTAGACTGGGTTCTTTAGCCTTGATAAGGTAACGACTCTAAAAGAAAGGTAAACTCAGGATTCAAACCGCTTTACTTCGCTTAAAATTACTCTATTACATCCTGCTCTTAGCAGAGGAGTTGAATAAACACTCTCTCATTTACATACACATTAGATATGAGGGTAAGAAAAACTTCTAAGGCTCACTAGATTTTAAATTTATTGCACATCTCTCACATTTGTATGAGCCTGACCTGCACTGAAATTGCGACAGAAATCTTAACTAATTTTTCTACTTTTACAAGACGTGGTATTATGTTGTTAGAACTAAATTATTGAGCTATGGCTCTTCTTCCTGGGCGAAGCTTAGAACATTTTAAACGACCCTCGTGTATATATATATATATATATATATATATAAAATCAACGAGCGTTCACAGCACGGATTCAATTTAATCCTTCTCTCCGACTGTTCATATCAGCCATTACACTTGCGAAGTCCTCTAGACGGCACTCAGTATCCGCAATATGAAACTTTTTAAATACTGTCTCTAATTCGTCAAAACACATTCTAATAGGTGAGTACTTAGAGAAACTCTCTTTCTTTTATCTTTTTTCCACTTATATTAACATGAGAATGATCTTTCTGTATTTCTCTCTCTCTCTCGGGTCATCGCCTTTCGAGAGGATTGCAAAAGCAGGAAATCCCTACAAAAAGTGATTCCTGTTTATGGGGCATAGACTATGTCGAATGCATCTCCTGCAGAAGTGTAAGGAGCCCACAAGAATGGGTGTCCAAGGTATGACATTAAACTGCGTCTTATGGTGGGGCGGCAGTATTTGAGTTTTTGGAGAGAGTGGATACCATTTCATTGTTATTACTCTCAGGCCCACTCTGACACAGAGTACTAGGTTTCCATTTATGGGCCAAATAGAACTGTTTAAAAATCACTTGTTTTCGAAAGGACTGTATGCCCTCCAAAACCTCTTCAGAGACAATTACACAAAAATGTATATATGAATGTACAATGAAATAATTTTATAACAAATTGCCATACATTGCGGTTTATAAACTGATCATTGAAGCCTGAAAAAAATCTCTACAAAGTTCTGGGTAGACTTTTCAAAATTGAATTCAGGAGATAAAATATCATATTTATACTGCCCAGATGATGGTTTAGTATAAAAAAACAAAAACGGAACGTTTACCGTTAGCAGAATATTCAACTATAAATAAACTGAATGTCTTGTTTTTTTCATATTAGTATATTTACCCACACACATTATATATATATATAATTAGCTTTATAGAGTTAACGATAATGTAAATGCATTAAGAATGAAATTATGCCAACACATATCATCAAAAGAATTTTTAAATCGTTAGTGCGTTGACATTAACATACTTATCACGAAGAGAGACGCTTTGAAGGTTTCTTTTCAGTTTAGAGAATTCCGTTTTTGCAACAACCTCTTTAAGTACAACAGCGGAAAGTAACACACCTTTTCAGTAGACAACAACAAATAAAGTCTCTTTGTATTTCCCTAGAGATTATTGTGGCAAGATTTAAATACCAAATGTTGAGGTTCATCCTGAGAAATGTCTACAGTTAAATTTTCCGCTCTCAAGTGAATTGTTGTCCTCTAAAAAAAACGGCGGAGCCTGAGAGAAATGAAAGGATTGTAGTCTTTAAAGAGTAATCGATAGCCACAACCATTTTATCGTTCTTTTTACATGGCTTTCTTTTACGGTTTCACTACTGTATGCGACTACAGTGGAATTTCTTGGTTTTTACCGTGTGCGCCAATAGTCAGCAAGAATACTGAGAAAAGTTCTGGAAAGCTGAAGAGAATTGGTGTAACTCAGTCTCTAGTGAATGCCACCGGTTACAATGGGAGGTGAAAACTCGAAAGGAGTATAATAATAACTCGAGGATTTTGTGATAGACACACATCACCTAAGCTCGGCCAAATGAGCAGACCTAGTAATAGTCAAAAAGAAAAAAAAAAAAAGAGAAAAGAACGTGCCATTGCAGCAGGCCAAATAGTAAAATTATAAAAAAAAAGTTGGCGACCAAAGTCGAAGGTGACCCAAAGGCTCCCTTTTCAATCGCTACTACACCGAGGTGTAGGGGAGGGTGCTATTCCTTTCCCTGGATTCCTCCATTTTACCCTTGATTCATACCTTATAATGCTGAGTGTTAAGCAAGGAGGCATCGAGTATAATTTTTTGAGTCTTTAGTAAAATTATAAGATTGTGAAAAGAGAGATAAGTACCTTGATCTTGCAAGAGAACTAAAAACATGGAACATGAAGGTGACGGTGATAACTGTTGTAATTGGTGCACTTGGAACAATCCCTAAAAGACTGGTGAATACAATGGAAGACTTGCAAATAAGTGGACATTATCCAAACTAAAACATTAAGATCGGCCAGAATACTTAGAAGAGTCCAGGGGACTTGCTGTCACCCGAACTCCTGCGAGAAACCATCAGCTAACGCTGCTGTGAAAATTTCTTAAAAGAGTATGATAATAATAATGTTAGCGTGCTTGGAAGAGTCCACAAAGGCTCGAGAAAGAGACTGGAGGAAATGAAAATCAGAAGAAGAATAAGCGAGATCATCTAAACGACAACATTGTTAAAATTAAGATAATCAGACGAGTCATGGAAATCTAACACCACAGCACCAAATATACATAAAGGATTAAGGTTTTACCTTACAGGACGCAAAATGAATAGGTGTAACATTTCGCAAAGCACAAGACGGACTCATATTAAGATCCGAAAACTTATCGCTACTGTCTTTCGAGGAGTCATCACAAAACGAGAGAAATATAAAGGAAGATGTGAGTCGTTACTTAGAAACGCAGATAGTTTCGTTTATAACAGACGAGACGATCAAAACTAATCACCGACTCCATTTTCTTTTCCCCGACCAGGCCCTCAACCCCAAAGAAACCGTTTGTCTTAGTTAACGGCTCGACCCAAAACTGCCCGACTCAAGTTCACCGACTAATAGCAACTGACTGATCACTAAATAACTCTTCTTATATACCTTATTCAAATTAATCTGTTAACTAATCTGATAATAACACACGTCATCAAAACTTTTATTGTTACGTCACCTAAATCTCAAATGACATCGTATTCAAATTGTTAACTTTCAACATCCTGCCCACCGCGGATTTCAAAACCACCTGTCAATTTCATATCCTGCTATTCGGTGCGACACGTGCACGCCTTTGACTTTTGAATACGACTTACACTTGAACTCAAAGTTTTTTTTTTACTAACTCACAATTTATAACTAAAAACAAAATAATTGACTAATTAGTTACCGTCCTTAATTATATTACAGAAAGACTTGCTGTCACTTAGACTCCAATGAAAAACCTCGAGTCAAAGCTGGTGTGAAAAACTCGTAAGAAGTGAAGTAATAATTACGATAATGATAATATGACGGTGACAGTGATACCAATCCTATTTGGGGCCCTTTGAACAGTCCCCCCCCAAAAAAAACAATTACAATGATAGTAATCTCCTAACGAGATAAATAGTTCCTCGAGGGTTTTTTTGTTTGGTTTGGTTTGGTTTGGTTTTATGGCATATCAACCTTTGTAGGTTATTTAACGCCAAATCCATTTTTATGTAAATAATCAGTTCAATTTAAAACAATTCGGTTTAGCATGAGTACACAGTTTAATTGTCAAAAACATTTCTATTTCAAACTATTCAGTTATATATAACAATTCAGTTTAGTGTAAGTACAGTTTCAGTGTCCAAAATAGTTCAATTTAAAACAATTCAGTTTAGCAAAAGCACGCAGTTTTAAATGTAAGTAGCGTTTAATTGTAAAAAAACATTTTTATTTCGAGCTATTCAGGTTACTCAAGCAATTCTACTTCAGCTAATTCAGTTTTGTAAAAGTGCAGATTTTGTTTCACACAGTTATATGTCAGAACAGTTCTATTTTAAACAATTTAGTTTAGTGTAAATACAGTTTCAATGTCAAAAACAGTTTCAGTTATATGTAACAATTCAGTTAAATGTAAATACAGTTTTAATGTCGAAAAAACAGTTCTATTTCAAACAATTCAGTTAAGCACAAGCACGCAGTTCAAATGTAAGTACAGTTTAATTGTCAAAAACATTTCTATTTCAAGCTATTCAATCTACTCAAACAATTCAGTTTAGCTTTAGTATACTGTTAGTTCTATTTAACCCATAGCTAGGGCCCTACAGGTGCTACCACGCCGGGCCAGAGTGGAACTGGGAGCGATGGCAATGAAGGGGTACTCCATATTCCCCAAAGCCACTGCTGGAACCTCACCATCAGATTGTTTAGTGTCATATCCCGGACACTCGTTGGGGGGGGGGTCTTACCCCTTTGCAGAGAAGCAGTCGGTGTATTCTACAACCCCAGCCGACTGGGCAAGGGTTTTTTGTAATATTTTATATAGGCTGGGACGGCTAGTTGTCTTGTTAATGTATTTATCCGTTCATTTCTTGATCATACTCAGGGCTCAAACTATTGCTTGCGCGTTGGTAATTTTAAGGTACCACATTGTTTTCAATTTCTATTTCCAGATTTTTGTATTTTCTTATTTTACTGTATTCTTTCACTGATATGTGTTGGAATTCTATCGTAAGGCTCAGTAGCAATGAGTCAGTGCTCACATGTGTAATGAAGTGAAAAGTTGAGGTGAGATTATATGGACATTGGGACGTTCCACTATTCGAAGGTGGACAAGTCCCTGCAATGATTAGTTGCTGGCCCAGCGAGTTGGCATATTCGTGTATATATACACCGGCTTGATTCAGTCTTGTTTCAGGGGTTACAGGTTCGGTATTGAGTTACCAGTCATTCTACTTTTTGTCTGCCAGCCGGATGCTAGTTGGGGCCATTGAGTCGGTAAGTGTTGTTATTCTTGTTTATTCTGCACGTTAGACAGTGACATCAATAGGCGATAGGGAAGGCATGGACCGCTATCGATTGCCTATCTGTCATATGGAGGTAAGACCAGTCCGGTAAAATAAAACGCAATTTTTTTCCATGCAGCAGTTGTGTCCGTACTAATTTATGGATGCACCTCATGAACACAGACAAATCGTATGGAGAAAAAGCTTGACGGCAATTACACAAGAATGCTACGAGGTATGTTGAACTAATCCTGGATGCTATATCCCTCAAAGCAGAAGCTGAACGGACACCTACCAGCCATCTAAAAAAACATCCAAATAAGACGAACAAGACATCCTGCTGGAGAAGTAAGGACGAACTCGCAAGAGACATTCTCCGTTGGACCCCTTAACACGGACGAGCAAGTGTTGGGCGGCCAGCTAGAACTTATGTACAGCAGATCTGTGTGAACACATGATGTAGCCGAGAGGACCTGCCGAAAGCGATGGACGATCGAGACGAGAGGCGA
>OY757924.1:68930199-68935199 GCA_963585895.1 Sepioteuthis lessoniana | reverse complement strand
TTTGCTTTGAATATGGTTGACAAATAAACTTTGGCTTAGTTTCGGCATTAAGCAAATTATAAAAATGAGCTTGAATAATCGAGCTAATCATGAAAATTTACAAAATTTTAAAAAAAAATTCGATTAATTAGATTAAAAAAAACGTTTTATACATTATTCCATATTTTGCTTTCGCACCCAGTATCTATTTATCTATCTCAGTCTATTCATCCCTCTCTATCTTTCTTTAAAGGATTAATGGTTACCACCGTAGTAAATAGGCACTCTGACTCGAGTTGGAATCCTGGAAAGCTGTTTATATTTCACCAAGCACTAATACCCTTCGGAACGGTATGAATCCCTCTCTTCTCCCAACAACTATGAGGAAATCGTAGGGCAGACTGGGTTCTTTAATCTCGGTACGGTTGTTGGAATATACACTCTTCGCAGAATGAGAATCTTACCCCACATTGTATTTGCTGGTTCTCCGCAAGTCGAGTCGAGATGCATGAACTGGGACGGTCCCACCAGGAAAGAACAAAGCAAAAACAAAAAGTTGAATGAATGTTTAAGGAAAGGAAGAAAAATCTTCTCAGTCTATCTACATGTCTGTGTCTTTTCCTCTATTCTCTAGTCACCCCCTATCTCTTCTGGATCTGTTCTCTTTGAACATCACTGTATATGGGGTCCCAGCTATCTGTGCTCTGGGTGTATACCCTCTGCGTCTGTCTCTTACCTTTCTTACTAACAGACTCACTATGTTTATTATATATCCAAGCGGGGCGGGATCATTCCTATTTTGAGACTTTCGGCCACCTAGATTAGTGTATAAGAAACGGTTGAGAACGAGTCTCCATTAGACCCTTACGGGAATAATAATATAATTTTTATTTAATCGTTGCTCCTCTTTTATCTGACATCTACGTCCTATACTAGCTGGGAAGGACTAGTGATGATCAAGCATGTCTCAGTCCCTATACGAACACATACACAAGCCTAAGGTCAACCTTCTAACACAGACACATGCTCTCACATAAAGCTAAGTCCGTATGTCGTGTGAAATGGCAACCGGCGCAGGAGAAAGAAAAACTCTGAATTCAAAACTATTAAACATCACTTAAAAATTGACCTCGTGTTATCTACTACTGGTGCAAAGAGGGTGGGTGAATATATCTACCTCATACTCTTTCTCTCTCTCTCTCTATATATATATATATATATAGAGAGAGAGAGATAGAGAGAATGAACAAATCGTTATAAAATCTTTTTTCTTTTAAATTAACAAAGTGCTCAAATACTGGCCTGTAGAACAAGATAGAACCTAAAATAATTCATCTCACCTCCTCATATTAGTTATATCACCAAAAAGTTTCATGCATTTGAAAAATACTATTTTCAATTGTAAAATTCTGAGTAATATTTCATTTGTAAATTGTATTTTATTCAAACAGATGACATTTTTAGTCATGGATCTGAAAAGATGAGATTACGCACGCGCACATACACACACGCGTGTGTGTGTAAAATCTATTGATTTTCTAAGTAAAGCAAATGTGTCCATTTTTTTGCAAAAAAGAGGCCCTCAGAACTATGAGATTTGAATCTAAATTTATGTATCCTTTGACCAATCAGCCCCTTTGAATAGAACGCTAAATCCTCTTTGATCTTTGCCGAAGTTAATATTTGTTTTACCTCGCCAAATTACTAACATTCTTAACTTTAAATAATTTAAGAATCTTTTCCTTCCAAGATGATTAAAATGAATATGAAAGATATATTTTTTATATCCAAATAAAGTCAGTTCAGTAGATGGGGGCTGTAAAATACACCGGCTGCATCTCTGCAGAAGGGTAAGACCTCCACTCCAATGAGTGTTCCCGATATATCAAACTACTTGATGGTGAGGCTCCGGTCATGGAATTTTGGGGAATGTGGAGTGCTCCTTCATACCATAACTCCAAGATCATCTCTGGCCCCGAGTGGTAGTACCTTATAGGATCCAATCTATGGGTCAAATAAAATTGTTTAATATTTTAATTCTGTCCAAACAAATGAGTTATGCTAAATTGAATTGTTTGAAATAGAACTGTTTTTACATTTAACTGTGTGCAAACAAATGAGTTCTGCTGAATATTATTATAAGGGTTAAATGGCAATAGTTGAAACTCTTCAACTATGAGCCTAAGTCGAATTCTTGGTATAAAATAGCAATACTTGGAACCAATTGACAATGCAAATGTATAAATTAGTGCTGAATAGAAGTACTAATGACGTCTGTCTGCAATCAAATGATTAATATTGAATAGAATTAGTCGTGTCAGATATCAATAATTGAAACCATTTAACTGTGTAGAAATAATAGCAATACTAAAAAGTACAAAGGAATTAGTTCTAACTTATTTAAAAAGGAAATTACCTACAAACTATGTGTACAAAAAATGACTGATTTTAAATTTCGATTGTTATATAGTAAAACTTAAAACCATTCAACTATGTGTGAATGAATAAGTTCGGGCTTGTTTAAAAATGCGATCTACAAAATATGTTTACAAATCATATATATTTAATATATATGTATATGGGTGATTGGCATAAAACAACCTACAATGGTTGATATTTAATATATATGCATGAAAAGGAATTAGTATTATGCCATGGAACCCAACCGAACCATATATATATATATATATGAAAGAGAATTTGACATTAGATAACCTACAAGGGTTGATATGCCATTAACCACATCTAACCCAATCAAAATCCTAGATAAACTTTCTTACTTCTGATTTGGTCTGTTTTTATGGCATGTCACCCATTGTAGGTTATTTAATGCCAAATCCAGTTTATAAATATACATTAGATATATTGTTACTAACAATTCAATTAAACATGTCATTTGTTTACACAGTTAAATGATCAAACAGTTCTACTAACAATTCAATTTAGCATTAGTCAACAAAGTCAAACAGTTCTATGTATTGCTATGATCACTAATAATTCAATAAAAAATCAGTCATTTGTTTACACACAATTAAATGAGAAAACATTTCTATTTATAACAGTTCAATTTAGCCTAAATCATTTGTTGGCACTCACTTTTTAATGTCAAAACAATTCTCTTTGACCTATAGATAGGACCATATCAAGTCTTAGCACTGTTTATTTGTCGTGGCCTCCCACCAGACACGACTTGACACATGGTCAAAAGCCCGAAGGCCGATTAAAGTGGGGACAAAGGGGAGAGGAAGGTCGGGAACGAGCCGAGACTCGAACCCTGCTGGTCTATGCTGCTCATCGGCTCACTTGGTGCAATGTAAGGCTGATGAGGCAAGTAGTTTCACGAACCCAAATGTGGGTCCGGGCACGTATGCCGGGTTATGGCTTGAACTAGACAACAAGGTCTAGTGCCATACTTAGGTTTCGAGAAAGTTCGCAGGGGACCTCTCTCAAGTCTTAGTACTCTGGGTCTGAGTGGACCTGGGAGCTGTAGAAGTCAAATGACTCACCTTCTAACATGGCTGCCTTCTTGAATCTTCTTGGTAAAAGCAAGTCAGCTAAGCTTACCTCATTTTATAGGAGAGCACCTACTGCAGCAGGTGGGTTGTATCCGTGGTGCCAGGATAACATGCCCAACACATTTGCATAAGTGATGTCTATTCACCCATATACTAATCCAGTAAATGCAATGTGGGATCTTTTGCTACTTGTGTGTCAGACCACTCTCAAGACAACCAATATTCATCAGGAGCTATGGCAATAAAGGGGTACTCCGCATTCCCCAAAGCTCTATCATTACGGGAGGATCACCATAATAGTTTAATTTCATAATCAGGACACTCGTTGGGATGGGAATCTTACTCCTCAACAGGGAAGCAGCCGGTGCATTCTACAGCCCTAGCTGACTAGGCTACCCTACTTTTGATTCTATTTTCAAGTCTACTCAATTCTTATAAATAAGCGCTAAAATTAACTCATCCTCTTCAATACGTCTTTATCGATTGTTCAAGTTTCATCTTTATTTCTTTGAGTGAATTGCGTTCCTTTTTCGCCTTTAAAAACTCAATTCCTCAGAATATATTTTGATTCAACATTGATTAAATTCTTCCATAAACAAGTATAATTCTTTTCCCCTTTGTTATCATTTGCGCAAGAAATATTTGTACTGACCAACATTTTTACTTGCTGATAATTTTTGCTTAGAATACACACACGCATCATAAACATGGTTTAACATAAACATGAATAAAATAGTTGTTCAAATTTGGCGACCTTAGTCGACGGTGACCCGAAGGCTCCCTTTTCGATAGCTACTACACCGAGGTGTAGGAGAGGGTGCTACTTCTTTCTCTGGATTGCTCTACTTTACCGTGGATTCTTACTTAATATTGCTGAGTGTTAAGCAAGGTACCATTTTTTAAGTCTTTGGTATGACTCGACCTTGGATTGAACCCAGATCTCTCAGGCCATTGGCGAACACTCTAAACATGATGTCAATAAATAAAAATAAATAAATAAAAATGGATAAACATAAAATAAATAAATACATAAATAAGCATAAAAGAAATTAAATATAAATAATATAAATAAACAAAAAATAAATAAAAATAAACATAAAATAAATAAATACATAAATAAACGTTAATAAATAAATAAAATAAAATAAATGAATAAACATAAATAAAATAAAATAAATAAACAAATGAAAAAAATAAATAAAAATAAATAAATACATAAATCAAATAAATAAACATAAGATAAATAAATAAATAAATAAAATAAATAAACAAACCTAAATAAATAAACAAAAAATAAATAAAAATAAACATAAAATGAATAAATTAATAAATAAACAAATAAATAAAATAAAATAAATAAATGAATAAACACAAATAAAATAAATAAAAATAAATAAATACATAAATGAAATAAAAAAAAATAAATACATAAATAAAATAAATAAACCTAAGATAAATAAATAAATAAACAAATAAAATAAATAAACCTAAGATAAATAAATAAAT
>OY757924.1:68890199-68925199 GCA_963585895.1 Sepioteuthis lessoniana | reverse complement strand
AAACCTCTAGTTAGCTATATTTTCATTATCTCGCAAGGACATCAATTTGTTATTTTTAATGAAGAAAGAAACAACTTAGTGGGAGATAGTAAGCAAAAATCACCTGTGTGAGAAAAGATTAGTGATTAAAAAACAAGGATCCGAAAGAAAGATACTTTGACAGAGTTCAATATCTCTTCCAGTGTACTGGCTGTAACAAGATATGCTTTAGCACTTCGGACCGGTCTTACCGAGGTCACCATCTTAGTGTTAGCCACCCAAGCTGGAGGTGAACTCGGATGTTCTCTGTGTGTGTGTGTGTGTGTGTATATATATATATATATATATATATATATGGGAACTCAACTAATTCCCATAGTAATAAAAGTGTTAATTTTTGTGGAAAAAAAAGGCTCGAGAAGCTGTAATTATTTGTATTTTTGCATTTATTACTAAAGCCTGATTGTCACAGCTTATGAATTTCAAAAATGCAATCTGGACGTGAGGACACTTTAGAAGAACCATATGCAATAAAATTCTGCTTTAAACCTGGAAAAAATACCCCAGAAACGTAAGGAATGCTTCAGACTGCTTTTGGACCATCTTGCACGAATCGAGCACCAGTTTTTGAGTGGCATAAGATATTCAAGGAAGGCAGGGAGTCTGTGAGGGATGATGAGAGGTGTGGGAGGAGTAAGGAAGTCAATACACCAGAGTTGATTGGCCAAAGGGATAGGGTTAGGGTTACTATGTTGATGTTTTAAGGGGGTTCAGAAAGAGATTCGGTCGGAAGAGGCCAGCTCTCTTCAAATTGGGTCAGTGGCATTTCCAGCAGGATAATGCACCAGTCCGCAACTCCATCCTTGTCATAGACTATTTGACCAAGATGGGCATCAAGACAGTTGTTCACCCTCCCTATAGTCCAGACCTTGCTCCCTGGGACTTTTGCTTATTCCCTAAACTAAGAGGCTGTCGTTATGAGACAATTAAAGAGATGAAAGAGGCTGTGACGAAGGTCATTGACTCGCTCACATAAGAGGACTTTCATGGGGCCTTCGAGAAGTTGTTGGAACGGTACAAAAAGTACGTTGCAGCCCGAGGAGATTACTTCGAAGGGGACTAGTGTTTCAGAAGTGTACTATCAATAAAAGTGCCCATACTAATAAAGTCTGGAACCTTATTAATGATCCTCGTAAAGAGATGTACTCTTATGGATCCCCACACATGGCCGCGCAAAAACAGGACGACCAGCTCGAACGTACATTCAGCAGCTATGTGAGGATACAGGTTGTTGTCCTAAAGACCTACCTAGGGCGATGAACGATAGGGAGGAGTGGCGAGAGAGGGTCAGGGATATCCGTGCTGCCAGCACGATATGATGATGATATATATATATATATATATACACATGAATGCATTTTATTGAGCCACAAATCAACGAAGATTCGAACGTTAAAACGAGTTAGGTTTTTATGTTTTTCTCCCTAACCATTACGAATATAACAGTCGTCGGTAACTACACTACACTCAGAGTGGTGTTCACTTCTATCGTGTTATCAAAAAGTCCATGTTTGATTGAATGGTTTTTACATTTCCTTAATTTGGGTCTATTCTTTTTTATTTCTGCTAGAATTGTACAGAATTGTAAGAAAGTCGTATTGCAATTCCTTTAAATATACTCCAACTAAAATAGGTTTGAATGGCATTTCAAGTTTTTCGTTTATTTGTCAAGCAACTATACGGTCGTATACGTCGTGACATTTGCTTTTGTCTAAGGTTTCCCAATATTCCCGTGGAAGTATCTTAGCAATTACCGCCATATGAAGGCAGTTCACATGACAGCAACAATATCTTCAGAAACGATAGAACGGAAAATATTTAAAGCGAATGCATATTTCCGAGACAAACGCATTAAAATGAGATCTTAGTATTGATGATATACAGCTATATATCGTTAGAAGTTTAAATAACTTCTTTAAAGAAAGATCTGAAATTATGTGAAAAATGGAAATAAAAAAATGTGTTTTATAGGAATATATACTGGGGTCGTTATTTTTCTTTTAGTGTCAGTGAACCATATTCGAAATTAACACAACGTTGACACGAATCTAAACGCTAAGAGTACAATATTTTTATCTATCTATCTCATTCAGTTCCTTACTTACCTGCCTACTTATCTATCTTTATTCCTCTATTATTTATGTATCTATCTATTTCACTCTGTCCCCTATCTATCTATCTATCTATCAGTATTATTTTGATCAGTTCATATCAATTTATCTACATATGTTCACATTATCTATCTCAGTCTTTTCATATCTTTCTATCTTTCTATCTATTTATTTATTTCAGACTTTTGATATCAATCCATCTATCTCAGTTAATTGATATCTTTCTCTCTGTCTTCTGATATCTATTCATCTATCCCAGTCTTTTGATATCGATCTTTTTCAATCTGTTCATATGTTTCAGTCTGTTTAACAAACTGGGGGGAAGTCTTTCTGATCTAATGGCTAAAGTGTTGGCTTGCAACTTCGAAGTAAGTCAGTTCGAACTCAAGTCCTTGTGTTGCGTTTACTTTCGGACTAATACCCTCGGGAAAGGCATGGACCCTTTTTTCCCCTGACCCATTCGACTGGGGCTGTAGAATACATCGATTAGCATCTCTGCTTAGGAGTAAGACTCATATACAAGGCACTAAACAATTCGATGATGAGATCCGGGAATGCGGAGTACCCTTTATTACCATCACTCCCAGGTTCACTCTGGTTCGATTTGGTTGCAGCCTGATCCTATCTATGAGTAAAATAGAACTAAACCGTGCTGATACTAAATTAAATTGTTAGAAATAGAAGTGTTTTGGTATTCAAATTGCGTACTTATGCTAAAGTAAATTGTTTGAAATATAATTGTTTTTACAATTAACTGCATGTCGATAAATGACTGATGTTCAATTAAACTGTTGATAATACATAGCAATACTTGGGACTATTTAACTTTGTTGACGAAGCTGAATAGTTTGAAATAGAACTGTTTTTTGACATTAAAACTGTGTTTACTTTTAGATGTTGGTAAACAAAAAAAACTGTACTTATGCTAAACTGAATTGTTTGAAATAGAACTGTTTTATGTATAAAATTGATTTGGCATTAGATGACCTAGAATGGTTGATATACCATTAAACCAAAACAAACTTAATCAAATCCATTATTCCTCTCTGAAATGGGTTAAATAATACCACTGCTGTTCTACAATAATAACTTTGGCATTAGATAACCAACAAAGGTTGACATGCCGTTAAATAAAGAAACAAAACAAAACCTATTTATATGTTTTTGTCTATTCATATTTATCGATCTGAACTTACAATGGACGAGAGCAACAGCTTATAAATGACGTAATGAAAAAATGATGAAAATCGAAATTGCTAAAATCAGCTAGGATACTAAGTTGAGTCCTGCAGATCTGGGGAGACTTGTTGTCAGCTAAACTTCAGTGAAAAACCACCAGTTAGAGCTGGTGTGAAAAACTCACTAAGAGGAAAATAATATTGATAATAATAATAATAATAATTTTTTTATATTACCAACGGAGTTGTTATATTTGCAGCATAAAGAAAATGGCGAAGAGCTTTTGATTAGTTATTGCAAAAAATCATTATTCGTGACTTTCTAAATTCGCGCGCAGGATTTTTCTATGTTTTTATATCTATTTAAAAGAGTAAGAAAATTAAAAAAAAAAAAAATCAATGAGACTATGTTTCTTGAAGCGCATGTTTAGTACAATATGGTAGAGGTATAATTAGATTTTTATTCCGGTCTGGAGAGACGAGCCGATGACAAATATTTAAAAGTAAAATGGACTGCCCATGTTATTTTATCTTTTAGTATTGATTAAATCAAATTTTGTATCGACTTGAAACCCGTGTGTAAAGAGATACAAGCATAAAAAAATCATTCAACTATCCATACAAGCACACATAGCTATGTACTGACGTACATACTTACAGTCTAGATACTTATATAATGGCAGAAAGTCTCTTTGGGGATGATGTCTACGTGCCTTTATTAAAAGTGTTTTTGAAGTGACCTTTCCAAAAATCTTGTTTTGGAAGAGGTCACTTTTGCACATATATTAAATCATAACGAAAATGGCTTTTCCAGAATGATACTCATTTGCAGGATTTATCACTCGCCTACATCGCACGCACACCATCATCAAAGTTTGCAAACGGCACTGATTCCTTTGACTCTCTTTTCCCATCCGTCCCTCCAGGTTATCGCACATGTCCCTTCGAGGATACCCAGTGTCCACACAGAGCTGATAAATGTAACTTTTTATTGATCGACTAACGCTGGTGTGTCCATACGTTGGAGTCCATTGGAGAACGTCAATCTTCTTTGATGGCTCCTATTCATCATCATGTCGCGCCATCAGCAATGATCTCCCTGACCCGCTCCCGCCATCAATCTGTAACGTCTATCGCTTCCGGTAAGTCTTCAAGTATCAGCACAGAGCTATTGTATATAAGTTCTTACTGGTCGTCCTGCCTTTGCTCCTCCATGTGAAGGGGTCCCGTATCAGCACAGAGCCACGTGAAGTCTTCCCGTATCAGCACAGAACTATTGTATATAGGTTCTTGCTGGTTGTCCTTCTTTGCTCCTCCATGTGAAGGGGTCCCGTATCAGCACAGAGCCATGTGAAGTCTTCCCGTATCAGCACAGAGCTATTGTATATAGGTTCTTTCTGGTCGTCCTTCCTTTGCTCCTCCATGTGAAGGGGTCCACAGGAATACATCACTTATGTGTTCGTTCCTACTTCTCCAGCAGTGTCTGGTTCGTCTAACTTTGATACTTATCGTGATGGGTGGTAAGTATCCGCACAGCTACTGTTTTGCGGGGTGCTGCCACCAGGACTTGTTCAATATTGCTCGCAGCATCCTTATGTCGTTGCCGTCAAGCTTTTTCTCCATACGTTTAGTTAGTGTCCATGTAGTGCAGCAGTATCAAAACGACTGCTGCTCGGAAAAAGCTGCGTTTCATTTTATCGGTCAGGTCTAGCGGTAAATTGTTGTCACTCAGACTCCAGTGAAAGACCCTCAGCTAATATTGATGTTAAAATCTCGCAAAGCGTATAATAATAATAATGTGTTTTAATAATAATAATAATAATCTTATACATAATACTATATACCGTTAATCGAAAATTTTTACAGTTACAGTTGGTGACATGGTCTTCAATATGTTCGTTTAAATCGGATTTTCTTAATTAACATCATGAAAAGGTAATCATCTAAATATTACAATTTTTTTTTATTAATGATTGAATTATTAATTTTAAAAAAATTCATGTCATTTGTCTAAATAGAATTTTTTTCAGTATATTTTATTTAATTTTCGGGTGCTAATGTCAGAGTTAAATAAAAATGTCGTATTGCTCTCGCGCTGTAGATTTACGAATTGTTTTTCAAAAACTGAGTTTTTCATGTCAACTTCGACGCCTTCATATTGAGGATTTTTTTGAATTTTTTTATTCTAAAGTTTAGAATCAAGTTCGACTTACCTGACACACTTTTTGTTTTGCTTAATGCGCCTTATAATTCAGTACATTTTTTACCCCGAAAAATACAGTATATATATATATATATATATATATATATCGGCAGCACTTTCTCTTTTAAACATGTTAGATGTAGTAAGACAGACACGAAGTTTTTGCCTTTTCTATCTTTCTTCAAATCTCAGTCTGTAAAAGTGTTTTAACTTGTGGATGGAATAAATTTAGAAAGTTGTTGCATGTTTCCCCAAGTATTTTCGGTCCCAACTGGTTAAAACATTTATATAAAGAATAGCAATATTAATAAGTAAGAGAAATTAGCGGTATATTTTGGTTTGGTTTTATGGCATATAAACTATTTTAGGTGATTCAATGCCAAACTATCTTTATTCATATACATCAAATATATATGATTTGTGAACACATTTTATAGATAACGTGCTTAAACGAGCCAAAGCTTATTCTTTTTACACAGTTAAATGGTTCCAAATATTGCTGTCTTTAATAATTCATTCAAATATCAGTCATTTGTTTAAACACTGTTTAAATATCGAACTATTCTATTTGAGCCATAGATAGGACCCTTTTAAGCATACTACTCCGGGCCAAAGAGGACCTGGGAGCGATGGCAATAAAAGGCTACTCTGCATTCCCCAAAGCTCCAGTATTACTGGAGCCTCACCATCAGTTTGTTTAGTGTCATATCCATGACACGCGTTGGGAGGGTTCTTACCCTTCTGCAGAAATGCAGTCAGTGTATTCAACAGCCCCAGCCGACTGGGATAGGAATTTACGGAAGAAAAGAATTTTACCATGGTAAAAAGAAGGATAGGTAGGAAAAGTACTAAAGGCATTTTAGATTGTGGCTGCTATATTCGAAGTTGATCTTGCTTGTACATGAATGTGAGTACAAATGTTTATATATGCATTTACCAACCCCTCCCTCATAAGCAGAGTGTGACACAAGGTCAATTTATAATGCAGAAATTTAACAGGTTCGAATTCAAATTTTCTTTCTCCTTGTCATAACAAGGATAAAAAGCTCAGCGTGCCCTACTGTTTTGCCCACTGAGGGAGAATAATTGGATTCATACCTTTCCCAAAGGTATTAACACTATGTGAAATGCAAAGAACCTCGTCCTGGATTTGAACTTAGGTCACCATGTCCATTTTCTATGACGGTAATAATTTCACCACGGACGCGTCCAAAGTTTATGTGAATGTAAATACGTAGGATCAGTTCTGGGCAAGTGTTGATGTACATTAGAATAAATCCTTTGAATATGTAGTTTTCGAATTACCCCATTTTCCACAAATGTTGGTTAGTTGGAGTTTTATGGCGTATAAACACTTATGGTTTAAGAATTAATTTTTATTTATTGCGGACTTTTTGTCCTCATCTTGGTAGTTTTTGTGTTGTTTCTTCTTTCACTACGTTTCGGCCAAATTTCACATCTGGCCTTCTTCAGGTGATTTACCGCGACCTCGGATAGGAATGCTGAGTCTTGTAACTGTATCGCCAGTAATTACTGCCTTCCATAGTTGTTGTCTATCGCACCACGTTTTTTGACCAAGTAAACCTCTGGCTGGCTTGGGTAGGATTTAAAACCGCTATCTTCTGACAATGCTCACCTGGAACCGCAGAGACTCAACGCCTCTATCCACTGCGCCACGGGCCCCGAAGACAAGTACTTATGATTTATCTAATGCCAAAGACTATTCATACACACACACACACACACGATTTGCCAGCGAATAGTTTGTAGGTAACTTTATTTTTAAACGGGCTGTTGGAACTCATTTGTTTGCATGCAATTAAATGATTTCAAGTATTCCTATCAAACACTTAAAACTATTTAATATACATCATTTGTTGGAACACAGTTAAATTGTTTCAGGCATCCCTAACTAATATTTCTATTTAATATCTGTCATTTGCACACAGTTGAATTGTTTCACAAATTGCTATCTAATATTAGTAATTTCATTTATCAAGTATTCTTATCTAATATAAATAATTTACACATGTATGGCTTTGAAAATTATAAATAACAATCCTCAGTAAATGATGAAACAGTTCTATTTGAATCATTGATGGGTCCATAACAGGTACTGCCCATCCGGGTTCGAGTGAACCTAGAAGTGATGGAATTGGAGGGGTACTCCACATTTCCCCAAAATCCAGGAATGGAGCCTCACCATCAGAAGTCTTTTAATATCATACGTAGGACACTGATTGGTGGTTGGGGTTTAACTGCTCTGCTGAGATGCAGTCGACGTATTTTACGACCCAAGCCGACAGGCCGGTTCAGATAAACGGCAGTATTCGATCTCTTATTCTGTTTACCAGCTATTTCCATCAACTACTCCGCTTTCTTTTCTTCACAGTTTTGCCTATCAACCACGCAATGCAAATTATGTCTGAACGGCGCCTTTTGTCCAATGTGCCAAATGCAATAAATAGGCAAAAGAAGAAGAAAAAAAAACCTCTGGGGAATTTAAAACGTTCTCGAAATCAATAATTTATAATCAATAGATTGATCGTTGCTAAATCACAACTATTTAAATCGAATCCCTGGCCACTGTATTTCTATGTACAGAAATAGTTTTATATATATATATATATATACATCCACACACACACACATATATATATATATATATATATATATTGGTAAAATAGTAGGTTAGATTGGGTTCTCTTGTTGTAGTTGGGCGATCAGTCCAGAAGAAGAAAAAACTCTGAATTTTTGAACTTGAGGAATGTTTTTAAGTAGTATCTGTGGCAAATTGGTGCACTAATCTTCTTTCATTGGCTTATCTAAGAAGTGTAGTTGGTTTTACACAAACCTTCACCACAATAAACAAATCACTTGTGTAGATAGTTCGACAGCTTATATCTTTAATCGAAGCGTTGGGCCCTTTACACCTCAAGATTGACGGGAGAGTTTACTATATATATATATATATATATATGTGTGTGTGTATAAAATATGAATAAGTCCGTACGTTGCCGGGAGCTGGACGCCGGACCATGGATGAAAATTGCACTCCTATTTTAAAATATTTACTTTTCTGTCATTGGACCTTCACACATCGCTATATATAACTAAGGATAACGTTGACACAGAACAAACGGTGCATAGTGACGGTCATTTTATCGCCTATGTTATCACAAGTTGTTCCCACGCGGTGGGTATATCTTTATGGTGAGAGGGTTGATGTAAGGATGTTCTTTGGCGTGCAGTTGATCTTTTTATCATATCAGTGATCAAATCAATGAAGTTTCTATGCTCAACTACTTTCCTCGATGTGGTATATTAATAATATGGTTTGCAATATTTATGAATAAAGAACGGTCAAAGTATATATATATATATATATATATGGGTTTAAGATGATATAACTTCTGCGGTCGTTTCGATACTGCTATATGGATGCACTACTTGGACGCTAACAAAACGGCTGGAGAAGAAGCAAGACGGCAATTACACAAGAATGTTGCGAGTAATATTGAACAAGTCCTGGTGGCAACGCCCCACAAGGCACCAACTATACGACCAGCTGCCTCCCATCACGAAAACTATCCAAGTCAGACGAACCAGACATGCAGGACACTGCTGGAGAAGCAGGGACGAGCTCATAAGTGATGCACTCCTATGGACCCTCACATAGGGCCAGGCAAAAGCAGGACGACCAGCTCGAACATACATACAGCAGCTATGTGAGGATACAGGATGTAGCCCTGAAGACCTGCCAGAGGCGATGAACGATAGGGAGAAGTGGCGAGAGAGGGTCAGGGATATTCGTGCCTGTGACACGACATGATGATGATAATGATCTTAAGGAAAATCTTGACAAAATCTAATGCAGTACTTAATCGAAGGCTGTTGGAGTGGAAGCAT
The DNA here is from genome assembly GCA_963585895.1 of Sepioteuthis lessoniana. Taxonomy (NCBI): domain Eukaryota; kingdom Metazoa; phylum Mollusca; class Cephalopoda; order Myopsida; family Loliginidae; genus Sepioteuthis; species Sepioteuthis lessoniana. Next base: position 68,915,759 of record OY757924.1, on the reverse strand, counting down.
TTAAAAATAAAAATGTTTTTGTGATATTTCAGGAAAACTTTCTCTTCTTCTGACAATACAGAAAAACCAAGAAGTCGGTGTGATGTCGTCAGTAGAAAATAAGTTCAAGCTGAGTCATGAGTTAACGTCGGGTTTGTTTTTGACGGATGAAGTGTCTAAGTTGCTTATATATATATATATATATATATATATAAGTAAGGTATGTTGGCGACCTTAGTCAAGGCTCCTTTTTCAATAGCGACTACACCGAGGTGTAGGGGAGGGCACTATTCCATTCCCAGGATTGCTCCACTTTACCTTTGAACCTCATCTTATAGTGCTAAGTGCTAAGCAACGCGGCATCAAGTACCATTTTTTGAGTCTTTGGTATGACTCGACCAGTGATTGAACCCCTGTCTCCCGGACCATTGGCGAACACTCTATTCATTAGGCCAATGGCCGGTTAGGAAAGGAGAAGCGCCCTTCACTATTCCTTGGTGTAGTAGCTATTGAAAAAGGAGCCTTCTGGTCGCCCTCAACTACGGTCGCTAACTTATATTTATACCCTGGAGATGTTTGTAGCCAAAGTATTTGTGCCCCTTTAAGGAAATATTATCATTCTATATCTTTAATAAATTCTTGTTTCTTTGAGCGTGATTTGTTTTAATCTATCTTATTTGTTTATTTGGATGGTAGCAGATTTATTAGGTAAAGTATTTTGGGTTATTCATTTGAAAAGTACTGGCATGCTTTTAAAAAGTCCATATTTAAATCAAGTTCATGTGATATATGGATACATTTAATTTCTTGTTTTTTTACGTATGCGTACGGAACCAAATCGCCTCGTCGAGGGTTCGAACTTGATACGCCATGTCAAAGATTTACTAAGCTTCTTGCTTAGATGTAGCACAAGGCCATATGAAAGTGGGCACCCAATGAGACTCGAACTCACTCGTGTAGGTTTGCTAGTCGAGCTTGCTAACCATTACACCACCAGAAGCGCCCTTGATACGCCATGTCAATTTACCTCGACGAGAACCACTACGCCAAACCCGAACTCAATAATAATGACTTGCTAATCTAGTTTGCTAACCACTATACTATAAGAGGTACATAGGTGTGTATATATATATATATATATATATATATATATATATATATATATATACGTATTTTTTTCTCAATTAAGCTTGCTGGGGAAATTTATTTCTCTCTATGTTGATTCGTATCCATATTAGCCTATTAGTTTATATTTGGCTACGCATGCGCATTCAATTGGAAATGCAACGCCAGAAACTCGTTTTTAAAAACTTTATAATCTTCGTCTGTCGTATATTGGTAACTATTTTTTCTTTTTTTTAAAGACAAGCAATAAATATTTGTGATTTACGTAGAGTCCATCTTCCCATCTCCAGTATTTTCTGTTTTTACGAGGAAAAACTTTCGTCTAGATAATATTTTGGCGGGTTCTAATTGAAGAAATATGCTCTGTGCAAAAAAAGAAAAATGGCTTCAATATACATGAATATTCAAAGGGATACTAGCATTGCCCGGGAAATAAATGACAGCATAGATTAAACCATATACCTTAATATATTTCTTTTAATACATCATAAATCAGGTTCGTTTTTTTTCTGGCTGGCTAACTAGTTGGTTGGTTGGGTCAGGGCGTTTCTCAGGTAGAGGAAAATATTTGAGTTAAAAAAAAATACAGTTTAATATTTTTCAAAATTTATTTAAGTAGGTGGGTGTAATTATAATCAGACAAAAAATTATTTTCGAAATTTGAAAGAAACGCTTCTGTAAGCGTTGGATAGCCATCTTGTCTATTCGGCCGGTGAGAGTTCTTCTCCTGAATGCTGTTCCATGTTCTTTGTTGGCTCATCTGTCTTCTTTTCTGCTTGGATAAATATCAACGAAGTACTATTTGTTTGTGTCCACATTAATTCATTCTTGTTAAATATCTTTTCACTTACAAAACCTGCCGGGCGTTTCCGGGAATTAGCCGTCGGACCATATATGGAAATAAAGCGTGCCAGGTTTCGGCTGCTCCGAGCTAAGGTTTTTATCATATGACTTTAATTCCTACGATGAGAAAAACGCTTTTAACTGCCTTTAAACGTTCACTACTCGTTAGTTACACTAAGTCGACCTCAGTTAGTAATGCGGTATAACGGAGAAATACAAGAACACTGATATATACAAATATAATTAGCTTATTTTCTTTTCCTTTTATAATCCAAAATATACTGACGGGTGAAGTAAAAGAAGGTCGAAAACGGCTGAGCTGCACACACAGGGACCGAGGTACGAATCTTCGGTGAAACCTCTTCTGGTTTAGATCATTTGTAATATTCCGGACGCTCACGTTAATTCTCGTGATCATACCATCAGCCTACTGCCCACATGTTATATGTGGACATGCCTTCATCTAGCATGCAATTTCTCGTAGTCACACTTCCAGCCTACTATCTACACAATGCACGTCATAACGTCTACTTTTAGCATGCTACCCACACAATTCACGCAGCATTTCCACCGAGAACACCTGTGTCCTGTTTACTTGAGGTGAATTTCCTGTTATTTATGCTCCTAGTGTCCAACTTCCGCCCCTGCATCGACAGATGTCAAAGGGATCTATAAGTCAATATCCAACAGTAATACAATTTCTGAGTGCGACGGGTTACATCTTTTCAAATACTATACTACTTGCGAAATTAAATATTCAGCCAATTTATTATTTAACTAGAGTAAAATGTGTCCGCTATATTTTATTTGCGTTCAGTGTTTAAAACAAACATCTACATCATTTGAAGACTAGTAACAGCCTCATCACAAAGGAGAGTGTGATAATAGAACCTGGAGGGGGTTTATGAATTGAAAGCAAACAGAATAAGGGAAAATAGGCAAAATTGAACTTTTGTGAAAATCTCAAGTACTGGACAAGGAGAGCCAAAAGTAACCCTAACCCTGCCGAGCTCAGGCAAAAAAAATCTGGACTCTTTTTGAGATTATTTAGAAGGAAAAGATTTGTTTCCATTTATAAAAATGACCAGGATAGTCTAATAAGAAAATCTTAATGGCTTAATATTTTCTCGACAAAGAAAATATTTGGAGAATAGAAAAAGTTAAAAATGACTTTGGCTGGTAGAAGAGGCCGTCTGGTTTATTTCTGAAGCTATCACAGAGGGGCAGGATTGCTTACATTAGAAAAATGTTTCTGTGGCTGAACTGACAGGAAAATATTGCGCTGATAATTTCTGAAAACTTTTCTTCACATAAACATTTTGAAAATCAGATTTATCATGAACGACAGTTGTGCATGAGCAGGGATGAGGGCTAGGGTGATTATATACAGTGTGGGAGTAATAATGAAGTTATAAGACTATGCTGGTACCAAGTATGAGTGAGACATACAAATTAAAATAGGTTGGAGCTAAGAGAGTGAATCCAGCTCCTCGACCATTTCCCAAAATTGGAAAAGGTGTTTTTAAAGGAGACTAGAATAATAGGAAATTCACATTAAAATTGTAGAGATAAATGAGCCGCTATACCCCTTTCAAATCACAGGCTGGTCGAACACCCGATTCAATATGAGCTGTAAATATTGATATCTCAAAAGTCGGACCATCACCGCTTTTGGGATTCACGTCATTTTGCGAAACCTTCTGAATCCGAAACCTTGAGCCAGCCTCTGAATACTAAAAACTTAGTTGTAAATGGTTTAGTAATAAGCTAAGTTGAAAATGCAAGTGTCCCTCGACTGAGGCAGTTATGGGAAGAGTTAAGACTGTTGTGTACAACGAACGATAGAAACAAAAACAGTTATATTTCTAACCTGTATTTATATATATATATATATATACACACGGACACACGTACTCATAGTTTATTTATAAGTAAAAAAGTAAAGTTGGCGACCATAGTCGAGGGTAATCCGAAGGCTCCCTTTTCGATAGCTACTACACCAAGGTGTAGGGGGGCGCTGCTCCTTCCCTGGATTGCTCTACTTTACCCTTGATCCGTACCTTATAATGCTGAGTGTTAAGCAAGGAGGCATCAAGTACCATTTTGAGTCTTTGGTATGACTCGACCTGGGATTGAACCCAGGTCTCCCGGGCCATTGGCGAACACTCTAACCCCCAGGCCAATAATGAATCCTAAATAGCAGTAATTATTAATGAAAATGCATTTGTATATATACACTTAGTTAAATTCAGTGATACTTGTAAAGTAAGTTATTCTGTTTCAACACTTGTTTAAAGTCCTTTTTTAAGTATCTGTCTTCTATTAACAGGAATATATATCGATCCCATTCCTTCATATACAAACTACAGTCTAATATCACTTCAATTATTATAGAATAAATAATTGCCCCCAACTGAACAGCTTTCCTCGTTTATAAAATACAGAAGTATATGAAGACGAATATATGAATATCTCAATATGGAAATGAAAAAAACTCGGCTACACTTTGATACAAAACAGAATTGGATTTACATTACGTAATTCATCAAAACATCTACAAAGAAAAGTAGTCTTAATGAAGATAGAAAAATAGTCGGCATAAAGATTGAAATATTATCTTAATGGAGATAAAAATAGTCTAAACAGAGAGAGAAAAATGTCTTAGGTTTGGTTTTATGGCATATCGACCTGTGTTGGTTATTAGAGGCCAAATACATTTTAGACACACACACACACACACACACATATATATATATATATATATATATATTTATTTATTTATTAAATGTATATGATTTGTAAACACATTTTGATGATAACAGTTTGTAGTATCGTGAAGGAAAAGATACAGAGAAATACAGAGTTAAATCCTCTAGTTGAACAGTACAATCCAGAGTATATACAAAATTCATAGTCTCTCGCTGTAAGAGTGTTACGCCAGGTGTCACTGTTCAACCACTGCCGACCGCTATGCATGAGACGCCTTTTATACATCCAGGCTTCCAGATGTCAAGATGGTACGAGCCACGTCACAACACAGTTTTAAAGGCTCATTCTTTTGTAGAGAGTTAAATTGTTCCAAATACTGCTATGTATTACTAACAATTCAATTAAAAATCAGTCATTTAAATGATAAAACAGTTCTATTTCAAACAAATCAATTTAACATAAGTCATTTATTTGCACATAGTTTAAATGTCAAACAGTCCTTTTTTACCTATAAATAGGACCCGATCAGGTGCTACCACTCCGTCCGGACGGGACCGGAGAGCAATGGCAATGAAGAGATACTCCGCGTTCCCCAAAGCTCCAGCATTACTGGAATCTCACCATCAGATTGTTCAATATCATATCCAAAACACTCGTTAGGACGGGGTCTACCCCACTGCAGAGATGCAGTCGGTGTATTCTACAGCCCGAGTGACAGAGTCAAAAATGTTTCATAAAGAGAGAAAATAGCCGCAATCAAGATAAAAATAGTCTTAAGAGCGATAGAAAAATAGCCTTTATAAGGGTAGGATGTTTATCTTAGTAGTGATAGAAAAATAGTCCCAATAACGAGGAAAATAGTTTTATAAAAAAGAAAAATATTCTTAAATATAAAAAATAGTTTTTATAAAGAGAGAAAAGTAATTATAATAAAGATATAAAAAGTCTTAAAAAGATTTTAAAAAATATACTCTTAATAAGATATGAATAGTCTTAATACAAAAAATAGAAAATTAGATTTAACAAAAATATCGAAAAATAATCTTGTTAATAATTCCGTTGTTTTTTTTAGGTTTTCTGGTAAACTATACTCCCACATACACATCGGAGGTGCCCGTGGTGTAATGGTTATCGTCGTAGGAAATGGACATAGCGACACGAGTTCAAATCCTGGACGAGACTGATTGCATTTCACTAATACCCTTGGGAAAGGTATGAATCCAAGTATTCTCCCTCCAGCTATGGGTAAATAGTAGGAAAGACTAGGTTCTTCAGCCTTGGTGAGGCAACTAGTCTAGGAGAAGGAAAACTCTGAATTAAAACCTGTTAAACTACGCTTAAAAATTAACCTTGTGTCATATCCTGCCCGACCGGAGGTGTTGGTAAATATATGTTCCGATGCGACACTAAAGATATATTTCTATACATAGATGTTTATTACTTCCTGTTAGATCACCGTCCCTTCCTAAATCACTGCATGACCATGTGGATAGATTTTCAATCCAGCTTCCGACCTGCATGAACTGTCAAAGCGGTGACACTTGACCCTTCCAATTCTTTCAAATTACTGACTTCGGAACCTCTTTGTGTATTTTAGAGTGCCAAGCAAACAGTCGTCTGATTTACAAACCAAGGCACTCGTAGGACAGATGTACCTTGGTGGACGTAGTGATACCACGTCATCATCATCTCATTAGATTCTCTTCCGCTGATAGGATTTAGAGTGGTTGATCAAGCTGCTCCAGACAAAAGGAAATGTTCAAATATGCCACATTTCAGCTCCTGTTGGGCCTCTGCATTCTCGACTTGCTTTCGAAGAGCATGTTTAAATGTAGCAGGTGACTTTTCAACCACCGCACCTATCCCAGATGATCGAGGATGTACGACTTTCGGTTAGTACTCCCGATTGATCCACATCAATCTTTAATCTTCAAGATGGTTTTTCAAGATGTATACCTACATACGACTGTAAATATATCCCCACACTTACGGCAATATATATATTCCCTCATGCATATATATTTACCAACAACTCGTCAAGAGCTGGATGCGACTCAAGCTCATTTTTAAGCGGAGTTTCAGAGTTTTCAATTCAGCGTTTTCCTTTTCCTAGATCGGTTGCCTATCAAAATTGAGGCGCTCAGCCTGTCCTACTATTTACTTATGATAGCACAGAGAAAAGTCGGATGTATACCTTTCCGAGTGGCATTAGTGCTATATGAAATACGAACACTTTTGTCCAGAATTTGAACTACGGTCACCCTGTTTATTTCCAACGACGATAACCGTTACGCTACGGACGCCACACATAACTTCGACACCATATATATCAAAACACCTTACTTCACACGCAATAATAATTTTTTTCAAATCTTTTAATTCATAGCTTACATAACGGTCATAAGCACATTTTCCTCATTTTTGTTGCCACATTTAGTAGTTTTCAAACAACTGGCGTTCCTAGTTACATTCCTATGACAACCTCGTAGAGAGTTTTACCGTTCTCAAGTATTCCTGGATGATATTTAATTATTGGTGAGAAATAAGAATACCACAGCAAATATTTTAATTTTTACTGTATATTTTTCTTCCACAGATATATACATTTCGACTAACACCCTGGGGAAAGGCATCAACTCCCTTATCCTCGAGATGGCCCGGGAGACCGGGGTTCAATCCCTGGTCGAGTCATATTAAAGACTCAAAAAAAGTGCACTTGATGCATCCTTGCTTTACACTTAGCATTATAAGGTACGGATCGAGGATAAGTGGAGCAATCCAGAGAAATGAGTGCCGTCCTCCTCTACATCTAGGTGTAGTAGCTATTGAAAAAGAAGCTTTCAGATCGCTCTTGATAACGGTCAGTCAACTTACTCAACTAACTTGTTCTAAAAGGAAAGCTTTGACAATTAATAATCCGTGAAGGTTGATATGTCGTTAAACAGAGAAGCCGAACGAAAACAATGTACAACGGATCCTATTGAATAATAACGAACCGTTTCATAAATAAATGATATTGAATAATAGCTAAGTGTTTCCTAGTAGACTTCCTGTAGAAGCTTCACAGCCTCATAGTGTAGTGACAATCTTGTTGTAAGTGAGTTCAAACTCCAGTCGTGCTATTACATTCCCTTTTAGACTAATGCCCTCTGGAAAGGTATGAAACTCCCTTATCCACCCCAGCTATGTAAATAGTAACGCAACTGTTCCTCTACAAAGATGGTCTAGCCATTAAACAACCAATGAAGGCTGATATGTCATTAAAACAAAGAAACCAAACCTATAATATATCACAAAGGCCAAAGAAACAGATAATCATACACATTATATGAAAAAAAAAAAAAAACAAAAAAAACTCTTGAAGCTGTTAACATCTAATTCTTAACAAACTTCACAAATCAGCGCGTAAATCTGTTTTCTAATTAGAGAAAGAAACAGAACAAAAGAGAAATGGCAAGAAATAAAGTGGTGTAAATAACAAAGAAAAAAAAATAGATCTTAAATGTTTGTATTTAGTCAGCAGAACGAGTTTATAGAGATGAAATCAAATTATTGTAGTCTTCGTCAAGTGATGACGCGGATAATCCGGCCTGTTGAATAATTAATGGAAAATTGACCAATCATTTTGTCTAATGTTATTGTCATCTATTGACTGATATGAGAATACGTGTTCATAAATAAATATTTTTATTCAACACGTACGTCACCTTTTGTTGTTTCTCTTTTTCCTACTCGAAAGTGATCACGCCTTGACAACATATCGATCTTCTCTTATCTGTTGTCGGCTGCATATATCTCCAGTTTTGAAGAGGATAAATTTCCAAATTTTTAAAGAATAGAATAGACATGGTCATTGAACAATTTTTTTTTTGCCTGCCAAAGTATTTGTCATTTCTTATATAAATGTCCATTGTTAAATATGTATCTCCAATTTTGAAGAGGAAAACTTTGCCATTTTTTAAAAAATAGAATAGAAATGGTCATTGAACCACTTTTTTACTTAAGTATTTAAAGTCCTTTCTTATATAAATGTCCATTGTTAGATATGTATCTCTAGTTTTGAAAAGGAAAGATTTCTCATTTTTAAAGAATAGAATAGAGACAGTCATTGAACCATTTTTTTGCTTGTCTCAGTATTTGTTTTCAGTTTCGCTTTCTTTTATTTTCATTCAGTGGTTCGCTGAAACAGTAAAATCTGCAAGATAGCAAATCCCCTTTTTTTCATGTTAGTTAATATTTGGTCTGATCTTGTGGTCAGGACTGGGAGTTCCGCCAATTTTTCAAAATTCCACAGAATTTAATGAGTTTCATTTCCTTTTGTTGATTCTGGTTAGAGCATCTAAGATTTGTCAGCATGGTCAAATTTTAATTTCTTGCGCAGTTACCTGTAGATTACCATGCCAACCCAGTCATGCCTAGTTCTGTATTACTTTTGTGGTACTTTGTTGAACTCACCTATTATCCTCCTCATTATTTCAACACTAGTGAGTTTGTTTTTTACACCAACATTAGTTGGTGATCTTTTAATGGAGTATGAGTAACAGCAAGTCTTCTCAGGCCTGTAAGACTCTTCCGAATATTCGAGCCGATCTTAACAAAGCCGTGGTCTCTTGAGTTTCGATTCTTTCTCTAATTTCCAATTCCTCCAGTCTCTTTTCCAAGCCCTCAATGATGGTTTCTTGTGTGCCAACAATTATTGGCATCACAGTCACCTTTATGCTTCAGTTTTTCAGCAAGTATTTGTCTATTTTTTTGCTTTCTTTCATTTTCGCTCTGTGGTTCGTCGGTACAGCAAAATAAGTCAGATAACAATCAACAAAAAAAGATCTTGTTAACAGTAGATATGGTCATCTAGCCGGGATTGAGTGATCCGTTTATATCTCATATTCATACCAGTAGAAACTGGTTGCCTTTAGTGAAGTCCAAGCTTGTGGCAGCACGTTACCAAAGCAGATGTTCGGTAACAAACCTAACAGCCCTCAGCCCAGTCAGTTGGTGTAGTAGAATACACCGACAACGTCTCTGCAGAAGAGTTAAAAAAATCAAATCAAAAGCAACGAATGCTCTGGCTATGACAATGTTGTAACCTAAAAAATGTTACTGAATGAGAAATAACTAAAACGGAGGTTGGAAATGAAATGGAAATCTTTATAACATTAACAAAATACTATACTTGCCAGCGGGGTGAAGAATGCTACGAGCAATATTGAACAAGTCCTGGAGGCAACACCCCACAAAAAGCAGCTGTACGGCCACCTACCATCCATCACGACAACTTTCAAAGTTATACGAACCAGACATGCGGGACACTGCTAGAGAAGTAGGGACGAGCTCATAAGTGATGTATTCTTGTGGACCCCTTCACATGGCCGAGCAAAGGCAGGATGAGCAGCTCGAACATACATACAGCAGCTCTATGTAGATATGGGATGTAGCCCCGAGGACTTGTCGAAAGCGATGGGCGATAAGGAGGGGTGGCCAGAGAGGGTCAGGGATATCCGTGCTGATGGCACGACATGAGGAAAAACAAGATTTGGCATTAGAAAAACAATGGTTGATATACCATAAAACCGAACCACACCAAATCCTTATTCCCTCAACTATGGGTTAACTAGTACCAGTACAGTTCAACTAGGTTAGCTCAGCATTAGATTACCCAGGAAGGTGTATACGTCATTAAACAAAGAAATCAAACCAGAAACCATGCTGCCCGTATGGATGGGTTGGTAAGTACACACATACGTGTGTACTTACCAACCCGTTCATCCAGGCAGCATGTGTCACAAGGTCAATTTTATGCGGGGTTCAACAGGGTTGAATTCAGTTTTCCTTCTCCAAGAATGGTTGCTTAATCTAAGCTGGAGAGTCCAATCTGCTGTGCTATTTACCCAAACCTAGAGGAAGAAAAGTTGGATTCAATCAGATTCGTTCAGGATTTGAACTCGTGTCACCATGTCCATTTTCAACGACAATAGTTATATATATTATATATACGAACGACAATAGGTATATATATTATATATACAAACGGATAGATAGAGCTTTAATAGCATATATTAACTGAATACAGGTGTAGATTGATAGATCCTGTAAAACTTTGATAGCAAGGAATAAACCTGCAAATACAAGTAGATGGAAACAAAGTGTTACAGTTTCTTTCCCAAGAACGATGTCGCCGATTGTTGATCAAAGTATATTCGAACGACAACTGAATAAGATAAATCGATAACCTTCAAACTATTCAATGTAAACTTTCTCACTGAAACGTTCAATATCCTTGCGACATTTCAGATCCGGCTTTTATCATGTTTACTTGTCACAAACTTTCAGAACTACATCTATAATTCTCGTTCACATTCCATTTAAGTCAAACAAAGGAATTTCATGTACACATCATCTCTACTAAGAAAACATGATTGGCTTTCATATCCGGTCATTTGATAGACATGATATCAGGGTCGAAACATCACGTCTCAGGGTGGGAACTACTTAAGAGTTTTGAGGGGTTCATCGTCGTGCAGTGGCTTACATGCAAGACTGCGGCAGTATTGTAAGCAAGTTCGAACTCCAGTCGCGCTATTAAGTTCACTTTCTGATTCATACCCTAAGGAAAAGTGTGATGCTCCTTATCCCTCAGCTACTGTTCTTCTACATGGATGGCATATTGTATTAAATAACCCACATAGGTTGATATGCCATAAGCTTAATATAGTTTTGCAGAATTTTTTCTGAGCACAGAAAACACGTCTGAGGGATCACAATTGAGAAATACGAGGGTCATTAACTATATAAAGGGAACTTTTTAGAAAATAAAACAAGAATATTTTTTCATAAATGTAAACTTTCTATTGTTTGGATTGATTTATCGCAAATATCTTAACCTCACGGAATATTTGTTTTAAGGCTATTCAAGCTTTAACAGAGGTCTGTCATCAAATCTTTGATGACTGAGAAGTGCAAACAGTGTGAAATTTACAGAAAAATGTGTGATGAAGCATTTTTTAGTCAATACAATGTTAGCAAATGGGCTAAACCTGGTTTGTCAGTACGAGCCTGAGTTTAAAGGACATTCTCTTGAGTGGAAACACACTGAGTCGCTGGTAAAGAAAAAGTTCCAGACGCAACTGTCAGTAAAGAAGGTGACGCTGACAGTTTCTGGGAAATGAAAGGAACCATCCATGTGTAAACAATGCTTTTTACTGACAACCCCTTGGGAAAAAATTCACTTTATTTATAGAATAAGCCTCGTATGAAAATGTCCTAACCTAATGAATAAAGCAATTTCTTATAGATTTTGCAGCTTTGTTACAGAATGGAGGCAGCGTTCAAAATCTTACCGATCATTTTAATTTCTTAAGTGTGATCCCTATTAAAAGCTGATTTTTAAAATTGGCTTTTAGATGTCAAAGGATGAAACTCTGCTCCAAGCTTAATGGTCATTGAAGTGACTGTGTGTGTTAGTGTGTTCGAAGTTCTGGCAATTTCTGTTGATAGCAGAAAAAGACTGAAAATTCTCCAAGAACAAGAAAGTAAAAAAAAGGTGTGACTCTAAACAGTATTTCCTATTGTCAACTCCTTAGGTTGGTTGGTTGTTTTGTTATATTGCGTATCAACCCTTTTTGGGTTATTTAACGCCTAATTAAATTTCAAACAATTCAGTTTAGAAGTATAGTTTTAGTTTACAAAGAGTTAAATGTTAAAACAGTTCTATTTCAAACAATTCAGTTAAGCACAAGTACACTGTTTCACAGTTAAAACAGTTCTACTTCAAACAAGTCAGTTTAGTATAACTACACAGTTTAGTTCTTTTTAACCCATAGATATAATCCTATCAGGTGCTTCCACACGGGCCAGAGTGTACCTGAGAGCAATGGCAATGAAGGGGCACACCGTATTTCCCAAAGTTCCAGCATTACTGGAACCTCACCATCAGACTGTTTAGTGTCATATCCAGGGCACTCGTTAGGGGGGGTCTTACCCCTCTGCAGAGATGCAGTCGGTGTATTTACAGCCCCAGAGTACTGGGCTCTCAATCGTATGAATATTTCTTAAGTATGTATGGAATTGTTCTCTATTTACTTAAGTTCTTAGTTTATTTCTTTTGAGAGACTATTCAATATTCTCTTCTTTAAAGAATGCCCTTAATTTCAACAGTTTAATTTTTCTTCAAGTGAACGAATATGTTATTGCTTACATAGATTTATAAATACTGATACTTCAGTCAAAGCTCGCAGAGGGAAATTTTAGCAGCAGCTGCATATACGTTGAAGGCATATATATATATTTTCTCTCTCACATAGTGACATACTCATACGAAGACCTTTTACACACACAAAATTTATCTATTTAGATTTGGCAAACAAAAACTACTATATTTTCAAGCACGTTCTCTTTAAAAAGATTCCTGCTCTGACTGATATCATATTTTCTTACAGAAAAAGATTTTGCAACCTCTGTTTTTCAAACTTGTCATTCATTTTAAAGAAATAAAATTTTATTGATTTTTAGATCAAAGTTTTATTCAATCATTTACACCTTTTACCACTGCAAGACTCAAATAGATCTTGACATAAGCAGACTGAAATGAATATATATGTATATATCGAGAGAGAGATACATACAGATAAACAGAAAGAGGGAGAGAGGAACAGACTGAAGTAGGTGTTTACACTGAGATAGATACGAACAGATTCAGATAGTGTCAGAGATCATGCCTAAGGAAAAATATCAAAGTTATTTCCCCTTTAAAAATAGGGGGTTGACTCCGGAGGACAGTGCATTGTGGGATTGTAGGGACCGAAAAACTGGACATATATGAGGAACAGAAAACGGAGAGACTTGAAAAATCGGCCATGACATGGCCGTACATGTGACGGATGCCTACATATTTAAAACAGCTTCTTTTCCTGGTCAATTGACATAAGTCCCTGCATGTGGTTTATAAACCTAATTGTTTTGTTGTATACCTACAAGTCCGTCTTTTTTTCAGTCTTTTTTTTTTTACATATTTTCTTAGTTCGTGAAAACCTACCAGATTAGATAAATGTATAAGTAATATTGCAAAATAGATAGATGTGAAGATACTGAAATAAAAAAGATATATACAGACAGCAGGAGAGAGCGGAATATAGAAAAACAAAGGGAAATATGAACAGATTCAGATAGGTAATTAATATATATATATATATATATATATATATATATATATATATGATTGATAGCTACCAGACAGCGAGAGGTAGATGAGGTAGGTAGTGAATATAGGAACTATTAATAATAAAGTTTAGCGTCGTTGGAAATAGCCAAGCTGACAGGAGTTCAAATCCTGGTCGAAACAGTTTGCATTTTCACGTATCACTAATATACTTGAAAAAAGTGTGACTCGAATCATTCTTCTTCTATGGGCAAATAGTTGGACAGACTATGCTCTTTTGGCCTGGTATTGTAACTGGTCTCGAAGAAGGGAACAAATGAACATTGGAATTCAAACATGTGAAAATCTGTTCATTAATTGTCTCTCATCCTGCTCGTGTGGAGGGGTTAAGTATATATATATATATATATATATATATATATATTATTGAGAGAGGGATAGAGAGAGAGAGAGAGAGAGAGAGAGAGAGAGAGAGATCCGGATGTGTGAATACATTTTAGATGTTTTTTCACAATTTTTGGAAATTCATGAAAATTCTAAAAAAAAAAAAATCTGTGCTTTGAAACCTATCGTACAGAAAATATTCTTATTTCTGAATATTAGAGTTTTCCTTTAATATGTATACATCTTAACTGACTATATATATATATATATATATATATATATATATAAAACATTAGCAAACATTCTGAGTCCATTTACGATTGTTCTATTGTCTGTAATATTTTTAGATAAATTACTGCATGGGTTCACTGTTTTTGTTTAAATATTTTGATCAGATGTTGTATCTCTACGCATCATTAATTTTCTTCTTATCCGATTCTTTCCATATTTACTTGATTCTTTGATAATGAACTAGTAAATGAATTAGTGTATTTGATAGAGGTTGTTTCTCCCATTGCAAAATTTTATTGCTTTCATTGGAAATTTGCTTTAGATAACTTTTTTGTTTCAGATATTTTCTTCCCTATCATATCTCTAAGAGTTTTAGGATTACAATTTGCGAACATAACCGATGCTGGAAATATATCTTTTGATTCAGTCATTAGATTCTTAATTATTCGGGATATGCATGGGTCATTCCATTGATAAAGTGAAATATGAACGAAAGAGTTGGTAGTTAGGAAGCATTGTTTACAGGTTCACCTTTTTCAAAGCGACAACAATGAGTCATTTCATGTACTAGAAGAATGTCAGCATGGCCCTATATACAGACCGCTGTGCCTGAAACTTTTTCTTTACCTGAGTGTCAGTGTATTTCTACTCCAAAAAATTTTGACTCAGGCTTGTAGTGGCAATCCCAGGTTTAACCTAGCTCAGCTGGCTCGGACTGTAGAATACACCGACTGGTTCTCTGCAGACAGCGAATATCCAGTTATAGGACATTAAACAATGTGATGGTGAGGCTCTAGTAATGCTGAAGCTTTGGGAAATGCAGAGTACTATTCATTGGCATCGTTCCGATGTCCACTCCGGCCCGGAGTGGTAGAACTTGAAAGGGTTCTATCTATGAGTCAAATAGAACTAAACTGTGTACTTATGCTAAACTTTGAAATTTAATCTGAGCGCAAACAAATGACTGACGCTAAATTGAATTGATAGTAATAGAACTGTTTGGTCATTTAACAGTGTATAAACAAAAGACTGATGTATAATTGCATTGTTAGGGATACATAGCAATACTTGGAACCATTTAACTTTGTTGACTTATGCTTAATTGAATTGTCAGAAATGGAACTGATCATTTAACTGCGTGTATCGATAAAATATGTTTACAAATAATATATTAGATATATATGTAAAAACAGGATTTGGTATTAAATAACCAACAATGGTTGATATGCCATAAAACTCAACCAAATCATATATATTTAGTATATATGCAAAAACAGAATTTGGCATTAAATAACCAACAATGTTTGATATGCCATAAACCAAATTAAACTTAACCGAACCAATGTATAGTCACATTTGTTTCTCATTGAAACAAACTTTTCCGCACACATTTTCAGTAAATTTCATATAGTTTGCGTTTCTCAGCCACCAAAGTTTTGATAACAGACCTCTGTTCAAGCCTCGAGTACTTTGTTTGATTTGCCGCCAATTTGAATTGCTTCAAAACAAATATTTTGTGAGATTGGAATAATTTTGGCTATGAATCAATTCCAAATATTGCCGACTTTCATTAATATTGTGATATAATTATTGTTAGAATCTCTGTTTACGTTAAACGTAGTTGAATCCGTTTCTCTGTTAAGTTACAACGACCTAAACTCGTTACATTGAGAAGATTCTTATTTGTAAACACATGTCTGAACTCATTAACACTTCAATATTTGCCAAACTTTACGTTTTTTATGTTTTGGCTATGATTAAAAATAATCTATAGATAGGTTATAAATCCCATATAAATACCATGTATCTGAAAGAAGTGGAAATAAATCCGTATATATATATATATATATATATATATTCAAAGGATGTGTTTATATATGGATATTATGACAATGTTTAACGTTTCATTTTTTAAAACCATCTTCAGGGTGATGATATAATGTGATGTCTCATCGCAAAAATATTTTCAAATAAAAAACGTCACAAAAAAATGAATGGTTGAAGTATTCGCCCATGGTCTCAGAGACCGGGGTTCAATCTCAGGTCGAGTCATATCAAAGAATTAAAAAAAAATGATACTTGATACCTCCTTACCTAACACTTTGCACTATAAGGTACGGATAAAGGGTAAGTGGAGTAGCAACCTCCTCAACACCTCGGTGTAGTAGCTATAGAAAAGGGAGCCTTCGGGTCACCCTCGACAACGGTCGACCAACTTACTTAAAGTTATATATTCGTTAGTAGCGTTCTGTTTCAAACTATATTTGACTTAATCAAAGTTCGAACATTTTCATTTTTTATTCTACTGATTTATTTTTTAAAAATTGTATTTGAAAATAATTTTAGCGAGGAGACATCACATTATAACATCGCCCTAAAGATAATTGATAAAACCGAAACATTAAACGATGGTATATTATGTATGCATACATCAATTTATCCTTCAGGTTTTTTTCATTCTAATAAGAATACCAATAAATACCATAATTATAGTTCATATTATAAATGCATTTGTTGTCTGAATCTTCAGATACTTCACTTCTTGGCTTTCAGATAATTCTGTGAGATCAGATACAGATTAAGTCGAAATTTAGTTTAAAACACATACAAACTTGACACCTGGTCACAGATAGTTTCATTTAAAGTTATCTCATTATCCAATGAAGATAAAGCAATATAACTATGATTAATGCCCCACCCCCAAAACATAAAACAAAGCACCCCCCCAAAAAAAAACAACCTCTCAAGAAATAACTTCACAAAAAAGGTAAATATAAACGTACAGTGAATGTAATTCCCTAACTGCTAAGCATACAATAAACCTGCACAGGTTGACATGTCGTTAAAATCAATGAAAAATAAACATTAAAGCTTAAAATACCCCCCAAACCCCGGAGTGACTTGTAGTCAGTAAAAGAAGAAAACAGTCTGAGACCCCCACCAAAAAAAGAAACGAAAAAAAAAAAAAAAGGAACAAAAATATTATGTCCTCGGAAAAGGTCATAAATTAAATAAGACAAACACGTACTTAGAGAGAAAAATACAAGTTATATATTATAGTAAACAAGTCATCATTATAGCTATTTGCTATCAACTCCCAGAGTGGATTACAGTCAAATGTTACATCCTAATTGGAAGAATGGTTTGTTTTGTTTTGTTTTTTGTTTAATTGTATATCAACCTTTTTAGGTTATTTGATGCCAAAGCTATCCTCCTCAAAGAACAGTAGTGATACTCTTTATTCCAAAGCTGGAAGGATGCAGGGGTTCATACCTTTCTGAGGAGTATTTGTTCGAAAGTAAACGTAATCTCGCGACTGGACTTCGAACTCGCTTACTACGATTCCGCAGGCCATCGCTTTAACCATTACACTACGAGGACACCTCTCTTTATAGGAAAAGTCTATTGTATATGGAAAATGGAGGTGAGACTACCCCCCGCAAAAAATCCCAAAGCAAAACAAAAAAACCAGAAACCAATGAAAAAAAAAAGAAGGAAAATAGGAAGGATATAAATTTCTTCCTTCTGCTTCGATTCCTGGCAAATAATTCTTTTCTTAGTCTTTTATTTAAGCGTCTGAGTCAAATATAATACAAATGATTGAGGCTACTAACCAATTTTATGGTGTCATACAATGGAACCCAGTAGAAGAAATTAAAACTATGTTGGGTTATTTGCGAGAACAGCATATACCTCCCCCTCCACGAAACAAAACAAATGGACAAAACCCATGCTACATAACTGGAACCGAATATTTAAACGTGTGTGTACACATGGACAAAGAATGAATGGATTGATTCATATGCAAAACGTTCAAATGGTTTATGTTATTCTGGCAAGACATCGTAAATTATTGTCCAAATTCTTGAGAAGCAATGGCAGCCAGTTTTCTTTAGACATTGGTGATTTATCCATTGATATGACCTCTCCGTTGCAACATAAAAGCTGGAGCCATAACATTTCTCCGTTAATAGACACATAACTACTACTTTTAAAAATGCAGTTGGCTTCATGCTGTATATCCTAAAGGCATATATATATATATATATATATATATATATATATATATACGCGAGGGTCATTCATTAATGAAAAAGGAGGAAATGTCTTAAAAAGTAAAATAGATATTTTTTTGAGAATTGTTTTTCCATAAATGTACATTCTGTGTTGTATGAAATTGATTCATGACAAAGATTATTTCTATCTCACCAAAATATCTTTGAGGTCATTCAAAATGTCGACATGCAGAGTGCACCAAGCTTGAACAGAGGTCTGCCATCAAATATTTGGCGGTTGAGAAGTACAAACCATGTGAAATTCATAGAAGAATGTGTGATGTAAAAAGAATTTTTTACGAATGAGCAAGTCATGGGGTTGCTACTACGAGCCTGCGTCGAAAAGACAGTCCAGAGAGTAGTAATACTACCTTGTAAAGAAAATGTTCCGGACGCAGCTGTTAGTAAAGAAAGCCATGCTGACAGTCTTCTGAGACACGAAAGAACCAATCACTATAAATTTTCCTGAAAAAGCTCCAGGTGTAAACAATGGTTTCTATTTCAAACTCCTTTGGGAAAATTCATATTTATTGAATGATTTTCGCGCGTGTATATATATATATATATATATATATATACAACTGAAATTTGACAACTTGTTCATGGTTTTGAATGACAACAGTAGATTTGAAAGTACTTTTCAAACAATTACAACATCCTTAAAAAAAGTAAGCAAACTGTTTTTTTAAATAAGTTGATAATAACTTATATATATATATATTTCTTTAAGAAAAAACAACGAAACCAATCACAAAGGATTATAAATTTATTTCCATCCTGTTACGCATTTTTGAAATTTCCAAAAACACGAAAAAAAAAAAAAATTAACAGGACTTCTTCAGATCTTTTTGATAAAAAATTTCTTTAAAGAAATTATTGCTCTGTATTATTGGTACATTGAGCTCTTTACCAGGAAAACTTAAATATTCATTCATGAATAATTTCTTGTCCTGATGGAATTACTCCTAACTCCGGTTGAACTGGACCAAGTATACTATATATATATATATATATATATATATTTCATGGGTCATCAGGATAAAACTAACCGAAGAGGGTAGGGCAAACTACACTTCATTGATTAAAAAATCCACAGGGCCAAACAACATTTATACAAATAAACTAAAAATTGATTAAAACCGCTCAGGAAAAAAATAAAATAATCAAAAATACAAAAAAATTCAACGGAGGGAGTGGAAACTTACCTACTTAGCAAAGAATTCTTTCTCTGTTTAAAAATATCAAGAACTTCAATATAGGGTCTATGCCTAACTTTGTCTTGATCTCCCAAATGTATTTCGATAAATTGGTACAATTCTTATATGGCTCATGGACGAAACTACATTTATGAAAATAAAATCTTTTTCTTTTTTAAACAATTTGAGTTGATCCAATATACACTTTCTAATTATTGTTCTTGATAACATTATGATCGCAATATACTTCTACCTTATATACTACACTTTCATATTGACATTTACACCCAAGGGGGAAATTAGTTGTATTAATGCAACTACATTGGGGGGGGGGTTAACGTTGTTAATTTTTAAGTTTTTTTTAGTATTGCTCTTATTGATTAGACAAGTGTAGAAGTCTCTGCTCTAACATGCAGAATAAACAAAAATAACAACATTTACCGGCTCGGCAGCTCCAGATAGCGTCCGGCTGACAGACAAAAAGTAGAACAGGCGGAAATACAATACCGAGCCCGTAACATCTGGGTATTTATCATACGTCCCACCCACGTAAAAATCTGGCACAAGGCAGTTTGTAAGGTGGGTTCGGTCGCAGGGCCGAAGCTCACACGCGTCTGGCATGGCCAAAAATACCTTCGTCCCCGTCGGCATTCCTTTTAATAGGGCCGCTTCAGGCGCCAGGCAATAAACCTAATCCCCCTTACGGGGGTAAAAGCCTGGGGGGATGGCCCCCTGAGGCCGGATGAAGTCTCCAGTCAACAAGCAAACACCCGGCCAGATCCGTGCTCCAGACAGGCACGGCTGACCGAAGTGCTACCTATCGACTGGAAAGTCAGCCCATCACTTCAGTAATGAGGCCTGGGTGTACCCGAAAAGAAATGACGCACGTTTTGGAATTTTTTTGAAAATTTCTCCGAATTATTTAAAAAAATTTAAGGAATGACGTGTCGAGTATTTTGAACTGCAGCGTGAATATACAGAACTGTATGGTGGTAGTTTATTCCTCTCATGGTCCAAGAGAGGACTTTTCCCAGCGGCTTTTGTTCATGAGAGAAAGAAAGAGAGAGAAATCGAAAATGAGAGATAGAAAGGTTTGTAGAGATAATATTAAAGAGAAAAGAAAGAATGATTTATTGCGTCATGTTCAATCTTCTAAGATATTCCCGTGGATAAATGCCAGATAATGCATAGGTCACTGCAAATGGTCGAATCCCTTGTGTCCTAACATTAATACCTGTGAGGTTCCCCACGTATATATATATATATATATATATATATATATATATATATCACTTGTGCAAATTGAAACAATGGAACGTTTCGTCTGTATATATCTAAATTAGTTGGAAGTACTTATTTCCTTTACAAATGCAACACGACACAGCTTAACGGGAAAACGGAATCCACCCCCCAACTCACTTGCTGAGGTCAACGTGTGTTTACCTAATGTCTACCTAATACTATGAGACCCACAAGATCCCCTTAGAAAGAGTCCAGCAATCCATCAAACCCAGAAGGAAATGGAATGCCAAAGATGATGTCCCGGACGGAGAAGCGGGAATTACGTACGAATCATTCATTGTTATTTGGCGCGACAACTTATAGTAACTGCCCTTCCTAAAGGGTGACCCCTTTTCGAACTTAAAAGACTCAATGTTGCTTAACTTCAGTAATCTGACGGGAAATGGACTTTTAAGATTGGTAAGTCATGATGAGTAATAAGCCTTATTGAACAACACTGGTGTGGGATTTTTTAATTAAGACGTATTCACTTAAATTAAAGCTAGAGAAATATTACCGCAAAAGTTATTAAGGTTTGAACTAATTGAACAAACAGCTTATTTTTCAGCACTTTCAAAAGAATTGAACATCTTTCAAAATTTCACCACCAGAAAATAATCTTCATATATATATATATATATATATATATATATATATATATATGTGTGTGTGTTTGTGTATTTTGTATATATATATGTGTGTGTGTGTGTATATGTAAGTTGGCGACCGTAGTCGAGGCCGACCCTAAGTCTCCCTTTTCGATCGCTACTACACCAAGGTATGGGGAGGGCGCTACTCCTTTCTCTGGATTGCTCCACTTTACCCTTGATCCGCACCTTATAATGCTGAGTGTTAAGCAAGGAGGCACCAAGTACCACTTTTGAGTTTTTGAGATTGAACCTAGGTCTCCCGGGCCATTGGCAAACACTCTAACCATAATGCCAATGTCCGTTACTACATAGAAAAATATTTTGTCATATTATATATATATATATATATATATATGTGTGTGTGTGTGTGTGTGTGTGTGTGTATTTGAGAGTATATATATATATATACAGACAGAAAGAGGGTGCGAAAGCAAAATATAGAATAATTTTTAAAACGTTTTTTAGTCTGATTAGTCTAATCTTTGAAAAAACGCGATAAATCGAAATTTTTATTACGAGCTTCATTATTCAAGCACTTTTTCATAAAATTTCAGCCCAATATGAGTGTGCAAGAGTGGAAACGACAAAGAATCTATGATTTGGTTAATGCCCAAACCAAACCAAAAATATTTCCGAAATCCTTCGAATTTCTTTATGGTCTCCCCATCAAGCCCAGACCTTAAACCACTTGATTACGCTATGTGGGTCGTTTTAGAAAACCAAACAATGCAACTTCCTATCCAAATTTCCAGTGGTCCTGCACCTGCACATAAGGTTTGGGAAATCCGTCACTTTTAATTAATGTAGTAATTCCCCCGATACTCGCTGACCTAAGCAAGTGCTTTGACCGGACTCATTATCTGCTTTTTTCTTCTTTTTTTCTCTCTCTCCTTCCCCAGAAATTAGCATCTAAATCTTTTTAATATTTGGACCTACCATATCAAGTTACATCTGACTTTTTACGCTCTGAACATGTTCGTAAAATCTGTACGAGGCTCTGTTTGTCGAAAGTCGGACTTGCTTGTCATGTGAAATCTTATGACAACAAATTCTCGAAGATTCGCTTTACAAAAGTCTTCCAACCACAAGGAAATTTGTGTCAATTCTGCACCAAAGGATCAGCATTTGCAACCAGCTGGATAAGTCATATGAGAGTAGATGGGGACAATGTCAAAGAAAAAACTGCTAATTCATTTGTCACGCATTAAGTTGCATTAAGGCATGAAAGCATATACTTGATCTGAGGAGTCACAGGATTTCAACGGTACTCTTAGCCAACAGAGGAGATGACTGTCACAATATATATTGTGCTTTGAGAAAGTTATGTTGCACCTTAAAACACGTCAAAAGCTTGTGTTAATTGGCCAGTTTTGGACTTTTTTCTATTTGAAGAAACGAATAAAAAATATACATGGTCTGTTGATGATTCTATAATGACTATCTCAGATAATTAACACTGTAGGAAAAACAACCCAAATTATATTGCTTTTTAACAATAAATTCTTGACTAATATATACATCATCAAAACAATCTTCATTATATAAAACAGCAACCGTTGATTATTCTAACCATTACAGATCTCTTGATGTCAAATCTGAAAAAAAAAAAAAAAAATAAAAACCTAAATTCAGAATCATTTACGAACCTGTTCATTTTAAAAATACTTTTCTCTCGTTAGAGCAACAACAACAAACTATATATATATATATATATATATATAGCTTAAAAACACATTTTGACCATGATGAAAATTAAAACCAAAGATGAAAGAAAAAAGGGCTAGCAATCCAGTTTCGTACCTTGCCCGTCAGAGCTAAAATCGAGGTAATTATACAAATAAAAAATATATGTAGGATGTGAAGAATGGGAAGAGAAGAGGCGGGGAAGATATTAAATAGAAACTACCTAATTCCAAACAAGTATTCCCTGGTGGTTTATAGCGGAAATGCTGCCTGAACCGACTATAAGATATACCTACTAAAATCCGGACGTTACCTACCTTCCTACGGACGTTCGGAATAATACATACGGGTCTTCTCTTCCAGATCCTCTTGTAAATAATTCTAAGCGCACCAACATATTCAGTGTTGTCTTGTTCTCCTTTTTAAGCAAGTCACGCTCCCCTTTCCATCTAAAAAAATATCGAAAGAATTTAGATTACGTCCAGGCAGCCTTCCCTCTGTAAACAGAGAGAATGCTTGCTTAGATTTAATGTAGTTTCTATCTAATCTCATTTTTTCCTTTTTACTATTTCTATTCTCCACACCCTTCGTATATGATTTAATTTGTTATTTTTAATTATATAATTACCCCTATTGTTGATCCAATAGGCGTGGCACGAAACCGGTTACCCAGCTTTTTTTTCCTTTTTTAGTTTGAATTTTCGTCATAGTCAATAAACACGGGCCTTCTAAAGATTTACACCACAAACAAAATCTTTATATATATATATATATATATATATATATATATTCAACGAAGATTGATTGATTAGAAAGGTCTTCTAGCGGATGGCTGCACTAATAATAGAGGTAGAACCATGTTCAAAGATATATTCGATACAAATAATGTCTATTCAAAAGTACTTTATGTCAGTTTTCTGTGTGACGGAACCCATATTTCCTATCGAAATAGGATCGCGATTTTGTATCATCAGTTCGACCAAGGCATACCTAGATTATCCTTGAATGTCTCCATAAGAAGAGGGGAAATACAAAAAAATATTCTCCAAGATGGAATAGAGGCGAGATCTGAACGAATCAGGTATTGTGACACTGTCAAAGAAAACGAATAAATTCTTGTAGTGTCAGAAAGTATTCCTGAGGCAGCTTCAATTAAAAGCAATGACTGTAAAATTCTGAAAACAAATCTAACCCCAGAGTTTGAACAGAGAAATGAAATATCGTAGTTATTGAAAAATAAGGCAAATCCTTGAAGCTATTTTTTGTAAAGACGAAAGAATCAATATTTAACAAAATATTTTTCGATGTAGTAGTTACGATCTTAAAAAGTGTTGAATACTTGGTCAACAATCAAAGTCACACGGTCATGTAATCCATAATGAACAGTTTTCGAAAAATTACAGTTTTAAGCTGTTTACACATACAGTCATAATGGGAGATGAGAATCATTTAGAAAAGTAGTGGCTAACTTTGAAGACCAAAGAGAGAAATGAAGAGAAAAATGTTATATAGCCATGACCAACTATACATGCACATACACATGCAGATTCATCACAACGACACAATAAAGACGAGCGACACAGTTCTTTCGAAAAATATGCCTCTCACTTTATTGAAAGGGTTGTGTGTGAGAGGGAGTTGGAGACCTAACAGAACTGACACATATTGACCCCCACTCTTATGGCCATAAAAGCGTTTCTTTCCCGTTCACCTAGGTTGCTCAACCGGGGGCCCTGTCTCTCTGGGTGCTGGTTATACCTACCGTATCGTATCTCTAACTCCTGAACTTCCTGTGCACCGAGTTATATAATTGTTCGAAACAAACCTTCTTCTAGTGGGCGTCAAAAATTGCACTCATTCAACCCGTCAACGGTCAAGGTTATATCCTGATAGTTCTCCATCGGATAAACCTGTTATTTACACAGGTGCCTTACCTATTTTGACAACTTGGCCAGGTTCAATATGCAACACAAAGATAGAAAAGAGGATGATAAAAAGAAATAAAAGATCAAGATGAATAAATCAATGGTTATACATATATAAAATCCATAGGTATATATATATATATAATATGTATATATATAATCCATAGGTATATATATATATATATATATATATATAATCTATATATATATATGATCCATAGGTATATATATATATAATCAATAGGTAGATATATATATATATATATATAATCCATAGGTATATATATATATATATAATCCATATATATATATATATATAATCCATAGGTATATATAATCCAAAGG
>OY757924.1:68888194-68889999 GCA_963585895.1 Sepioteuthis lessoniana | reverse complement strand
ACGAAAGAACCTTAATGTTGGACTTTAACTAAGTTAAAACTTAAAACAAATTCCCCCACCTTTTTTTTTTTTTTTTTTTACTATTATTATGTACACATGGGAAGCAGTACGTAAAGGTATTTGAATAAACCCATGGACGACCAAAAACTCAAAACCCAAATGGGTCCTGGACGTGAGTTTGACGACTTTTCGCTCAGGATCGCCAGTTCGATCGGGGAACTACTGCTGCTCCTCTATAAGAGTGGCTTCTATAGAAGAGAATAAAACAGCCATCGAAAGATAACCATGACCCACACTCAAACCACTTACACAAACCGCATCGCTCTTCGCGGGGTAAAAAAGGGGCGCGTCCTGCTGAGGTTGGAGCCCTGGCCTCGGTGTTCGAAAAATCAGCTACAGAGCTCAAACAATCAAAACTACTAAAATGCAAGCAAACACTACAAATAGCCACTTTTAACGTAAGAACCTTAAATAGAATAGGACAACTCCCAGAGCTAATCGCATCGGCCGAAGAACATAAAATAGACATAATATGCATACAAGAACACAGATACACGCACACAGAAGATATCAAATATCACGAAACTGGCAATGGATGGTCGCTCGCCACTGTATCCGCATGGAAAAACTCTGTCAACGCCGCAGTAGGAGGGGTAGGATTGCTTATAGGACCTAGAGCACTAAAAACGCTTAATAGCGTTGAGAAAATACAGCCTAGAATGATGGCAGCTACATTTAACGGAAACCCCAGAGCAACAATCATCTCATGCTACAGCCCCACCAATGTTAGTGAAGAAAATGAAATAGTCACCTTCTACGATGAGTTATCCTCATTAGTGCGTAGCATCCCGAAACACAACATGTTAGTCATTGGCGGAGACATGAATGCACAAATCGGGAAAAACGGAAACAACAAATACAGCCTCCACAACACGTCAAATAGGAATGGGCAACATCTAACAGATTTCATCATAGAAAATAGATTAGCATGCCTCAATACAAACTACCAAAAAAGAGAGGGCAAACTATGGACATACATGTACGCAAACAATACTAAAGCTCAGATAGACTACGTCCTGATAAACAAGAAATGGAAGAACAGTGCATTGAATTGCGAGGCATACTCCTCTTTTGAGGGTGTGTCCACCGATCACCGAATAGTCACAGCGAAAATACGGTTAAGCCTACGAAAAAACGACAAACGAACAGCGACCACCAAACACTATGACTGGGCCCTATTAAACAACAAAGATGTAAGAGATAAATACGTATTAGAATTAAGAAACAGATTCGAAACACTACAAGAAAAGACGGAAAAAAGTACACCAAACGACGAATACGAAAATTTCGTCAATGCACACCTCGAGGCAGCAGCAAAATACATTCCAACAAAAATTAAAACTAAATATAGAGTCCCATGGGAAACTTTAGCGGTGAGAGAAAAACGTGCACTAGTGAAAACAGCCTCCAAAAACTATCGAAAAACCCAACAAACACAAATGCCTTAAAACTAAAAACGGCACAATATCAATTAGCAGGCATATATATAAAGGAACAGACAGAATACATTCAAAATCAGATAGATAAGATTAGAGACTCGGTGGAAGATAGACAATCTAAAATTGCCTGGCAAACAATAAACGAAGTGAGCAGAAGAAAGAACACAGCCAAAGCAAAACTTATAGCAGCAAACCAACAAGAAAGAATAAAACTGTGGAAACAGCACTTCGAAAACTTACTTGGAAACCCACCAAAAATAACGCATGAACCAATCACCAGAATAATTAGCAAACAATTAGACATTA
>OY757924.1:68853194-68883194 GCA_963585895.1 Sepioteuthis lessoniana | reverse complement strand
CCATGGCTCTGATCTCTTAAGCCAAATCTACTTTGACGCCTTCAGAACCGTGTTGGTAATATCCTTCAGCGCCCTCACTCTAGCTGCCCCGACTATACCAATTTTTGCTAGGGGGTGTCCTTGTGGTGTAATGGTTAAAGCGATGAACTGCGGAATCGTAGTACGCGAGTTCGTACTCCAGTCGCACTATTACGTTCACTTTCGGGCAAATACCCTTGGGAAAGGTATGAACCCCCTTATTCTCCCTCCAGCTATGGGTAAATAGTAGGACAGACTAGGTTCTTTAGCCTTGGTGAGGCAACTAGTCTAGGAGAAGGAAAACTCTGAATTCAAACCTGTTAAACTCCGCTTAAAAAATTGACCTTGTGTCATATCCTGCCGAGCGGAGGGGTTGGTAAATAGTACCAATTTTTGCTAGGGCTCTGCCCAAAGACTGTCCAGCAAAGCTCCTACAACCAACTTTTACGGGTTATAATGTATCTTCCATGACTTTTGTTGACATTGTTCGACCAGTTCTTGGTATTTGGACCTCTTCCTCTCATTAGCGACAGTAATATATTCCTCCCATGACACAGTCAGTTCCCAAATAATGCACTGCTTTGTGTTATCAGGGTGCAATATCAACTCCGGTCTTAGCAATGTTACAGCTATGTGTCTGGGGAACTTCAGCTGAGTCTCCAGATCCACTATCAACAGCCAATCGTCCGCCGAAGATAACAGGTTCGTTTTCTCTCTCCTCTTTCTCTGTATCTTCTTTCCTGCTTTTACGAAGTTGATATGCTTCAATTTCTTTCCTGGTTGATGATTACTAGCCCTCATAGCTCTAGTCACTTCATTCGCAATTACCTTGAGTACTTGATCGTGACGCCAACGGTACCGTCCATCACTCAAAGCTTTTGGGCAACTACTAAGGATATGTTGTAAAGATCCTTTCCTAGCACACAGTTGACAATTAGGGGTCTCCCTCTTCCCCCATATGTGCAGGTTCGTTGGGCTCGGTAACACATCATATACTGATTTAATGAGAAATCGAATCTCGCTAAAATCAGGCCGCCAACAATCTGACCATGTAACCATTTTTTCTCTACATCCTCCCACCTTTTCCAGGCTCCTTGCTGACTCAGACCGACCATTTTACCGTAACGCACTTCTACGCCCTCACGGACTTCTTCTAGGATGAGTTTGCGTCTTTCTTTGCCTTTATATATATATATATATATATATACACACACACATATATATATATATATATACATACACACACACACACACACACACACATATATACATATACAGACACACACACACATATATATCTATATACATACACACACACACATATATATATATCTATATACATACACACACACATATATATATATCTATATACATACACACACACACACATATATATATATACACACATACACACACACATATATATATATATATCTATATACATACACACACACATATATATATATCTATATACAAACACACACACACATATATATATATATATCTATATACATACACACACACACATATATATATATATCTATATACATACACACACACACATATATATATATCTATATACAAACACACACACACATATATATATATATATATACACAGACACACACACACATATATATATATATATATATATACACAGATACACACATACATATACAGACACACACACATACATATAGGCACACATAGACACACAAACACACACATATAGACACACACACACACATATATATATAGAGACACACACACACACACATATATATATATATATATATAGACACACACACACACATATATATATAGACACACACACACACATATATATAGACACACACATACATATATATAGATACACACACACACATACATATATATAGACACACACACACACATACATATAGACACACACACACACATATATAGAGACACACACACACACACATATATAGAGACACACACACACACACATATATATAGATACACACACACACACACACACACACACACACACACACACATATATATATATATTAGCATACACACAGAAACATCTGCACACACCCACGCATTTATTTATTACATCCATCATTGAGGCATTTTATGTTTTCTAAGCCGTGACATTAAATTGTATGTGCTAATTTCTGTAAGAACACGTATATTTGCCAACTGAAAAAAAGCTTGTCTGCCACACACAGATATACATACATGCACCTCCAATACTCGAGTGTGACTAGCGATTTCTGTTTTTATTTCTGAATGTTTTTAGATCGTCCACTGAGCATATTTAAGCATGTATATATAATTATACATTTAATCGTATTTGTGTAGCGCAGAAGGAAAGTAATGCGACACGAATTGACACTGATTTGGTTTATTTCAAGCAGCCAATCAGAAAAGTTTTATAAGGCCAATCAGATTCGATCTGTTTAGCACTGCAGTCACTGGTTTCTCTAAGCATAATAGCTTTTAGACCTTAACCATGGATAATACTTAAAACACGGCAATGATAATATGCACTTCCTAGCAGCTGGGTTCATGGAGCCAAGAATCAAAAGAGTGAAGAAAAAGAAAAAAGAAAAAGAACAAAACAAAGCAACGGCAATAAGACCAATAAACAAAAATGTTATGAAAATTTGTTACATAATTGACCCTTGACAGGCTGCGTCGGTTAAGTGGATTTCAAAATGGGATGTATACATGGTAAACAAAAAATCAGCTGGAATGCCACGTGAATTGCGTGAGTGGCATGCCGGAGGGAAGTGCAAATACGTGGTGCGTGGGCGTCCGAAAAATATATAACGACGAAAGATTTCGAACCCAATCAGTGGAGTGAGTGAGAAGAATGGAGTCTCCAGAAGACTGTCTAAACATTACACCACCCTGGGTGTTGGTCCAGGGTTGAGAGATAAAAGTTCAAACGTACAGGACTCGATAATCTCGAAAGTGAGTATGATCCTAGAAGAAAGCCTAGTGGAAGCTTCTGTCGTGAATTAAGATGTAACAGTCTTGTGAAAGAAGCACGAAGAAGAAACTAAGATGATTAAATGCTTTAAGTTGGCCCTGTGCCAGCCTCGTAAAGGCAGAACGAACTATGATTCACTCAAGATTCTGTACCTCTCATTGGTGTAAAGCTGTCTCGAATCTCTCCTCACGCAACTAATTTCGTACCTTTCATAATAAACAAAAAAAAAAAAAGAAGTTTGTTTTTATATGTTCGTTTCTTGTTCTCTCTGTATGAAACAAAATGAAATTAATAACTAAACACTTCGTGAACTCTTTTAGTTCCAAAATCTATTAAGGCCTCTAAATTTGGAAGTTGAGAAAGAATTCTAATCCATATTCGTGGTTAACATCGTTATATCGAGAATTCTGGTAATTAAAAAAAAACTCACCTTCAGCTGGGTCGCCGACGCACCCCCGAAATTTAATTCCATTTCAAATTGGTCTGGAAATTGCTTTAAGTGTAATGCACTAGAAGAAAGTTTGTTATGATGTGCCGCTTTTTCTGGGTTGCAGATACATGCATATATATACGTGTGTGTGTGTGTGTGTGAGACGCCAATTTAAATAATTCAATAGCAAATTGGAGAAGAAATTATTTTATTTTCATTCAATTACAAATTAGGCTGGAAATGGCTTTAAGTGTATAACTAGCAATGATATGCCGTTTTTGTTGGGTCACACACACACACATATATATATATAACACTAATATAAATATATAAATGATAACAGTTTATAATGATCATAATCCTTGTTTGGTATAAGACCGAACTTACTGAGCACTCTCAGAGAATCTACTTTATTGCAGCAGCTATGCGAGCTGTCGTATCGATACTGCTGTATGGATGCACTACTTGGACGCTGACAAAACGGCTGGAGAAGAAACTAGACGGCAATTACACAAAAATGCTGCGAGCAATATTGAACAAGTCCTGACAGCAACACCCCAAAAGACACCAACTATACAGCTACTTGCCTCCCATCACGAAAACTATCCAAGTTAGACGAACCAGACATGCAGGACACTTCTGGAGAAGCAGGGACGAGCTCATAAGTGATTTACTCCTATGGACCCCCATATATAGCCGGGCAAAAGCAGGCCGACCAGCTCGAACATACATTCAGCAGCTATGTGAGGATACGGGATGTAGCCCTGAAGACCAGCCAGAGGCGATAAACGATAGGGAGAAGTGGCGAGAGAGGGTCAGGGATATCCGTGCCAGCGGCACGACATGATGATGATGCGATATAACATTAACCTGTTGAAGGACTCTCTTTCGATTACAGAATTGTCATGGCAAAAGTACGTCTGAGTCTACTCCAAAATAAGAAAGAAACAGTGAAAACCACAAGATACGACTGGTTCTCACATACCAACAAAGAATTTAGCGACAAATATACGGTAACTGTAAGAAATAAATTCGATAATCTTCAGGAAATATTTGGAACATACACTCAGAATGAAGAATACGAAAACTTCGTTATCATATTTACCAACCTCTCCGCTCGGGCAGGATATGATACAAGGTCAATTTTTAAGCGGGCGTTAACAGGTTTGAATTCAGATAATTCCTTCTTCTAGACTAGTTGCCTCACCAAGGCTGAAGAACCTAGTCTGCCCTACTACTTATCCATATCTGGAGGGAGAATAATTGGATTCATACCTTTCCCAAGGGTATTAGTGCTATGTGAAATGCAATCTGTCTTGTCCAGGATTTGAACTTGTGTCGCCGTGTCTACTTCCTACGACGATAACCATTACACCACGGGCACCTCCTTCGTTATTGTCCACGTGGAAGCAACTGCCGAACGCATACC
Source organism: Sepioteuthis lessoniana (assembly GCA_963585895.1). Classification (NCBI taxonomy): domain Eukaryota; kingdom Metazoa; phylum Mollusca; class Cephalopoda; order Myopsida; family Loliginidae; genus Sepioteuthis; species Sepioteuthis lessoniana. The sequence goes on along the minus strand of OY757924.1, from coordinate 68,878,334 downwards.
AACCAAACCAAGAGCTAGGCATATAATTCCATGAGAGACACGAGCAGTTAGGAAAAAACCGGATAACGGGAAAGCAGTATCCTTATGTAATAAAAGAAACTTAACAAATACCAATGCACAGAAACGTAAGGCACAAAAAGAACTAAGACATACTAAAAAGAACTCAAAGAATGCATTCAAGATCAGATCAACAAAATAAGACAATCAATCCTTAATAGCGTCGCAGACAGTCAAAGAAGCTAGCAAAGAGAAGAGCAACTCGAGATCAAAACTCAAACTTGCCAGCCAAGAAGAACGATTACAGATGTAGACAGAACGTTTCAAGAATATCTTTGAAACTCACCACGAGTCACAAATAAACCTAACACAAAAATTGTCAACAGTCAACTAAACATCAAACTAGGATAGTTTACACAAGAACAACTCAACGAAGTACTTAGAAAAAAAATTAAAAACAGAAAAGCCGCATGTCTCGACGAAATACCCCTATAGAAGTATGAAAGACAAGGAAATTTGATGACTTACTTCTTCGATTTTGTAACGCCGTTTATAAACAGAATACAAAAATGAGATGAACAAAAGGCTATATCTTCCCTTTCTCTAAGAAAGGTGAACTCGGAATCATCAAGAACTACAGAGGCATGACCCTTATTTCTATAGCATCAAAGGTTTATAATACTCCGCTTCGTTTGAGAACGTTTTTCTGAGAAAACGATCCACAACTTCAGATTCTCACAATCCATTGAATCATCGAAGAAGTTCGTATAAAAATCTCGAGGCAACACTATTATTTGCAGATTTCTCCAAGGCGTTTGATTCCATACACAGAGAAAAGATGGAGCAAATACTTCTAGCTTATGGTCTCCCTAAAGAAACCTAACAGATAGCACTATTAACAATTTAATCTGAACGAAGTGGAATAAGCAGATTGTATCCCCCGCAGAGGAGTAAGACCCGACAAAAGAGGGGTTTCCCGGAGAGGGCACATAATTGGTTAGTCGTAACTACCAACGTACAAAAAGGGCTATATACCTAAATGACAAAGTCCAATTAAAACCTACTTAATTCAAACTTTTAACTTTGAAATTATACACCGTTACACTGCGTTTAATGCAGCAAGTCACAACAGTATAAATCAACTGTGCCTTTTATTCTGATCCCAAAACTCAGACAATCAAAATTTTTCAAAAATCAAATTTAAAAAAAAGAATCATAATTTAAGGAGTTCTTTAAAAGTTCTAAGAAAACTGAACTTTTACCTCAGACTTCGTTTGGACTTCGGATTGCTATTCCAACTCTCACTTTTTTTTCTTCTTTCACAAAGTCTCTGACAAATTTCGCCCTGGAGGTATGTCACAACTGTCATCTAGAACTTTATATATATATATATATATATAAACACACATATATATAAGTTCGTGATGTAATGATCATCATCGTAGGAATTGGATACGGTGACCAGTGTTCAAATCCCGGCCGAGGCTGTTTACATTTTACATATAACACGAATACCTTTGGAAAAGGTGAGAATCGTACAATTCTCCTTAAAGCTATAGGTAAATAGTATGGCACACTGAAATCTTTAACGTTGTTATGGTAACTGGTTTTGGAGAAAAAAAATCGGAATTAAAACCTGTTAAATCCCGCTTAAAAATAGACCTTGCCATATCCTGCCAGTGCGATGTGTGTGTGTATATATACATATATATATATATATATATGAATAAACAAGATAGACACTTCGCTTCTGCCTATTTATAATTAATGCGTTCAAATTTTCTTATGATTCGTTTGACATTTGGATGGAAGAAATTCGAAAAGGTGCCCTATTTTTCCACAAGTATTTTTAGCCCCAGCTGGAGGTAACTTCTGGGCAGCGAACATTAAAATGACATACACAATGACGAGCCGTATTCATATATTTGAAGGGTAAGAGGAATAACGAGGGGTAGAGGAACTTTATTGGTGGTAAGAGAAAGACTTGGTGGGGAAAATGTTAAAAATATGGCGTCTTTTTTATTTAATTCCTTCCAGATGTCAAAGGACTCATTCAAAACTTGAAGTGATCAGTTAGAAAATATACAGAAGCGAAGAGTGTGTCTTATTCAATCAAATCAATTTAAAAAAGGAAATGCTGCGCATACATACATATATATATAGCGAGAGAGAGAGAGAGATGGGAACTATACAAGAATCCAAAGTACTGTTTTGAACAAAGCTTAGAAATAGCACCCAATAAAATAGCTGCTATGCGGCCACTTACCTCCCATCTCACAGACTATCTAAGACCTACTGGAAACTGCTGGCAAATTTCTCCGATTGAGTCCTTAATATAGTCACAATACTTTTGGTCAACTAGCAAAGACTTATATTCATTAGCTTTATACGAACAGTGGATACAGTTTAAAGGATCTGACGAGAGCGATGACAGAGAGAGAGAGAGAGAGAGCAATTGCTGGTATCGACACATATTCATGATGATATATAACAATTATAAAAATAAATACGCCATCAATCTTCAGGTGAGTATTTTTAGCGGATCTGAAGTTATGGAACTCTTCTGAATTCTTAACAAAATAAATGGATGATTCAAAGGAAATCAAACTTTTAATCGGGTTAAAAATACCCACCTGAAGATCGATTGTGTGAAACTCGAAGTAGTAAGTGTTTTTATATCTAAAGATATCTTTTTACGCTTAGAATGCACCATTAATGTCATATTGTGATATTTTCTTAGCACCTTTGTGAAGTCAATTTGCCGGTTTAAGACATTATCAAGTGATTAGCAAACTAATTCTAATATATATATAAGGACTGTCTCTCTTTCTCTCAATATATATATATATGTATGTATATAATATTGTATATAAATGTATATGTATTTATACGTGAAGACATATAGTAGTCATGTATATGTATGTGTGTATATATATATATATATATAGTAAAAGAGTAAAAATATATATATACATATATATATATATAACATGGTAATATCTGTGACCTCCAGGTTTCATGCTTTACGCTTTCATCAGACAGATTTGGTCCACCATTAACTCAACAACCGAGCTAGTGATAACCATAAACTATTACTATGTATCAGGAATAAAAATAAATACAATTGAAATTATATATATATATATATATATAGAACAAATATATAAATATATTGTTGAATCATATATATATATATATATATATATATACTCTAAATGACGAAACTACCTTTAATATTTGAATATGAAAAGCTAAATAATTCATTTAAATTAAATTTGCTCTTTTTTTTAATGCTTTTAGATATTATCTTGCGATCTGCTGACCAAAATGTATATGTATATAGTAGACGCACTCACCTATACAGAAACCGCCTATAATGTTTAAATATGAAAAGACAACGTTATAAGTCTTTTTCCTCTAAGATATTTTTGTAACATAGCCATGATACACGGATGTGTGAAATAGACATAGGGAATCCGAAATTCACGAAATTGGTTCAGGTACGAAACTTTATTACCTTTGAGTTAAAGGTTTTTCGACATGAGGAGAGAGAGACACACGATCTTTATATGCTGACTTTTCCATCTGCTCCGAACTACGTGCGGCACCTCATCTTCAAACTTCTGGTCTCGCCTCGGCGAGTTCCGAAAGTCAACTCTCTTAGTTCGGAGGAAGGAACTCAACTCACTGCTTTTTCTCAAATCCCCCAAATCTTCCGGTGCGTGACGCCACTCACATCCCCCGATCCAATTCCTATCTGGGATTTTTATTTTGATATGTCTGAATGACATATCCTCTCCGCGTGAACACCTGCAATAATGTTGTACCTAACTAACCCATGCACTAAGCGAAAGGTTCTCATCCTAACTAAACCAAAAGGCAAGATATATAAAACGAAATCCCTCCACCATTATATTACATTTTTATCTAAATTGTAAATTAGAATTACTAATTAATCAGACGTTATATAAAATCTGATTGAACGGGAAGCAAGAAATAATCCAATCATAATATTGATGGCAATTTCCAACTAAGTTTTAAAGAGATAATTTTCTGTACAAATGCATTCAGCAATTTTTTTCCCCTAATAATCTCGTTATCTTCACTCATTTTTATCCTATTGCTTTGCATTAATAAATCTTTTTAATTCGCATGTTCTTTTGGAACTATCGGAAGATTTATTCTTGATCTAAATTTTATATATTCAACATTTCGTATATTCTAGCCTCTACGATATATTATACCGATTTTAGGGTACATGGCTATCTTAATTACGAATCACCTTGTTATTCTTCATCAGAAATGAAGCCGAGCAGACATCATAAGTGAATTTCCGTCATTTACTGTTGATAAAAACATTAAAAAGCTCGTACAAAAAAGTATTTGCTGATGTGAGCAGTTAATACTGGTATGATCGATTTAACACAGCGAGGAAAAAGGTTTTTTTTATGAATGCTTATTTTAAAATCAATACTTCATGAACGTCAAATATTTACTTATTAGATTATTATTAAAAGGCAAAACTTGATAGAAGCCTGAGAGAGAGAGAGAGAGAGAGAGAGAGAGAGAGAGGAACTGAGATACTACAGCTAATTGCAAAGTCGAGTTTCATCGAAAGAATAGCACATTTGATATGCATGAATAATATTCGGTGTGTGCAAAAGTTCCCAGTGCTATGTTTTGAAAACTAAAGTCTAAATATACAGGTAAAAATCGATTTATCTCTGGAAACTCTTTGCAAAAAGTCAATCATAATCTTAGAACTATATAAACTCGTGGAAATTGGCCAAAGTAGAGTGTTCGCCAGTGGTCAAGGAGACAGGGGTCCAATCCCATGTCGATTCTTACCAAAGACTTAAAAAATTGTTTGGTTTCTTTGTTTAATGGCATATCAACTCATTTTAGGTTATTTAATGCCAAAGCCATTCTCCCAGAAGAACAGTAGTGGTACTATTTAACCCATAGCTGGAAGGATAAGGGGGTTCATACCTTTCCCAAGGGTATTTGCCCGAAAGTGAACGTAATAGCGCAACTGGAGTACGAACTTGCGTACTACGATTCTGCAGTCCATCGCTTTAACCATTACACCAGGAGGACACCTCCAAAAAAAAAAAAAATGGTACTTGATGCCGCCTTGCTTAACACTCAGCCTTATAAGGTAAGGATCAAGGGTAAAGTGGAGCAATCCAGGGAATGGAATAGCGCTCTCTCCGACACATTGGTGTAGTAGCTATTGAAAAGGGAGCCTTCGGGTCACCCTCGACTACGGTTGCCGACCTTATATATATATATATATATATATATATATATATATGTATAAGAGTAATACGTTTTAGTAATGTTTCTCTAACTACGGTGATCAGGTTAGTCTCTGCTAAGGTTTCCCCAACACTACGCTTGTTATTTCTTAGGCAACATTATATCAACCTTTATAAAACCGATTACCCTCCTTTTATTCCATGTGTACCATTCATTACCATATTTTTGTCCAACAACTCTGATTCTCTCTCTCTCTCTCTATATATATATATTTAACAGAATAAATGAGCCAAAGTGATAAACTAAACTACAAAACTACTAACATTTTTTTTACTAATTTTACACGTCATAAGAATGATATTTTTCGTACATGTGATTCTTCTTTTCGGAACACGAATTTTCTCCATGTTGGATTCCCGACATTTACTTTAACATTTAAACAAATGAAAATGAATTTTTAATCTCAAAAATAGAAAACATTTAGGAATTAATGCATCTTTTTTCTTTAGTTTAATATCACGGAGTTAAATATAAAGAAATTGTTAGTTACAATTTCAGTACTGTTGACGAAGATTGGCAGTTGGACACAAATATAATCAGGTTAGAACGAATGTAATTGCAGATTTTCTTGATGAATCTTTTTGACAATGTTCATTAAAGCACTGCTTTTTGTCATCGTTTAAGAATAAAACAATAGGCAATTTTCATCTTTTTCCTTCAGATTATAAAATTATTGTTTGTTATCTTCTTTAGTATCCATCTCAATGTTCGTCCCAACTAAAGAACACATGTGAGAATCTTTCACAGTATTGCTTGTTGTGAGTCATTCCGTACACGACACAGTCAGGTATCTTTAGAGATTTTTTAAAATTAAAATTGAAAAATGGATCGTTTATCAATTCGTTAAACATCTTCCTAAGTTGAACCGTCAAAGAAACAGACCTGTACAGCAATCGAGAGGTGGACTTCATTCAAAGAAAATCATGTTGACTGTATTTTATTTCGACTATATATTTTAGGAACTGTCCATTATAAACTATTAGATAATAATCAAACGATCACCTCTTATTATGTACTACAACCAACTTTATTTGGACCAAAAAAATAACCCTTCTCAGTCACCAGAAAAGGGAATCATTCTCTATCATGATAATGCCTGTCCACACACCACTCAATTAACTGAAGATCTTTTATATCAGCTCGGTTGCTTCATACGGCATATTTGCTGCCATTGCTATTTCAGATTATCACAGTTGTTTAGAGGATTGCTGAATAATTTGGATGGTTTTAGATTGACTTCAAGAGAAGAGATTGAATCCGAGTTGGCCAAATATCTTATCCTAAAGAATTTTACCAGCATGGCATCTATAAGCTTGTTGGCAGATGGAATATAGTTTAAGAAGCCATCAAAGATATATAAATCATTCAATATTTCTGTTAGCATAATTTTTTCATTTATAATATATACCCTAAAATTAACATTGCATTCGTTCCAACCTGAACTATTAAAAATAATAAAAAAACATATATTATTATTAGTTATTGCAAAAAGAAAAAAAATGTTTTTACAAACATACGTACATGCAACTGCGTTCGTATATAAAACGTTTATGTTAACTTGACTTGAAATTGTTTTCTTCTTTAAATGTACTTACGGATAATTTTCAAACTATAAAAGTTGAAACCAAACTTACCTGAAAAACAAGAAGAAAAAATGTTAAAACTGCATATTCAAATTTGTGTGTAAATATATGAATATATACATACATGTATACAAAAACATTAAAAAACATTAAAATATCCTAAAGCACATTTTGTTAAAAAATCTATTTTAAAGAAGCTTTGGAATATTTCTTCAAACGATTGTATATTTTTCTCTTTCTTTTTATCGTTAGAGGAGCATATTGTACAAACACTTTGAAAATCGTGTTTTTATAAGAAAGTTTATTAAAATTGTCTCATCCAAATTGCAAATGAAGATGATAGACAAAGAAAAATATTCTTTCATCTTATCAAGTATGGTGACTATGTTTTATCAAGTAAAAATATATAATTGAGAAATTTCGGCTATCTATCTATGTATGTATATCTTTTAATATGTATCTAGTTAGTTGGTTGGGTTTTTATAGCGTATCAACCCTTGTAGGCGATTTAATATCAAGTCCTACTTATATACATATATGATTTCTAAACGAAATAGCTGGCAATAATATTTTTAAACGAGCCAGAACTCATTAGTTTGCACACAAAGTAAAGTTGGCGACCCTAGTCGAGGGTGACCCAAAGGCTCCCTTTTCCGTAGCTACTACACCAAGGTGTAGGGGAGGGCGCTACTCCTTTCCTTTGATTGCTCCATTTTACCCTTGATCCTTACCTCATAATGCTAAGTGTTAAACAAGGAGGCATCGAGTACCACTTTTTGAGTCTTTAGTATGACGCAACCAGGGATTGAACCTAGGTCTCCCGGTCCATTGGCGAACACTCTAACCATCATGTCAATGTCCGGTAGCAATATTTAAAACCATTTAACATGAATACTTCTATCTGCACACAGTTAAATGGTTTAAAGTTTTGCTATTTCACATGAGTAATTCTTCTCATCAAGAATTCCTTTCAAATTCAATACTATCCACTTGTTTCCTATTTACCCAACCCCTCCGCTCGGGCAGGATATGACACAAGGTCAATTTTTAAGCGGAGTTTAACAGGTTTGAATTCAGAGTTTTCCTTCTCCTAGACTAGTTGCCTAACCAAGGCTGAAGAACCTAGTCTTTCCTACTATTTACCCATAGCTAGAGAGAGAATAATTGGATTCATACCTTTCCCAAGGGTACTAGTGCTATGTGAAATGCAATGAGTTTCGTCCAGGATTTGTTCGCCCACTGTTAATAGTTTCAAGCATTGCTATGAGTTGTATCCTAACAAAAGGTTACTGAATGAGAAATAACTAAAACGGAGGTTGGAAATGAAAGGGAAATCTTTATAACATTAACAAAATACTATACTTGCCAGCGGGGTGAAGAAGGTAAACTCATGGTGACTACAGAGTCAGGATATCCCCCCACCTCAGAATTGTGTCCAACGTATTCATGAGGAATGGGACATACCCATTAATGTTCATAGGAAGGCTATATAACACTATCTAATTAAAACAATTCAATTTAACATCAGTCATTTGTTTGCACACAGTTCAATGGATCTAAGTATAGAAAATTATTAGATATTTCTATTTGATCCATAAATGGGACCCTAATATGTAGTACCAATAAGAGCCAGAGTGGACCTGGGAGTAATGACAATAAAGACGCATTCCACATTCGTCAAAGCTAAGCTGAATCATCACAATCAGATGCATTTTAGAGTCAGAAGCAGGATACTCATTGGGTTAGGGTTCCTACTCCACTGAAGGGATGCAGTCGGCATATTCTGCAACCTCAGCCGACTAGGCTTTTTAGATATCTGTCTGTCTACCTATCTATCGTCTTTCATCTACTCAAGTATGATGACTGCGTTCTATCAGGTAATGTTATTCAATTGAGATATCTATCTATCTATCAATGTAATCAATTATGACTGTGACCTTATATGATTGAGACGTTTCATCAAATTCAAAGGCATAATTAAATCGAAAATTTTATCTATTCTTATATTATGTTCATAATAATGGGCTTATATATATATATATATCTTGGGGAGTTGAGTCTGAGTAATCATCCCTTGACTTGCATTCAAATTGTGCTTGTACGTCGAATGTCGAAAAAACTGCCTTCAGTTTTCATAGAAAAGAGTCTATGTGTTGTGCTTTTCAGAATATCTAAATGCCAAGTTTCTAAAATTAGTCGACCAGTTCATATACCTCGGTAGCTATATCACACCTACTGAAAGCGATGTCAACATACGCATAGATAACGTACAGGCTGCTATTTACAGACTAACGACCATATGAAAATATGATTTCTCAGTAAAAAGAAAATGCTTCGAAGCTGGTTTAGTTTTATAGCATATCAACCATTGTAGATTATTTCATGCCGAATCCAGTTAATGCATCTATATTAGATATATATGATTGGTAAGCATAAGTCAGAGTTAAATAGTTCCATGTATTGCTATGTATCACGGAGCATTAAACATCAGTAATATGTTTACACACAGTTGAATGGTTAAAAAGTTTATTTCTAACAATTTAACTTAAGTCATTTGTTTGCTCTCAGTTTCAATGTCCAACAGTTCTATTTGACCCATAGATAGGACCCGATCCGGTGCTACGTTTCTGGGCCGGAGTGAACCTTGGAGCAATGGCAATGAAGGGGTACTCCGCATCCCACAAAGCTCCAGCATTACCGCAGCCTTACCATCAGATTGTTTTGTGCCAATCCTGGACATTCATTGGAGGGGTTACTCCTCTGCAGTGATGCCGGCTGGGCTGGTACTATGGTACAGTTACACCAATTAAACTTTAACAAAAAATGTTTGATGGGGGCTACATAAGGAAGCTTCTGTTTTGAACAAATACAGGAAGCATCAACCAACTAAACCTTAGCTGTACGGACACTTATCTCCAATCTTACAAATAATCCAAGTAAAACGATCAAGATATGCTTGACAGTGCCGGTGAAGTAAGTTTGTTTGCCTCCTGCGATTGTTTATTGAATTTTACCAATATTTACACTGATTTCCAAATCGAATTTTATTTTTATTCCAGAAAAATATATGCATCGAAAAGAAAATTTTTTTACATGTTCGAATCTCATCCAGTCATTCTTTGCACTATCGATTTTATCGATCAGTTTTCTTTTCCGTTGCGAAACTGGGAGGAAATTCGAAGGAAAAATTATCGAGAAAAATTGAGAAGGGCCATTGTAGGAATTCAGTTTTTCTGTTATTCGCAGAATCCAGAGTTGGTAATCCTTGTCTGTAGATTTCATCTGGTGTTAAAATCCAAAAAGATACGTCTTCATAGCAGAAAGTTCAACGAGCAATTGCACTTAAGGACAGTTGCAAACCATCTTAAATGCTTTAAGTCCTCGTCTCTGGTTGGCCAATCTTTACCGGAAGTCCTTGCTGTTGTCGGGAAAATTCATAAATAGAAATGACGATTTTGCGTACGGCCTATACCAAATCGAATTCAACTGCCAAAGTCATGTAAACTATTAGCATATAATAATTCAACGTTTAGTCATTCAAAATTAAAAAGTGGTTGGGTTTTATGGCACATCAACACTTGTATGTTATTTAATGCCAAATCCTGTTTATACATATATATACATTAAATACATATGATTTATAAACGAATAGTTTCTAAGTAACATTTTAAACAAGCCAGAACTTATTCGTTTGTAGAAAGTTAAATGGACTTCCCATATTGTTATATAACAATAATAATTCCATTTAGCATCAATCAGCTGCCTATAAACAGTTAAATGGTTTCCAGAATTCTTAATACGAATAATTTCATTAAGTATCAATCATCTGTTCGCACACTGTTAAATGGTTTCAAACATTGTCATTTGTTTGTTAAATGGTTAAACAGTTCAATTTGACCCCTAGATGGAACGCAAACAGGTACTACCACTCTGGGACAGAGTGGACCTAAGAGTAATGTTATAAATGGGTACCCCACATTACTCAAATTCCAGGACTGGTGCCTCACCATCAGATGCAGATTAGTATCATATCCTGGGGGTCTTACCTTTTGGTATATTCTATAACCCCAGTCGTTTGGGCTATAACCATTTGGATGGGTTCCCAGGATCATAAACATATAATAGTAACTTTCTATATTTTGATTACGTGTATTACATGGAACAATTTGAAAATTCCTTCATAGAGGAAAATTTCTTTTAATGTTTGGGTTGATATTTTTTTTTATGCACGATGGCTATATTTCATGTTGTCTGCTGCTTCCATTACTTCCAAAAATAAAAATACAATTTTTCTTTGCGTTTCGTTTCGCAAGCATTTTTAGTGTTTGCACACTAAACTTCTCATTACGGAAAGTGAGATCAAACAGTGATTTACAAGCATACATCTACAAAGTAGAGGCGCATGTTTTTGATACCTGACTTTACTCTGTAATTCAGTAACAAGCTTTCAGGAACATTTACCGCGCAAAGGAACACCACTATTTTTATTTACCGTCGACATTGCCGCCATCATTAAGGTGCATACAAAATCAATAACGCCATGACAGCTACAACGAAGATGATAGTGTCAGATCAAAGTTACTTTGAATACAGTAGAACTTCTACCTACTTAGGTTGATATTAAACAAAGAAACCAAACCAACTCTGCACTACATGGACGCTAACCAAACGGCTGGAGAAGAAACTTGACGGCAACTACACAAGAATGTTGAGAGCAATATTGAACAAGTCCTGGCGACAACACCCCACGAGACGCCAACTGTACGGCCACCTGCCTCCCATCACGAAAACTATACAGGTCAGACGAGCCAGACACGCCGGACACTGCTGGAGAAGCAAGGACGAGCTCGTAAGTGACGTACTACTATGGACCCCCACATATGGCCAAGCAAAAGCAGGACGACCAGCCCGAACTTATATACAGCAGCTGTGTGAGGACACAGGATGTAACTCAGAAGACCTGCCGGGGGCGATGAACGATAGGGAAAAGTGGCGAGAGATGGTCAAGAGTATCCGTGCTGGCGGCACGACATGATGATGATGACTTTAGTAAAGAACAAGTTACAATCATGGAGCATTTTGTGAGGTTCAAATCCTCTATGATAGAAATGTTTCACACGAGTAAATTCAACTGGGCACTAGTCATTAATTCAAATAAGAACGATATAATAACAGCAAAATAAACCAGCAAATGTCCATGGATGGTATAAAGAATGTGGCCTAGAATGAAATACTATAATAACAACAATAACAACAGAAAACAAACCAACTTATGTACATGGATGGTATAAAGAATGTTGGGAGTGCCCATGGTGTAATGGTTATCGTCGTAGGAAATGGACATGGCGACACGAGTTCAAAACCTGAACGAGACTGATTGCATTTCACATAGCACTAATACCCTTGGGAAAGGTATGAATCCAATTATTCTCCCTCCAGCTATGGGTAAATAGTAGGACAGACTGTGTTCTTTAGCCTTGGTGAGGCAACTAGTCTAGAAGAAGGAATTATCTGAATTCAAACCTGTTAAACTCCGCTTAAAAATTGACCTTGTGTCATATCCTGCCCGAGTGGAGGGGTTGGTAAATATGACAAAGAATGTTGGCGAGAATGAAATACAAAGAGAAATATAATACTAGTAATATAAACCACTTTACGTGCGTGGATAGTATAAAAGTATCATCTAGAAAAAATACTATTAGAATAATGATAATAATAAAAAAAAACACCTTATGTCAATAGATGGTATATAGAATTTCATCGAGAATAAAATATTATTAGTATCATAATAATGGAAATATAAACCACCTCATGTATATGAATTGAATAAAAATTGTTTCGTTTTTGTTTGGTTTCACTTTATGGCATATCAACCGTTGTAGGTTATTTAATGCGAAATCCATTTTTATACATATAGACAGTTTTATTCAAAATAATTCAGTTTAGCATACGTACGCAGTTTAAATGTCAAAAACAGTTCTATTTCAAATAATTCAGTTTAGCATAAGTACCGTTTAAATGTCAAAAACAGTTCTATTTCAAATAATTCAGTTTAGCATAAGTACCGTTTAAATGTCAAAAACAGTTCTATTTCAAACAATTCAGTTTTGCATAAGTACTCAGTTTAAATGTCAAAAACAGTTCTATTTCAAACAATTCAGTTTAGCATAAGTACTCAGTTTAAATGTCAAAAACAGTTCTATTTCAAACAATTCAGTTTAGCATAAGTACTCAGTTTAAATGTCAAAAACAGTTCTATTTCAAACAATTCAGTTTTGCATAAGTACTCAGTTTAAATGTCAAAAACAGTTCTATTTCAAATAATTCAGTTTAGCATAAGTACTCAGTTTACTTATGATAATTAAATAATCCATTTAATGTCAATGGATTATATAAAGAATTTCGCCTAGAATGTAATACTATTAGAATCTTCAGCAAGGATTTGTGAAAGGAATTTGGGATAATAAAATGCGCCATGCTTATAATTAAAAAAAGGGAAACAACTAAAACAATAGAACTATCCACTCAGGAAAAATAAAAATTCTGGGAGAAAAAATAACAGGAAATATTAGAAGCAGTTATCATCAAACAAACGGAAATGAAAAGCAAAAAAAGGAAGGAAGGTGTATGTTCAAACAAGAATACTTCTTGAAACCAAATTCAGCAGAAATCTAATTAAAAGAAGCAATAAATGGTCAGTCTTTCTTGTGAAATACTCAGAAACCTTCCTAAACTGGACAAACGAAGAACTCAGAAATATGGATATTCGATTCGAATAAGGAAATTGATGTTTATGCACAAGGCGTTCCACCTAAGAGATGGCATCAATAAACTACGTGTCTAAAAAAGGAGGAAGAGGACACGTCAGCATTGAGCATTGGAGACTCCGTGGATAGAATACTATAAAGAATCGAAGAATGTATAAAATGTAAAGAAAGATGCTCCCCTTAAAAAAAAAATAAATAAAAAAACGAAAGCAAAAACCTAAACAAAAAAAAATGGGATGAAAAACAAATATATGACAACTTCTTGTGACAAAATAAGTGTGATACCATGCTTTTGTACCGTCTGGGCCCTTATCTTAGGCACGGTAACAAATATGGTACTATGTTATGATGGTCACTGCACCAAATGTAATACTACAGTTCGCCAAATGACCACAATGTGCTTAATAGGTTTGTACGGTACCAAATGTAGTACCATCGCTTGGCCATGGGTTTTCAGGGTCGAATCCTGTTTATGGCTGCACCGTGGGATTTTAGAGCCGAATCCTGTGTCTGCCTGTGTCGCGGATTTTTAGGGTCGAATCCAAGTTACGGGGCTAAATGCATTTTCGGATAGTTCGTTTATCAATCTTGTCTGTGACCAAGCTGTGTTTGAAAGATTCACAGACAAGAAATGACACAATCCATCAGGAACTTCTTCTGACGGTCAGGGTGATCCGTCGGAACAACGTTGGCGGGATGTTGCCAACTCTAAAAACAAGAAGAACTCTCCGTTAATAATTAACAATCATTTATTGTTTGATGTTCTGACTGCATACAGTAGCGCGAGACCGAGTGAGAGAGCATCTGTAAGTGTCTATGAACAGACACAAAGAGACACGCACCCCAGCCCGACAGAACCGTCTGAATGCAAACTTCTATTTGACAATTGATCAACAGTCTACTTTTTCAAAATTCGCTAATTTTTATACATTTGAATTCGAGATGTGAGTAGGAGTGATGTCATCTTGCTGAGTTATTACGTCATCCTTCACGTGTCCGAAATTCACTGTTTATATTTCTCCAATAAAACCTGTCACAGACAAGATATGAATCCATTTTGTTTACATTTTGGCCTTCCTGTGTTGAACGTTACATACTCGCTTAAACTTTACTATTTCACATTTCCGCTCAAAGATTTTAGCTAACTTAACAGATAACAGAAAAAAAAAACTCATGGCCTAACCAAACAAGGCAATAAAATAATCAACCATCACGGCGACTGCGCCATACGGGGGCTGTATATGTTAGATGACCTGGATATTTTTACGCAAGTGGGGGACTTAAAAAGAGAAACTGAATCCCAAATAATTGTAAAAAAATAAATAGACAAAAATAAAAATAATGCCTTAAGGATTGATTATATCAAAGCCAAACTTGACAATGAGCAGGAGTAAAATAATAATATCCACTCAGAGTTGTGCCAGAAATTGAAATTTGACCATACAAACAAATGGTATATGCACAACCCGAAATCCATTTTGGAGAATAAGACACAACACCAACTTCTCTGGGATTTAGAGATAAAAAACAAATCACCTAATCTCGGCCAGACGACCTCACCTAGAGATAATTAACAAAATATACATGTATATAAAATTAAAAAAAAGAGAGAACCAGCTGAATTGCCGATTTTGCCGTCCCAGGAGATTGCAGAGTAAAATTGAAAAAGCGAAAAGAGATAAGTACCTGAATTTTGTTGGGGAACTGAACAATTATGGAACATGAAAGTGACGGTGATACCAATTTTAATCGGTGCACTCAGTACAGTCATCAAAGGATCTGTAAAGGTACTGGAGGAAATGGAAATAAGAGCACGAGTGGAGACCATTCAAACTACGGCTATATTCAGATCGGCAAGAATTCTGAGAAGAGTCCTGGTGACTTGGGGAGACTTGCTGTCACTCAAACTCCAGTAGAAGACCATCAGCTAACGCTGGTGTGAAAAACTCTCAAAGGAGTCAAATAATAATAACAATAATAATGCAACAACGTTTGATTGAATGGTTTGCATGCATTTTAGAGTATATCAACCATTGTTGATTATTTAATGCCACATTCTCTTTATATACAGGGTGGAACGATAAAATTGTCGCCCTAGAAAAGACGACATGATTCCATTTCCGTTTAATGAAAACCAGTTTTCTTTTTTTGTTGCCGACCATCTACTAGTTGGCCAGTTGTGAAACAAATCCCAAGAGCAATAGGAGCCTTCTATCATGTCTGAAAATGACACAATGTTTAACGAGCGAGATCGGAGATGCGCCGTTGTACAACTCATGCTCTCTACCAATCTAAGTTATGACAACAGGACCATTGCCAGCACCCTCGCTGGATTGCCACAAATAACAGGGACGTGCCCAGGGTGATGAAAATAAAGTTTCCGGCTACGGTTATGGTCTTTGATGTGGTTTCAAGTGAGGGCCACATCATGCCACCTCACATCTTCGAAGTCGGCTTGAAAGTCAACAACAAAGTGTACCTGAATGTGCTGAAGAGCGTGGTGATCTCCCGGTGAAATCAGGTGGCCGGTGGCAGTAAGACTCGGCGCCGGCCCACAAGTCCAAAGAGACCCAGGCTTGGCTTCAGAAGGAGTGCTACGACTTTTACCCTTCTCTCACTGGCCCTCCTCCTCCCCCGACCTGAACCCGCTGGACTACTTCGTTTAGTCATACGTCGAGAACATCACCAACATGACCTTCCTAAACACCAAAGCCAGCCTGATCGCCGCCATCCGCTGAGTATTCGCTATACCCCTGCCGGCGCTTGTGGAAAAGGCATGCTCTCAGTATCGAGGTGGTGATTGAGCCTGAAGGTGGATACACTGAATAGATGTCAGCTCTATTACATAATCAACTTACCTGAATTGATTTTTTCTATAAAATTTTAAAAATAAAGCCGTAGTGTTGTTTTCTTTAGGGCGACAATTTTATCGTTCCACCCTGTATATTAAATCTATATCATTTGATAACATTTTTAAATGAGCCATACCTTTTCTTTTGCACCCAGTTAAATAGTTTCAAGTATTGAGATGAACCACTAAAAATTTAATTCAACATCAGTGATTCATTTGTAAACAGTTAAATAGTTATTCATCAATGATTTTTAAATGAAGAGTTTTTCGGCAATCTTGTTTTTAAATGAGTTTGAATTGATTTGTTTGAACATAAATATTTGTTTGCTCATAAACTAATAAACTGGAAGCAAATTATTGCTAAATAGAAATACCATTATGTTTGTGTGAGTAGAAACAGTTGTGAGAAATAATAATAAAAAACTATCATCACTAAATCAACTAATCAGTCATCCAGAAATACTTGAAAATATTTACTCGTATGCGAGTAAATGAGTTGTTTGGTTTTAGTATGGTATCATTAGATTATGTGTTTACAAACCATACATATAATATATATGTGTAAACAGGTTTTGGTATTAAATAACCTATAGAGGTTGATATGCCATTAAACCCCACCAACCAACCAACCAATAAATATTGCTATTGTTTCTACACAGTTAAATGTTTTTAATTATTGCAATCTAACACTATTTTTTTCTATTTGATATAAATCATTAATTTGCATACAGTGAAGTGGTTACAAATATTGCTATTTAACACTAATTATTCCATTCAACACTATTCATTTATTTGCACTAAGTCAAATCGTTCTACTTACTGCTATGTATCACTACCTACTTCGGAAGCAGTGTCTCATCAACCGAGACAGACATCAACACGCGACTAGCAAAAGCATGGACAGCTAACGGTAAGCTATCGGTCACATGGAAGTCAGACCTGACCGATAAAATAAAATGCAGTTTCTTCCAAGCAGAGGTCGTGCCGATACTACTATATAGATGAACTACAGACGCCAACTAAACGTATGGAGTAAAAGCTTGACGGCAAGTACACAAGAATGCTGCGAGCAATATTGTACAAGTCCTGGAGGTTGCACCCGACAAAGCAGTAGCTGTATAGCCGCCTACCACCCATCACGGAAACTATCCTAGTTAGACGAACCAGACATGTGGGACACTGCTGGAGAAATAGGATTCCTTCACATGGACTAGCAAAGGCAGGACGACCATCCCGAACCTACATACAGTAGCTCTGTGCCGATACGGGATGTATTCCTGAAGACCAGCCGGAAGCAAAGGACGATATGGAGGGGTGGCGAGAGAGGGTCAGGGATATCCGTGCTGATGGTGTGACATGATGACGATGATGATCACTAACAATTCATTTAAACATCAGTCATTTGTTAACACACAGTTAAATGATCAAATAGTTCTATTAAAACCAATTCAATTTAGCCTACGTCATTTGTTTGAATATAGTTTAAATATTAAACAGTTCTATTTGACCCACAGAAAGGAGCCTATCAGGTGCTACCCCTCCTGGACCGAGTGGATATGGCAGTAATGATAACGAAGGGGTATTGCACATTTCCCCAAAGCTCCATGTCATATCCGGGATACTTCTTGGGTTTTCTTACTCTTCTGCAGACATTCAGTCGATGCATTCTGCGGCCACAGCCGACTGGGAAACTTAACAGAAGATATAGATTGAAGGATATTAAAGCGAAATGAACGCAAACTAATCATGCTGTAATTTGATACCAACTCACCGTTACTATTATTCGTGCCAATAACTACTGCTCAACTAGTATATTTAATGACAGGAGAAAAAAAAAAAACCCAACAACAACAACAATAAAAAAATGAAAACAAACAAACACAAAACAAAAACAAAATTGCCAACGATAGTAGTTAAAATTATTTTGAAATGAGTTCTATATAAGCATATATGTTGCTTGATTTCAGCGGGTCAACTTCTATATATATGTGATTGATTGAATTTAACAGGATGTCAACACGTCGAGAATTCTTTCATTCCTTGAAGAAATTGTAACATACGAAGATATTTGCTTTTTTTGTCACTGCTTCTTAAGAGTTTTTTTTTTTTTTGCATTTGATTACGTAAGACCATGTCTTCTAATCTAATACAAATCATTTGCTCATAGTTGAATGGTCTCACGAAATTAATAAAAATAATCCCAGGTTGATCACTGAACAGTTTTACTTGATTCATTTACAGGACCATAACAGGTACTGCTACTTAGGTTCACAGTGGAACTGAGAGTTATAGCAAAGAAGGGGTACTTTTCACTGCCAAGAGGTCTAGAGCTGGAGCCTCACCTATATATGCAGTTTAGTCTCATACGCAAGATAGTTCATTTTGTAGGAGTTTTATTCCTGTGCAGAGGATAGAGTCAGCATATTCAATGTCCCACTGAGAAGGTGCATCTGAGTGTATATATCTTTGGATTCACACGAATATATACTGGATGCTTTCTTTATACACGTTTTCTAATGAATATTTTTGAAGAGCTGCATCTATGTACAGAGACATATGCAGAAAGAGCAACATCCTCATAATTGAATATATATGCTTGCATTAAATAGATAAAGACACACACACACATATATATATATGTGCGTATAAATATACACCCCTAGATGGGGGTGTCCTCGTGGTGTAATGATCAAAGCGATGGACTGCAGAATCGTAGTACGCGAGTACGTACTCCAGTCGCGTTATTACGTTCACTTTCGGGCAAATACCCTTGGGAAAAGTATGAACCCCCTTATCCTCCCAGCTATGGGTTAAATAGTACCACTACTGTTCTTCTACGAGAATGGGTTTTTGCTTTAAATAAACTTCAAAGGTTGATATGCAATTAAACAAAGAAACCAAACCAAATACCCCTAGACAAAAATAAAAGACCACTTTCAAAAATGAAGAAAAAGATATTGTTTACAACTTTCTGATTATGAAAATCAGATATATGAAAGATAAGGTAAATAGATATTAAAATTTAAAATAAGAAATTTCAATTCATTATATATATATATATGTATTTTATGCTATATTCTAAGATTTATTTTTGACATAGATATAAGACCACCAATAAAAATTAAAGAAAAAAGACTTAATTGAAAAATCTATTATTTATAGTCTACGTTATATGAAAACTATTGAAACTTTAATACTTAAAACACTAAAAACATAAATGGCTAAAGGAACTAAATTATCTGAATTTGAGAAAGGCCAGATTACAGCCCTGAAAAGAGTTGGAAAATCTTAGAGAGAAAAAGTTCGAAGCCTTAGGACGCAGTAAAACCGTTATCTGCAATTACTTGAAAAGTCCAAATAAGTATGGAACTAGAAAACCGACTGGCAAGCTAGAAAAATTATCACCACAATTCAAGAGCAGTGCAATACTAGAACAATTAAAAGGCATTTAAAACAACGAAAAAAAATTAAGCCTAAGAAAATAATTCAACATCCAAAGTTAACTCTAAAGCACAAAGAGAAACGACTGGAATATGCTCGTCAATATCAAGCTATAAGGGCTTAAGAATGGCCAAGAGTTGTTTTCTTTGACGAAAAGAAATTCAATTTAAACAGTCTTCATGGCTTTCAGAAGTACTGGCGTGCAAAAAGATTTCCCGACGAGAATTACTCAACACGGTATTGTGGAGGAGGATCTCTTATGATCTGGGGGGCCCTTACCATCAGGAAAACTTAAACTACAATTATTCAGTGGTCGACAAAAGCAGCAGATTATCTCAAGAGGTTAAACGATTTATCTCTAACGCAAGAATGGTGTCGTCTATGTGGAGAAGAATGAATTTTTCAGCAAGATATTGATGTATTGTGGATAGCAGCATTAACAGAGAAGTACTTGCTTGAAGAAAAAATAAAACTTCTTGACTACCCAGCGGGCTCTCCAGACCTCAATTCTAAAGAAAATTTTTGGGGATTGATTGTTGCAAAAGTTTATGAAGGAGGGTGACAGTACTCAACAATTTCTGAACTTAAAAATTCAATCTTAGATGCAGGGGAAAAATCCTTTCGGTTCAACTTCCCACACTAGTTGATAGTATGCTTAGCCGAATTTTTGAGGTTATCAAAGCTAACGGCAGATCTACAAAACATCAAATAAAAAAATTGCTTTTATATTCTATACCTTTTCCAGTTCAAAATGGGAATAGTTCAGTTCAAAATGAAATGAACTATTCCCATTTTGAACTGGAAAAGGTATATTGTTCTGTTCATTGGTTTATGTAAAAAAAATTAAATGAAGCATAAATGCTAAAATACATATAAAAAATTAATTGAAATATCTTCTTATTTTAAATTTGGTTGTCTTTAAGCATTATCTTTCATATATCTGATTTTCATTATTAAAAAAATTGTAAATAATATCTTTTTCATTATATATGCACATACATACATGCATGCATTTAAGCACGTTTGGTTAAATAACAAAGACATTTTGTTTATATAATTTTATCAAGATCCTTTCAAGTTTCCTGATAAGTGTCTTGGTTTCAGGTTGGAACTGGATGATGAATTCACCAAAATTGTCCGGAGCACTTTCGGACCTTTCATAGGTCATCATCAGGGGTTGCTTGGATGTATAAAGAGTGTTTTTGAAATAGTTTTTTTAGGGTTTTTATAACATTACAAAAGGAGTTGGATAAAACTGAGATACTAATGAATTTAAAAACAGAACGCTATCAACAGAAATGAATAATTATATTATCAAGAAATTTGGAATACTAAAAAAAAAAAAACAAAACAAAAAAAAACTATAGGCATTTCAAAACATTGTCGCTATTTTCAAAATTAATTCTATTAATTTTATTTTTTTTTTTGTTTTTATATGTAGGGCTGCTAGGATTTGTAGTCGGAGCTTATTTATTTAGTCTGCTATTATAGAGGTGTTTTTAAGTAGAATTTTTCGAAATTTGGATTTGGGAATAGAAGAAGTTTTAAGATGTCAGTCTATTAAGCTAGAATGAGAGAGATTTTTTTTTAATTTGTTAGGAACATTATGTGCTTCTATATTCAGGATGTTTATTTTTTCTTTATTGTCGACAATTTGTCTTTTTACAAGACTTCAGCAATACTTTTGGGTGTCAGTTTAATTTAAAAAATAGCAACTCTGTTTTGAAATGCGTTTAGTCTTTTTTTTTTTTTTTTTTTATAAAAAACATAAAAAATTCTAGACAGTTTAAAAACACTCTTTATGCATGCAAGCAATCCCTGATGATGGCCTATGAAAGGTCCGAAAAAGCTCGGGACAATTTTGGTAAATTCATCCACCTATTCTTATCTGAAACCAAGACACTTATCAGGAAACATGAAAGGATCTTGATAAAATTATATTTATTATTTAATCAAACATGATTAAATGAAAGACTGCTGCACAACTACACACACACAAACATATATGTATGTACTGGGCCATTGGCCTAATAAGTTGAGTGTTCGCCAATGATCCGGGAGACTGGGGGGTTCAATCCCAGGTCCAGTCATACCAAAGACTCAAAAATGGTACTTGATGCCGCTTTGCTTAACACACAGCATTATAAGGTATGGTTCAAGGGTAAGGTGGAGCAATCGTCGGAATGGAGTAGCGCCCGCCCCTACACCTCGGTCTAATAGCTATTGAAAAGGGAGCCTTTGGGTCATCCTCGACAAAGGTCACCACCTATACTTTTACTTAACTTATATATATATATATATATATACACACGTGTATATATATATATGTACACACACGCATCTCTCTCTCTCTCTCTCTATATATATATATATATATATATATATATATATATCTGCATATCTATTTATATAAATGTAAGTATATAATCCTACATATATATATTTGAGCTTATACATATATATGCATATATTTGCATGCATACAAAGATATATATATATATATATATATATATATATATGCGTGTGTCCATTTATTGCACGCATTTATTTACTTGAATGTACAATGGAAATTGTATTTTCCTCTGCTGTTAATCTGTATTCAACCACCGATGAAAAACGTTAGAAACATTAAACAAAAACTTTCACTAGCAGAAAAGCACGTACAAAAAGCCATACACGGAGGAAGGTCGAGCCTCAACTAAGCTTTCTTTTATCACTACATATATTCAATAGGAGGCGCAGTTGTATACAAGCTTGTGCATGCGTAGGGGTTGTAAGGTAGCCATTATTAATTTGGATATTACTGTAAAAAAGGAGCATTCACATGAAAATAATATTTTCATGAGAACCATCACCCCCCCCCAAAAAAAACCCCTACTGCGATACATTTAAGGAAAGCATTAACTGCAGTTTTCCGCGATGTTAGAATAGATTTGCAAACCATGAAAGCAAATTCATCATAAAAAAAGAAAAAGAAAGAAAAAACAGAAAGTGAAGCTATTTAATACGGTTTCCCTTGAACGGGCTATCAGCCGCCATATTTGTTTATTAATATAGAAGAAGCCTTATTTCAAAGTATCCCATGCAGAGGTGTAAGACACCATCAAAAGGGAGTATTTAGAGTATGAAACTAAACTGAGCCAGATGGTGAGGCTCTTGTTCATGAGACTCAATGAGTGTGGCCTATTGTTTCATCGCCATTACTCTCAGGCTAACTCTGTTGCGGAATAATTGTTTAGTTTGGTTGGATTGGGTTTTACGGCATATCAACCATTGATGGTTATTTTATACTAAATCCAGTTTTTACTTGAATATCAAATATATATGATTTGTAAATACATTTTTTAAAACAAGCCTGAGTTCATTTGTTTGCACACAGTTTCAAGTTTTTCTATCTGAAACGAACAATTTCCCACTAGGAATTTGTTTGCACACATTTTAATGGATGTATATGATTTGTTAGCGATAGTTTGTAGGTAGTTTCATTTTGAACGAGTTAGAACTAATTTGCTTGCACTCTAGTACTGCTATTGTTTCTACACAAGAAAGTAGTTTTAATCATTGCAATCTAACTCTAATAATTCTATTCAATACTAATTATTTATTAGCACACAGTCAAGTGGTTACAAGTATTGCTATTTAACACTTATAATTCTGTTCAACACTATTCATTTGAACGCACTTAAATGGTTCCAAGTATAGCTATGTATCACTAACAATTCAATTAAACATCAGTCATTTGTTTACACACAATTAAACAACAAACCGTTCTATTTCTAACAATTTAATTTAGAATAACTAATTTGTTTGCTCTCCATTTAAATGTCTAACAGTTCTATTTGATCCATAGATAGGTCCCTATCAGGTGATACCACTCCGGGGCCAGAGTAAACCTTGGGGTAATGGCTACGATGGAGTACTCCACATTCTCGAAATCTCCAATGCCGGAGTCTCGTTATCATATAGTTTAGTGACATATCCAGGACAATTTGAGGTTTTTACCCCTCTGCTGAGATGCAGATGGTGTATTCTACTGCCCCAGCCGACTGAGCTGGCAGAGTAATTGTACGTTTTAGGTTCCCATCTATTGATCAAATAGATCTATTTTCAAAGCATTCGTATTCGATATGAATACATGGTGTAATATGACGGTGAATTATTCCTAATAAGAATAGTTACTTGAAGCTGTAACTGTTTACGAAGAGTTATTCTTAATTACTTGAAATTATATTAGTGAATGCGAACAAATGTCTATAATCAAATATGTTGTTCGTTGGCTGGTTGTTTTACGGCGTATCAACTCTTTTCGGGTCATTTATCGCCGAATTAAACTTTAATCAATTCAGTTTTGTACAAGTGCAGTTCCCGTTTACAAACAATTAAATGTAAAAACAATTCATTTAAATCTTAAAACAGTTCTATTTCAAACAATTCAGTTTATCATAAGTTCCCAGTTTGGTTCTATTCAAAAACAGTTCTATTTCAAATAGTTCAGTTCAGCACACGTACAGAGTTCAGTTCCATTTGACCGATTGATAGGATCCCTTCAGGCGATGCTACTTTGGGCTAGAGTGGACTTGGAAACAGTGCCAATGAAGGGGCACTTCATATTTCTCAAAGCTGTAGCATTACCGGGGCTTCACAATCAGATGGTTTAGTGTTATATCCAGGACACTCGTTGGCTGACTCATCTTCAGAGAAGCAGTCGGTGTATTCTACAGCCCCAGCCGACTGGACATTACAGAGTTAATCGTAAAAAGATGTTTATTTCAAACAATTCAGTTTAACACAAGTACTCAGTTTAAATAGCAAAACAGTCCTATTTCAAGCAATTCAGTTTAGTATAAGTACACAGTTTAGTTCTATTTAATCCATAGATAGGACCCTATCAGGTGCTACCACTTCGGGCCAGAGTGGACCTGGGAGCAATGGCAATAAAGGGGTACTCCGCATTCCCTAAAGCTCCATCATTGCTGGAACCTGAACCATCAGATTTCTTAGTGTCTAATATCAAGACACTCATTGTGGCGGGGGGTCTTACCTCTCTGCAGAGGTGCAGTCGGTGTATAATACAGTCCCAGCCGACCGGGCAATATAATCAAGTAGAAATAATTAATTGAAACGATATGATTATTTGTCAGGAATACTTGAAACCATGCAACTATATGCAAATTATTTGTAT
>OY757924.1:68668194-68843194 GCA_963585895.1 Sepioteuthis lessoniana | reverse complement strand
TTTTTGGAATCCTTTTATAGCTATTACTCCCTGGTCCAATCGGAACTGGAAAGTAGCACCTGTTGGTGTCCTATCTATCAAATAGAAACACTAAATCATTTACTTTTCTCGAACTATTTAAATGATTGATGTTAAATAGAATTGTTAGTATTAAATAGCAATACTTTAAACTTCGATTGTGGGCAAATAAATGGCTCGTTTAGAATTTATGTTACCTACAAACTATTTGTTTACAAATTATATATCCATAATTACCCAACCCCTCCGCTCGGGCAGGATATGACACAAGGTCAATTTTTTAAGCGGAGTTTAACAGGTTTGAGTTCAGAGTTTTCCTTCTCCTAGACTAGTTGCCTCACCAAGGTTGAAGAACCTAGTCTGCCCTACTATTTTACCCATAGCTGGAGGGAGAATAATTGGATTCGTACCTTTCCCAAGCGTATTAGTGCAATGTGAAATGCAATCAGTCTCATCCAGGATTTGAACTCGTGTCGTCGTGTCCATTTCCTACGACGATAACCATAGGCACCACGGGCACCTCCTTACAAATTGTATATAGGATTTGGCTTTAAGTTAAGCACAAGAGTTGATTCACTATAAAACACAACCACTCAATCAAAATATTTTAGACTTTTGACCTACTCGAGTATTTCCAAGTTTTTCAGATTCTCTTAGTTTTTTTTCAGTAAATGAGATAATTCGGATGTTGCATGTTGCTTTTTGTTATTTTTGTTGTTGTCAGGGTTTTATCTAAAGTTGCTTTGTCTCTACTGAATCACATAGTTACGTGAGAATTTGAAGCGACAGGGGAAAGTTTCGTTAAATATAATTTGTAAGTTATTGATAATCTTGCTTAGGGCATATTCGTTATATACTTGGCTTTGCAATTCACAATCATGTGAAGACAAGAGAAACTCGATCCAATTTGGGATAATTTGGTTGTACCATAGAGTGAGACAAAACTGTTGCCTAATTATCTGTTTGACGTCTTCCTTGTTTCAACATGGTAGACAAAAAGTCTACATACAAAGATATCTGTTCTTTACTTATTCTTCTGGTAACGAGTAGCAATTATGATTATTGAAAGAAAGTTGATCAGTGTTGACGCAACACTTCGATTAGTTATAGTACTTTTGTTTGGTAATTAGCGGTTTGTGATAATTATTTCCATTTCATCCTTTGGTTCACTAGATCCAAAACGTGGTTTATCATTTAAAATTTCTGTTTGAATATCTAAATCGTGTAATTATCATTATGAAAACTTATTACATCTGATTACATTCGGGTGGTAAGATGGGTTTTATTAAAAAGAAAGACATAAGAGTCACTTTTATTGATGTTTATGATGATTATTATCATCAAGTATTGCCGATAGCAATAATTCCATTGACTCTCTCTTTCTCTCGTCATCCATTCGTACTTGGTAAGTTCTATAGACGGCACCCAGTATCCGCAGAGCTGATTTGTGTAAATTTTTCTAAGTCGGCTAATACTGATGTGTTCATGTTTATGAATTTATTTTTACTCTTCTGGTATGTTTTGCTCGTCTTTTTTCTTTAAAATGTTTTGTGAGATAGAAGGTAAGTGGCTGTACAAGAGATGTTTTGTAGAATCCTACTGCCAGGATTTGGGTTATGCTGTGCCTGGGGGTGAATGGTATTGCTCGATTTAAAATGAATAAACTAAATCTCCAGTCGACTCACACACACAGACAAAATAAATCCCAGAAAGCCTAGCGATTATTCTTTGAAGTCCTGGTGGACGCTGAGAAAATTTAGGCATAGTTTTTTTTAAGTACTAAGTGGAGACCTCTAGGATAGCAGTGTAATATAATTAGGGATTTTGGCTGATTGTTTTAGTGGTAGGTTGTTTCCTAACTGGATTTAAATGTCAAGCAGCGGACGATGAAAAATCAGGCGAGAGAGAGAGAGAGAGAAAGAGAGAGAGAGAGAGAGAGGAGACAGATAGACAAACACGATGATAAGAGAGAAATGAATTGGGAGATTGAACAGGAGATTCCCCAAATCTATGTCATGATATCAGCAGACATCCAAGTTAAAAATAGAAATGTATCCGCAGCAAATCGGCCGACGGCTGTGATTGACTGGAAGAAACTCAAACACGAAAATCGTTAAAAAGTGGACGCAGAATGGTAATCAGGAAAAGAATAATGAATTGAAGACCAACCGCAAAAATATGAAAACGGGCCAAAAATTATGGCACGAAAATTTGGTGAGTTCTTCGAAAGAGTCTCACACTGACCACGGAAAATAATATCAAGGTCTGCGTCTGCCTTTCTTGTCTTTCGACGGTTAATTTCTCTCTATATCTTACGGAGTTGACTCCTTACATATTCGGTTTCTCTCTTTTCGAAGACTACGAATGAAGAGGAGTAGCGAATAAACGTTTATATCAACGAACCCAGGGACAGTGTCTTGTGAGATCGTCACTTCTTTCATTGTAAAGTTACAACGGGGGTTCGACTAAAACTAAAGGGTTCACACTACATTCACAGGCCCTTTAGAACCGTGGTGTTAAACGTATCTAACGTGGTACCGTAGAGTAGTATCTCGAAATCTATTACTTAACACAAAAACTGACTGTTGAAAAATACAGTGAACTTTTTACTAAGTTTAGACATAGTTCCAAAATTTTGCTAATCGACATGATACCTGATGACGAGGGATTCCCGCTTAATTTAGTTACTTTTCTTCTTTTCATTGAGCTTAGAGATTCGTGCATTTAAAAATGATGCTACCGACAAACTAATCTCATCAATATGTATATCATTTCAAATGTGTGCAAACATATGACTGAGGTTAAATTATTACTGTCACATTGCAATAATTGAAACCATTTAACAATGTGCCCAAAAATGTGCTCCGATTCGTTTATGGAGGTGATAAACAAAACCCTTTTAAAAATCATACACATTTAATATAAATGTACAAAGAGGGTTTGGCATTAAATCAACCTTCCATGGTTGATATGCCATAAACCCAAGCCAACCAAATCATATATATTTAATCTCTATGTATAAAGAGAATTTAGCATTAAATAACCTACAATGGTTGAGATGCTAACAAATGAAATCAAATACATGACCAGGTCCTAAAATAAGGGGTGTATCAACAATACAGGAAATATAGCTGGATTACAGTAAATTAAGGAATTCAGGGTTTTCTTTCTTCTAGACTGGTTGCGTAAACAAAGCAAAAGAACCCAGTTTGCCCTATTATTTACCCACAGCTGGGAGGAAAATAATTGAATTCATACTTTTCACCTATCCATCAGCATCGTCCAGGATTTGAACTCGTGTCACAATGTCCATTTTTCCCGACGATAACCATTAAACCATGGGCATCTCCAATCTATATAACATGTAATGTTTAAAAGTGAATAGTTTCTAGGCGACTTTATTCTTTAAACGAGCTGATCTGTTTGCATACAGTTAAATGCTTTCGAGTATTGCTATTTAATGCTAAAAATTAAACCTAACGCTAATTATTTGCTTGCACATAGTTAAATGGTTTCAAGAAAATGATTAAATATTTCTATTTGACCTATCGATTGGATCCTAATAGGTTCTATCATTTCAGATTGAAGTGGGACTGAGATTAATGGCAATTAAGTTGTACTCCACATTCTCTAAATCTTTAGGATTGGAGACTCATTATCAGTTGTGGTTTAGTGTCATTTCTAGGACACCTGCCGTTGGGAAAGGATGTCTTACCCCTGAGCAGAGGTACCGTCGGTGTATTCTACTATCACTCTTTAGAAAGTTTTGAAAATAACAACTACGACCAGTACTCGCAGAAAGCTAAGATTGGTATAATCAAGACATGGATGTTAGTTTTAATAAATCAGTATAGAAAGATCTTTTTAAAAGAGCTTCTCTAATTCTTCAAATCCCACACAGTTGGTAAAAGTTTCTATGTTCATATTAGATGTAAAAGAGGAATCTTTTCTTAAATAATTGCGGTAGTTTATCATTTTGTTTGACATAATGAAATTCAATCATATGTTTAAATTCCTATAGGCAAATTTCATGAACTCCATTAAATACCCCGAAAAAAACAAAAAAAAAAAAAAACATAAAAAATGTAAACGTTGGTGCCAATGTTATTTACAATGTAATTTTTATCATTGAATAAAAATCTCATTTTTCGAAAATTCATTAATCGGTTCTATTCAAAGTAAAAATATGGAAGGAGAAAATTTTGAGTCGGAAGATAAGAGAAAGACTGAAACCAATTCTCAGTGATGTAAAGAAAAGACAAAAAGATAGTTTCTCAAAGATAATACTATAAAACTATAAAGACAAATAAAGTAATTGAATAAAAACAGAAAAATTATATATATATATATATATATATATATATATATATATATATTGATAGATGAGAGAGATATATAAGTGCGTGTAAAAATATATAGATATTCATAAACGTTTGGAGTAATTCATTGGCCAACATCGATTAAGAAATTAAAAAAAAAAATTGCTCGAATACACTATTTCATATACAGCCTATGACTTCAAGTTTCACGTATATCTTCAAGATCATCAGATTATCATCAATGGGTGTTCATTATCTAAAATTGTAGACACTTATAAATTTTGTAATGATATATATATATATTACAACTTCATCCTTCTTATCAAATCATACTAACTGCACGGATTCCTTGACACTCTCACCATCTATCCCTATCAACCATCCCCATTGACAAATTCTCTAGACAGTATCCAGTGTCTGCACAGAGGTTATGAATGACAGTTTTTGCTGGTCGGCCAACACTTGTGTGTCTATGTGTAGGAGTCCATCGGAGAACGTCATTCATTAATTCCTGTCTGTTTCTCCAGCAGTACTTTGCCTATCTTGTTCATCTTACTTGGTCTGTGACATGGGAGGTAAGTGGCCGCACATTTTTCCGGATTTGTGCAGAAGAGCATGCAGCATCATTATATTGCTCCGGTCCAGTTTTTTGTTGCTAGCTATATAATAAAGACCCCCCCAAAAAAAACCAAAAAGAAAGTGATTCATTATTTAATAAAACACTCTACCATGCTAATATCACATTTAACGTGACTGCATACTTCCTCAAATTAGTTGATAAACATTTCCTCAGGTTTTTGTTATTTGAGGAAATTATCTAATAGAAATTTCTTAAAGTTGAATTATTCTTACGCGAAAAATCATGCTCAAATTAATCACTGCGTATAATAAAAGATATGGCATAGTGGCTAACGTGCTGGCCTGCGACAACTGAGTTAGCGAGTTCGAACTCTACTTGAGCTATTACGTTCTCTTTCGCATTTACCCTTAGAAAAGATATGAACCCCTTATTCCGCCATCTATGGTTTAAATAGTACAACTATTGTTCTTCTATGAGGCTGGCCTTGGCATTAAATAGCCCACGAAAGTTGATATGCCATTAAAAAAGAAACCAAATCTAGTACAAGAATTTCCAACACGAATAATAGCAACTGGCGCATCAGCTAGAAATGCTTCTAAGATAGGACTTGCTGATAACTGATTAAGACTTTAAAAACTACGTTATGATAAAAAGGAAAAAATGGTATTCCCTTAAGATGAGATTCTCGAAAAAAATTATCTAAATAATATCAGTCGATCGAAGATAATGAGGCTCGATCTTTACAAAATAAATCGTTCACCATTCAACCATTAAAGCTTATTCTGATTATAGATCATGTTGGAATCTGAGCCTCCAAGAAAAACTTTAGATTCTTATTTGTAATACAAATGTTTCTTAGCTCTTTCTCATACGACTGCCCAACGCTCATCCAGTTTTACTTCCTTCTGTTTGTTTGTCACTTTGAGTTGTTCTGTCTCTCTTTCGAGCTGTCATCTTCGTTTGTATCTCTTCTGACGTTGTTCTCGTTCTTTCAGTACTCGCGACCCTCAACTATTATCAGTTCATCTTTGTGCGGATGAAGAATAACTCATCTTCCTCTGCACATATTACTTTTATTTCTTGACGAATTTCATATCACATCACTCGTTTTGATTTCGAAGGAGCCAGTAGTGCAGAGATGGAAATTTACGACCTCTCATTCTGACTCACAAACTAATTCCTAACTTCTAGAGTGACGTTACTGCTACTGAGGTGGGTGCTAGAACAGTGTAACTGCACTGAGGAGATGTCTATTGGATTCTTCCTTGTTGCCGGTTGTTTATTTTTGAATCCAGCCGGTAAAAATTCCGGCTCTGATCCTTGGGTCAGGAATTACTCTACTTTGCCAGCCGAAACCGAGTACCTTCCGCCTATTGAGATGAGACGGTGTTTATATCCGTCAGCAAGGTGGAGAATTCACTATAATTTTCTCGACCTGTCCACAGCATTCAAGAAGCTGAAATTACATAGTCATTTCCAGGTTCTTTGTTCCCTTTTCAGCTGGTAGGTTCATGCTTATTTCAAATCACGGAGTCGTTTCGTTCAGCCGTTAAAACCGATCGCATCTCTGCTCGGTGAGAGGTCATATTACCAAGGGATCCCATATGGATACTACTAAAACTCATCTACATTCGACAGCTACGTGTAGATATAGTTAAACACTTTTTAGAAATGATAAATATATGTTTTTCAACTGAACTTACTGCAAGACCCCAGTAACAATGTCGAAGAAATCTATGTCATCATCAAGTGCATAAGCCATTGCTTTCCTGTTTTTTTGTTGATTACAATTACCGCGGTAAAAAGTTTCTTTGAGGACACCATATGCTTGAAGTATTTAGTACCTCTGTCTTTAATTCATGATGGACGAGTCCCCCCTATTATTATAATTACCAGGCTAGACTAGATAACTTTCACGATTGAGTTCGAGTCTTATTGGGTGCCCGGTAGAAAAACAATAGTGGTTATATTTAACCAATATTCATAGAGGAGGGTTAAGTGAAACAGTTTGTACTTTTCTCAAGAGTATCAGTCCCAAAATAAACATAATAGCGAGCCTGGGTTCCAGACTCACTATGATGTCGCTTGTCGATCATATTAGTCACTACGCCATCAAGACACCCACCTGCCAATACCAGTATATATATATATATATATATATATATATATATATATATATATATATATATTCATCCGCAGACAGACTGTTTCGTTCTATCAGAACTCTTCAGTGTGGCTAGACACGTAGAACGCTCAAAGCCGGGATCGAAACCCCCCCAACTTTACGTTAGACTAATTCTCAGATCGCTCGGCCAACTGTTATGTTGGTAACAGCAGCAGCCGTTTGTTTACATTTTTATACCCTATCGGCTGCCAGAGTGCTCAATTTTTTCGAAGAGTTTTGCATTATGCGAGCGGCGACCGAAAATTCCTTCATCAGAGTGCTCAACCCCCGTGGGGGGGCGTGGGATAGAATTAAAGAGGAAAAGTTCTATGAAAAGCGCATAATACTATTATTGGTCGAGAAGGTTTCAAACCTAAAATACTAATATGCTTTCTGCTGAATAGCATATCATTGTCAGACCGAAAGATTGATTTATTCAAAAAGTCGTCTCTTTCTTTTAAATTGTTTTATCGCTTATTGAATTTGTCTGATTTGCTGAGAATGAATATTAAATATATTTAAAAAAAAAACAGAATAAAGTATTGACTTTATTACAAAACCACGTAATCTTTTCTTATTTTACTTCAGTTTAAGCGCCTGTCAATTCTCCATTTTACAAATTGGTTCCGTATCTCATTGGCGCCGACTGAATAGATTCTCTGGAGGTAGATTTACCAATACCTTTTGCAAATTAACCCTGAACTCATCAATATTTCTTTTTTTCTCCTTGTCATTGCAAGATGTTGCGAGATCTCAGACTAGAGTGACGTTTCAAGCATACACGCACAAGCGCATCTATCCACATAGATGCTCACTCATATTTTCAGCAACGCAAACATGCACTATATATATATATATAAGTTGTATCAATATGTTTGTTGCTTGGTCCTTAGTTGAAAGTCGAGTTCATATTTAAAGTCTTGACTACAAAACAAATAATCTTATTATGCAAATTACACACATATGCGCTCGTGATGTAATGGATATCGTAGGAAGTGGACACGGCAACCAGAGTTCAAATCATGGACGGACTGTTTGCATTTCACATTGCCCTAATACCCTTGGGAAAGGTATGAAGCCGACTACCTTCTCTCTAGCTATGGCAAAAATAATATGGCAGACTAGACTATTTAGCCTTGGTATGCCAACCAGCTAAGGTGAAGGAAAATTTGAAGCGGAGGATTTAGTCTGGTTTCTTTGTTTAATGGCATATCAACCTTTGTAGGTTATTTAATGCCAAAGCCATTCTCTTAGAAGAACAATAGTGGTACTATTTAACCATAGCTGGGGGGGATAAGTGGGTTCATACTTTTCCCAAGGGTATTTCCCCGAAAGTGAACGTAATAGCGCGACTGGAGTACGAACTCGCTTATAACGATTCCGCAGTCCATCGCTTTAACCATTACACCACGAGGACACCCCACTTTGGTAAATACAACCACACAAACATATATATATATATATATATATATATATATATATATATATATATATATATATATATATATATATATATATATATATATATATAAGGTTGGCTTGGTTTTATGGTCTATCAACTCTTGTAGGTTATTTAATGTCAAATACTAATTATACATATTATATATGATTTGTAAACGCTTAGATTGTATATAACTTTAAACGAGCCAAAGCTCATTTGTTTGCACACAGTGAAATGGTTCCAAGTATTTTAGAATGAATAATTCTATTTAGTATTAATACTTTGATTGCACACAGTTAAATATCTAACACCAATAGTTTTATTTGCACACAGTTAAGTTATTTCAAGCGTCGCCATTTAACACTAACAATTCAATTCAGGCACACAGTTAAAGAGTTTTAATTATTGCTATTCAACACTAATTATTCTATTTAACATTACTCATTCGTTAGCATACAGTTAAATTGTATTAAGAACTGCTATGCATGACTAACAATTCTTTTAAACATCATTTGTTTACACAGTTAAATCGTCGAACAGTTCTATTTCAAATAACTCGATTTAACTTATGTTATTTATTTGCACACAGTTTAAAGCGTCAAAATGTTTTATTTGACCTATATATAGGACTCCGTCACGTTCTACCATTATGGGTCAGTGTGAACTTGAGAGCGATGGTAACGAAGGAATACTCTGCACCAGAGTTCCAGAGCTGGAGCCTCACCATCAGATTGTTTAATGTCATTTCTAGGACACTCATTGGTGGGAGGTCTTACTCCTATGCAGAGATACAGTCGGTTTATTCTACAGCCACAACCGAATGGGTTGAGTTCTCTAGGGCGTAATGCTGTTTGCGTTTATTTCACAATAATATCCATCAAAAGAGTCAGGAATATATCTCTTTTCTTTGTCTATGTGGTAATTTACAAAGATTTTTGCTTAGACGTGGCACAAGGCCATATGAAAGGGATACCCGATGAGACTCGAACTCACTTGTGTAGGTTTGCTAGTCGAGCTTGCTAACCATTACACCACCAGTAAAATTGTTGGTCAGATTTGGTTCTACAGACATGGATGGGGACCAGCAAATATCCTCCTTTCCTTTCCAAACAAACCGGATTATGATGCTGTTTTCCTTGATGTCCAGTCGCTATTATACATATATACATACATACATGTGTGTGTGTATGTATATATATATATATATATATATATATATATATATATATGAGAGATATGTAAAAACAATGAAATGTTCAAGACTTTATTGCCAATCTCTGAACTAAAAGGTGTGTCTTTCTGTAAAAAAAGTTAATGACGGGGAAAGTCGAAATGTAAACAGTTGTATAAATAAATAAACGAAACAAAAATTCAATCAAAAACAAAACTCACCGCAACAAACAGTATTAAACTCTTTTCATATTAGATGACAAAGCTGTTTTTGATTATATATATATATATATATATATATATATATATATATATATATAATATATATATAAAGGTTAGAGAGAATAGATAAATTTAAACAGTGTAGATATATACATATGAACAGAACATGATGGATAGATATACATAGAATGAGATAAATTGATAGATATGGATAGGCTGGGATAGATAGATTGATAGAAAGACCAGAGATAGATATGAATAGACTGTGATAGATTGATCAAGAGAGGCCTGATGGAAAAAAGGAATAATAGAGAGAAATATGACTTGGGAAAATTAAGAAAATAGAATAATATAAAAACAAATTGAAGTAATATCACTAATGTACTAATTATATTATTATTTTTTTTACTCGTATTTCTTTCAAGTTAATTCTCGTTACTCTTCGATGTTACTCGACCTGTTACTGAAGCTGAGAATTTTTTAAATTTCTATTTGATCTGCTAGCTAACGGCTATCGAATTTGAAAAAAAAAATCAGCTTCGTGAAAATATCGGTGGGTGGCCACATGGCCCTTACCACTTAGTGAATTAGAAGAAAATGGCCGAGTAGAAACTCTGTACTGCGTCAATCATCCAAGGGGGAAAGGCTTGCCCTGTTTTACAATTGCTTACTGTGCAATTTTGAACAGCGATATCTGGAAGGGTTAGGAAAAGATGCAACTATCTCAGCTACCTACCTGATTAGTAAAAAGGAGGGAAATGGAAGATAGTTGCAAGAAAACTAAAATGCCGGAAACGATTTCCCTTAGTTTGGGAAGGTGACTAAAAACTGAGTTCCTTGCAAAAAACCGTCAAACAAAAGACCTGACAAGGCCGTGAGGCAATACGAAAAATATAAAAAATGGATGTCATTTAATCTGCATCAGAGAATATTTTTCTTTTAACCACCAGCGTTTTTTCTTCGTATTCCTTGTCTCTTTTTGTTTATCTTTATTTCTATCACCCCCTCTCTCTGTGTATCTTCATCTCTTTTTTATTAATCAATCTCTTCTTTTTCCAACCTCTCCCTGTCTCGCTTTTCCTTCCATTCTCTTCATCTCTTTCCATCTCTCAACCTAGGTCTTTCGATCTCTCTCTCTCTCTCTCTCTTCCTCGCCCTTTTGATCTCTATCTTATCTCTCTCTAATCTATTAATCTCCTTTTTATCGATTTCTCATTCTTCTCTTTTCATCTTTCTATCTGTTTCTGTCCGTCTTTTTATAAATATATATATATCTCTTCTCTATCTATTTCTATGTCTATCTTTTTTATCCCTTTCTTTTTCTCT
The DNA here is from genome assembly GCA_963585895.1 of Sepioteuthis lessoniana. Lineage (NCBI taxonomy): Eukaryota > Metazoa > Mollusca > Cephalopoda > Myopsida > Loliginidae > Sepioteuthis > Sepioteuthis lessoniana. The sequence continues at coordinate 68,831,954 of OY757924.1, read as the reverse complement.
CTCTCTCTATATATATATATATCTTTCTCTTCCTCACTATTTCTTTCTACTATCTTTCTCGTTTTCCTTGCCTTTCTCTCTATCTCTTTATTTATCGCCATTTCTTTCTCAATTTATCTATTTCTTCCTCGCTATATCTATCCGTGTCTGTATGTCTTTCTTTCTCTAAACTTTCTCTCTCTCCCTTCTCACTTTTTATCGCTCTTTCTCTTCATTTCTCTATTTCTACCAATTGTTTTGCTCTTTTATTTTCTATCAACCTATTCTTCTCTCTATATATTTCACACAGAGAAAAAGATATCCCTTTTCTGTATTTGGAATATATAGAGAGAAGGGATCTCTCTCTCTCTCTCTCTCTCTCTCTCTCTATCTCATTTCTCAATTTTTAAAGCCAATCTTTACCTTTAATTTATTTCTTTTAACCTAACAGGAACCAAAATAGCTACTTTTATTGGAGCGTTGATACTGTCTAATGAAAAGAAAGAAAGCGCAAAACACAATTCGTCGCAAAGATAGGATCGTCTGTTTTTTTTTTTTTTTTTTTTTTTTAAATTTCTTTAATTTTCTTCATTCATTTACTGAGGCCGTGTTATACGTGGAAACCGATGAGGGAGATAATTTTGGGGACATGCGCGTGGATATTTCATTGTTCTAAGAGAAACCGGCGCTGCCAAACCAAGCATTTTAAGTTTGCTACTCCACACAAACGTTTCCCAATTCTTTCCAGAGAAATCGCCGTGGCGTAGTGGCCAATGTCTTATCCTGTGACATCGCAACGAGTTCGAATTCCAGTTGTGCTATTAAGTTTACTTTTAGACTAATACCTTGGGAAAAGAATGATCGCCCCCGCCTTTACTTCTCACCATGGGTTAAATAGTACCGCTCCTGTTCAACAACGACGGTTTTGGAATTGAATAACCAATGAGGGTTGATATGTCATTAAACTCAGTAACAAAAGCAAACCAATTCCTTCCACGACTACCTGGAATGGGTAGCCTATGTCAAGGTTTTCCGCTAACAACGGTCGTTATTTTTTTGGCTCGTTTTTATTACCTTTAGGATTATCAATTATCCATCTTTGCGTCATGTCCATTTGCATGTCTCGTTGTATAATAACTGTGTTGATAACTATACAATTGCAAATTTGAATCAAATTTTTTTTGTTATTCTATTTATCCACTATCTGATTATTCATATCTATCTATTAATCTAGCTTCTGTTGATATATATCTATTGTTCTGTTAAGATTTACCAATCTAAATTGTTTCTATTTGTCTGTTCTCTCTATCTTGATATATCTATTATGTTCTGTTCATATACGTGGGGCATTCAATAAGTTTCCAAAAGTTTCCCCGGGACTTTTGGTTATTCCCTAAGCTCAGAGGCTGTCGTTATGAAACAATTGAGGAGGTGAAAGAGGCTGTGACGAAGGTCATTGACACGCTCACACAAGACGACTTCCATGGGGCCTTCCAGAAGTTGTTGGAACGGTAGAACAAGTGCATTGCAACCGGAGGGGATTACTTCGAAGGGGACTAGAGTTTCATGTGTGTACTATCAATTAAAGTGTGCATACGAAAAAATTCTGGAAACTTTTTTAATGATCCTCGTATCGATTGTTCTATTAAGATTTACCAATCTAAATTGTTTTTATTTGTCTGTTCTCTCTATCTTGATATATCTATTATGTTCTGTTCATATATATCTATTATATATATATATATATATATATATATATATATATATATATATATATATGTGTGTGCTCGTAGTCAAATATTTATCGTTGGAGGAAATGGATATGGCAATCTGTGTTTAAATCCTAGACGTGGCTGTTTGCATTTCAAAATTACAGAGATGGCATATAAAATGAATATCTTACACATAGGTTTCTCCCTAATAATGTTATGAAATAGCCGAGGGATTTCGGTTCATGCCTTTGAGTTTAGTTAGGCTGAGAACCTTTCGGCTCAACACATGGGTTGGTTGGGTGTAAGATTGAAGCAGGTGTTAACGCAGGTGCGCGCGAGCGGATGGAGGTGTCACTCAGATGTCATAACAGTCCGAGACGATACTGGGTGACAAGGTGCGGGTGACGTCACGCACCGGAAGCACGCAGACGTTTGTGTGAGAATTTGAAGAAAATAAGAGTTGGGTTTTGGACGCCAAACGAGAAGAATCGAGCCTTGGAGCTCGCAGGCGCGAGGCGAACGTGCGCCCGATGGGGGGCCGCTCGAGTTGGGGGCCAAATGAATAAGACAGCATAGAAGATTGTGTCTCTCCTCCTTACGTCGAAACCTTTAACTCAAAGTTAATAAAAAGGTTTCGTACCTGAACAAGAAGTAGTTACGTGTTTTTGAGAGTCCTGTTCTTTATATATTCTATCGTTATGAACATTACATGTCTATTTCGCACATGGCCATATTCGTGTATATGGCTACGCAACAATAACTGGTGCGACTGGAGAAAAAACTGAACAGAAATCTGCACACTATTGGTTGCTCCTTTATTCCAAATATCATTTTCAGTTGTTGGTAGTCCTTTGGATTCTTTTTCTTTTACAATTGAGAATAAAGACATTCTAATTTGTGACCAAAGACTTCTCTATGAATATGTAATAGGTATTTCTAGAAGTAAGGTGCACTCTAGATTTGCATTGTGGAAAATTAGACCATTAAATAAGACAAGGTGGTTAACTTTAGCCATTAGGCTAATGTTGTTATGGACTCGTGGTACAGACCCACAAAATCTTTCGACCAAACTTCACACCTTTCATTGTGGATGTGTATGCAATTTGCTGGTTTGGAATTTATAAAAGATAACAATAATCTGCAACTGTACATTTTCAATATTATCCAAAGGATTAAGAAACAACTACCTGAAATCCAACAGATCACCATGAAAAATACAGTTTAATGTTTTTTGCCTAACTGCCAGAAACTCTTTTATTCTCTATGGTGAAATCTGATAACTGGAAACGAGGGAAGAAGCTATAATAAGAATGTTAGCCATTAGATAAGTAAATATCTATTCATATAAAACTGACTAAAGAAGTTATGCCGACTTATAGAATCCTTTTATCTAATTTTACAATAAATATTGAAGCAGTACGGATTGAATTTTTTTTTCTTCTGATAACTCAAATTAATTTTTTTTATTCTTTCAGGAGAGGTGAGCAAGTCAAGAAAAGTTTGGAAAATTAACAATTTTGAAGCTATGCATCGGACACATTTAATCTGTCACAAAATGTAGTTAGTGAACCACCATTCACAGAAGGATTTTCAGAAAATGAATTTCGGGAATCCTTAATGAATGGTACGAAACTGGATTTGCCCTCACATTCTCTAAGTATTGAATGGGAAGTGAAGTTAACAACATCATCATCATGTCGTGCCGCTAGCACGGATATCCCTGACCCTCTCTTTTCCCTATCGTTCATCGCCTTTGGCAGGTCTTCAGAGCTACATCCCGTATCCTCACATAACTGCTGTGTGTATGTATGTTCTAGCTGGTCGTCTTGCTTTTGCCCGGTCATATGTGGGGTTCCATGGGAGTACATCACTTATGAGCTCATCCCTGCTTCTCCAGCAGTGTCCTGCTTATCTGGTTCGTCTAACTTGGATAGTTTTCGTGATGGGAGACAGATGGCCTTATAGTTGGTGCTTTGTAGGGTGTTGCCACCAGGACTTATTCAATATTGCTCGCAACATTCTTGGGTAATTACCGTCTAGCTTAATCTCGAGCTGTTTTGTTAGCGTCCAGGTAGTGCATCCATACAGCAGCATCGACACGACCGCTGCTTGGAAGAGACTGCGTTTCATTTTATCGGTCAAGTCTGATTTCCATATGATCGATAGCTTATCGATAGCTGTCTATGCCTTCGCTAGCCGCTTGTCGATGTCTTTTTCGGTTGATGAGACACTGCTTCCTAGGTAGGTGAATTTGTCTACCAGTTTCAGAGAGGTTCCCTCTTGTGTGGAAATGTCGCCTGCTTGATTAAAGCACATATTCAGTTTTGTGTGGATTGACATGAAGGCCAATGCCTGCGGCGGCTCGTTCCAAACTATGCAGTAGTGTTTCGGCTTGGTTGGGTGTATTTGCCAGTATCGCTATGTCATCGGCGTAGTAGACGTCGGTAATTGTTTTTGCGGGGTACCTTCTGCTTAACAGAAGCTTTTAAATCAGTATATAGCTTTGAAGCTAGGCACAAGCACATAATAGAAAAATATATGTCATGACCGGACAGTGGCATGATGGTTAGAGTGTTCAGCACTGACCGGGGAAACCGGGGTTCAATCCCAGGTCTAGTCATACCAAAGACTCAAAAAATGGTACTTGATGCCTCCTTGCTTAACACTCAGCATTATAAGGTAAGGATCAAAGGTAAAGTGGAGTAATCAAGGGAAAGGAGTACCACCCTTCCCTACACCTTGGTGTAGTAGCTATCGAAAAGGGAGTCTTCGGGTCACCCTCGACTACGGTCACCAATTTTACCTACTTATGTGTCATGAACTGAGACCTTTTTCGACTAAGGAGTCTTATCATATTGATTTATTTTAAACAATAGTAAACCCTTATTTGTTTTGTTTTATGTTTTTTTTTCTTCAAAACAAAAAAAAAATTCTGTCGGTTTTCTTTTTATTGCTTAATGAGACAAAACAGCATTTTGGTGCCGTCAATGATAATGGGGGTGGGTGGCCAGGCATATTTTCAATTTGATTTTTAAGTTATAATCTCTTCATCTCATTTCATTTTGATAAAATAAAATGACAACATTCTCTGCTTTATATACTGAAATTGTTAGATTTTAGAATCAATTTTTTTTTGCCAAATGTTGTAAAACCGAGGATTTTTCTTTGCATTTTTGTCTACGATTTCTGATGCCATTTCCTCGAGAATTGGTATGAGTGCAAAATCTAATTTTTGGTATCAGTACTTAATAGACCAATGCACAACTTTCGATGTCTCATCTAATTTGAAAAATCAACCTACTCTTTTGTATATATACGCACACACACACACACACATAATTAGACATACACAAACATATGTATTCATATATACTTGCACACACACACTCATACAATTAGACACACACACACTTATACACACACACACACACACATAAATAGACGTACACACACATATATATATTCATATATACTTGCACACATACACATATATTCATATATACTTGTACTCACACATATAAATTCATATATAATTACACACACACACTTATATAAATATATATGTACTTACATACACAGAAATATACTCACACACACACATATTATATATTATTCTGTTCAAATCAGTTTAACAATTATTTTCATATCTATCTATCGGTCCATCAATTTATTCAATCACTCTGCTCAACAATTTCCTTGTGATTTTTCAACTGTTTTTCCTTGGTGAATGTTTTCCTCAAAAACTGATATTGTCTCATCGCCAACTACTTAAACGAATCCCAATTGATTCCACCAAACAAGAAAGAGAAAAACTTGCAACAAGAACATTGCGAAACCTAATAAAACTACTTCAACTCTTACTTCACCAAAAATACCGAACGTCCAAAGCTCTAATTTTCAAACGGCACAATAATCCGATTACCTGACCAAGTTGAAGTGAAAACTGAAGCACACTTAGTTCACTGAGAAATCTTTGAATAAATAGCGGCCATTTAGTTTTATCTCTATACAAATATCACTGTCCTTAAGATTGATAGAATTACATAATGTTTATCAAGGGTTTTTTCAGTAAAGGCATACACGGTTAATCCGTAGAATACACCTTGTTTCTGTTTTGGAAGGATAAACAGAATTGTTATCGTTTGTGAAAGATACATAGAAAAACAAAAGACAGATGAAGAAGGCAAGAGAATGCTGCTGTCGGAACTTTCTAAGTATAACCACCAAGATTGGAACAGACATTTGAATCGTATAAATAATGTAAACATAGAACATTTTCCTGTTTTTGAAGGATAGATTGAACTTAGAATAATCATAAAAAAGAAGTTTTATACATAGTGGTCCAATTATTATTTTTAGAACCATGTTGAGTAATTACCCTTTCCTGACATCCATCCTATTCTTCTTTATTCAGATTTATCTATCCTGTTAATATCTATCCTCTTCAGATCTATTTATCAAACTACACATCTATATCTATCAATGGCTATAGGAACATGTGAAGAGTTGGTTGGGTTTTATAGCATATCAACCTTTGTAGGTTATTTAATGGCAAATTCTGTTTTTACGTATATTAAAACCAAGATTTCAAAACGAATACTTTCTGGAAAACATTTAAGACAAGTAATATCTCATTTGCTTGCACACAGTTAAATTATTTCAATTCATCATATTCTTTGGTACAACCCTGTCTTTTTTAAGAAGGACAAAACGTCATCTATACTGACATTCTCAAACAAGTCCCTCTAGCTATTCACTGTGAAAAATCGCTTTCTGATGAGAGAAAAAGCTATACACTCTATGTGATCGTGTTTAACGGTGCAAGGCTTTTGACATATCAAACACTGTGGTTGCTGTTCCTGTTTGAGTATAAAAGAGTCGGTGAATCTTGTATGACCAATACTCAATCGAGATATAATGACTTATTCTCTTCAAGTCCCTATTCTCCCAAAGTGGGCTAGATATAGAAGAGTTTGTCGTAGATATTATTATTCCAGCGTTGTTGCCATTTTACGAGATGGAATTTATTGATTTTGGGTTTCACGTCTGTCTAAAGAATTTTGAATTTGTTGGGGGGGGGGTCAGACCTAAGGCCAACATTGCTGCTGAATCTACTCTTTCATTTCCTCTCATATGAAGTCAATCTTCACTCAAAGTAACGTATGACATATGGTACTGCTTTATATGTCACTAATAGCAAAGAATAGATTCCATATCTATTTAGTTGGTTTTCAATTCAGAATCTATTAACACATAGCAGGGGGACCGTAGTAGGACGTGAAACACAAACACCTTAGGATTTGAACTCCTCTCGACAATTTCATTTTCTACGACAATAACCATTACTCTTTGCGCGGTTCTCATTTTTTAGACTTCCAGAAACCAAACACCCATATAATCATCGATTATTGTTATCAGGAGTATTAGTAGTAGAGACTGATTTTAATGGCGTGTCAATCTGTATAGGATTATTCTATGCCTAGAGGTTAGGGAATTATGTTCCTTTAACGGTGATATTTACATGGTGTAGTTTTTAATTTTTTTACGGTTATATTTAATACAAAAAAATGGACACTGATGTATAGTTGGTTGTTTGGGTTTTATGGCATATCAACCACTATGGGTTATTTAATGCCAAATCCAGTTCATATATATTAGATATGCATAATTTGTAAACGCATATATTGTAGAGAACATACCTTTAAAATAATAAACATAGATAATTTATTCGCACACGAATAAATGGTTTCAAGTAATTCTTTTTGACATAAGGTAGTTTATTTGATATAATATGTTTGCACAGCCAAGTAATTATTTCTCACTACAGTTTTTACTCGCAGAGATTCAATAGTTTCAAGTATTGCTATTCAACAACAATTTATTTGTACTTAGTTCATTTCTAAGTTGGATGACTGAATTATCCAGAATTTTTTAAAAGTGTTATATTTTTAGGTAGAAGGAGAGTACATCATCCATGTTGACGTTCTCTAACATATCTCTCATATAATCTGTTTTAAAATGCCATTCTCTTGTGATAAGTAGATCTCCACATTCCACAAGCACATGTTAAATGATGGCATGTCAAACATTGTGGTGGCTGTCCCTGCAAATGAGCGAGACTTGTGTGGCCAATCTGCAATCAAGATAAGATGACTTGTTCCTTTCTTGATTTTCTAAAGGCTGGTCTCCATTCTCCCAAAGTGGGCTTTATTTGGAAGAGTTTATTTCAGCGTTGTTGCCATTTTGTAAGAAAAAAATTACTGATTTGTGGTTTCGAGTCAGTATACGGGATGGTGATATTGTCGGGGCTTAGATCTAAGGCCGATTTTGCTGCTGAGTCAGCTCTTTCATTTTAGCTCACTCCGATGTGGCTTGGGATCCAACACATAATTATTTCTTTATAACTAGACATTGAGTCTAGTCTACTGAGCAGTTTAACAATTAATGGGTTCTCTAGCTTTTTATTTCTCAGTGATGTTGATACAGAGAGCGAGTCAGAGAATATGATAAATCTGTTTTGTTTGTTCTCAGAAATTATGTTGAGAGCAAGGTTAATGGCACATACCTCTGCAGTGAAGATGCTTTCTTGTGAGTGGTTTTATTGAGAACAGCGGCACACGCTGTTTTATTGCTCTCCTTGTTTCGGTGCGTTTGTTTAATTGGAGGATTACTTGTGCTTTTTTAATGATCCAAGGTGGTAACTGTTATATAGTTTTAACTATTCCTATGTCATACAAACAATCATATGGTGTCAAGTAATTATTTCTATTCAATAATATTAATTTCTTTGTATACAATTTTATGGTTTCAAGCGACTAATAATAATCATTAGTAAACAATTATAGCTTAAAGGTGGTTGATTGGTTGGGTTTAGTGGCATATTAACCCATCTAGGTTACTTAATGCCAAATCCTGTTTATAAATATATATTAAGTATAATTTGTAAATACATATTTTATTGGTGGAATTTTTAAACGAATAAGAGGCGGTTTCTTTGCCCACAGTTCAACGGTTTCAAGTATTTCTAGGATAATGTCAATTCTCTTTTACAGTCATTTGTTTGAACACAGTTAAATGGTAATTTTAATTAAAAGAAATGAAGCTAATTTGTTTCAAAACAATTAAGTATTGCAAGAAGAAAGAAGCAGAAGATACCCCGCACAAGCAATTGTGGACGCGGACGACGTCGATGACATAGCGCTTCTGGCAAATACACCCGCCAAAGCGGAAACCTTTTTACATAGTCTAGAACGAACAGCTGGTGGCATAGGCCTCCATGTCAACGCAGACAAGACGGAATACATGTGCTTTAATCAAAGAGGTGACATCTCCACACCAAGGCGGGGGGGTCCTTTGAAACTAGTGGACAAGTTTACCTACTTCGGAAGCTGCGTCTCATCAACCGAGAATGACATCAACACGTGACTGGCAAAGGCAGGGACAGCTAACGATAGAAAACCGGTCATATGGAAGTCAGACCAGAGCGATAAAATGAAACGCAGTTTTTTCCCAGCAGTGGTTGTGTCGATACTGCTATATGGGTGCACTACATGGACGCTAACAAAACATCTGGAGAAAAAGCTTGACGGCAATTACACAAGAATACCGCGAGCTATATAGAACAAGTCCTGGAGGCGATACCCTTCAAAACAACAGCTGTACAGCCACCTACCACCCATCACGAAAACTATCAAAGTTAGACGAACCAGACATGCAGGACACTACTGGAGAAGTAAGGACGAACTCATAAGAAATGTACTCCAGTGGAACCCTTCACATGGATGAGCAAAAGTTGACGATCAGCAAGAACCTATACACAACAGCTCTGTGCCGATACAGGGTATAGCTTGGAACCCCCCCCCCCGGGAGTGATGGACAATAGAGACGGGTAGCGAGAGAGGGTCAGGGAGATCAGTGCTGGCAGTGCCACATGATGATGATGATGGTGATGATGATTGTTCTCCCACAGGTAAATAATTGCAAGTATTGCTATCTAATACTAATAATTATATCTAATATTAATCACTTGTTTACACAGTGAATTAGTTTCAAGTATTGCTAACACTAATAATTTTATTAAACACTAGTCATTCACTTCCACTCAGTTAAATGGTTCCAATTGTTGCTATGTAACACTTGAAATTAAGTTTAACCTCAGTCATTTGTTTGCATACTAAATGGTCAAACAGTTCTATTTGACTCATAAATGCGACCCAATCATGTACTACCACTGAGAGTCAGAGTGGACCAAAAAGTAATGGTAATGAAGGAGTACTCCACATTCCCCAAAGCTCAAGGATTGAAGTCGCACCAATAGATAGTTTAGTTTGGTTTTATGGCACATCAACCATGGTAGTTTATTAATCCATTTTTATAAATACAAACAGTTCTATTTCAAACAATTCAATTTAGTATAAGTATAGTTTTGTGTTTACACACAGTTCAGGGTCAAAACAGTTTTATTTCAAACAATTCAGTTTAGCCTAAGTACGCAGTTTAGTTCTATTTGACCCATTGATAGGACACTATCAGGTGCTACCACTCTGGGCCAGAGTAGACCTGGGGGTTGAAGAATAGCAAACAAGGAGTACTCCACATTCCCCAAAGCTCCAGCATTATGGGTGCCTTACGAACAGATTGTTTTGTATCAGGACACTCGTTGAGAGGTGGGGTTACCATCCTGAGCAGCGAAGCAGTCAGTATATTCTATAGCCACGGCCGACTGGGAAAGAGTTCAAAGTAACTTTTTTAATACAAATAAATTTCAGTTATATGGCATCTAGTGTTCCTATTAAATAAGAATAACTTTGAAACGGGTGTATTCAACACATTTGGAGCTACCCGGGGTTTAATGGTTATTCACTTTGGAAATGGACGTGGCGACACGAGTTCAAATCCTGGACGATATTGATTGCATTTCACATAGCACTAATACTTTTGCGAAATGTATTCATCCAATTATTCTCCTTCCAGTTATGGGTAAATAGTAGGACAGACTAGGTTCTTTAGCCCTGGCTAGGCAATCGGTTAAAGAGAAGGAAAACACTGAATTCAAACCTGTTAAACTTCGCTTAAATAATGACCTTGTGTCTTATGTACATTCGGACGGGTTGGAAAATTTATACATAGATGGAGTCCTAACAGGTACTACAATTCTGGATCAGAGTGGACCTGGGAGTAATGGAAATGAAGGGGTATTCCACACTCCACAGATCTCGAAAACTCGAGCCTCGTCGTTAGATGCTGTTTAGTGTCATACTAAGGACGCCTTATTTTTTTGGGGGGGGGTCTAACCCATAGTGCAGAGCATACAATTAGCGTTTTCTAAGCCCTGGTTGTTGTAAAATTACTTGTGGATGTCCTGTGGAAGAGTTCAGGGAAATTCTACGAAATGCCTGTTGCTAAATACTAATCGATGCTACTTCAGTCTCTGCAGTAGTAGAAATATGATTTTTTTAATAAGTTGCTATGTTGTTGTAGACTTCTAGAAAATAACATTGTAATATCCATTAACTTAAATGATGACAGCACCAGCTGTTGTGGTAGTAGTATCTATGCCAGTGGTAGTGGTGATTTTGTGTACATTTCAGAAAAGCCTATTCAATCTCTCGAGCTACATATCAATCAAGTCCTTACTATCGTACAAATGTTAATTTATTTCTATCAGGAATTCTTTCCGTTGCAGAATTTGAGATTGCGCGAACTCTCTAAGGAAAAGTTCGAATCTCTTCAGCTACGAGTGAATACTTCGGCAGACTGAGTTCTTTGACCTTGGTATGGCAGTCGATCTAGGAGTTGGGGAGGTAGTAGTTTTAATCCAGTTGAATTTGTTTGTTTGTTTCTTGGGTTATTTAATGCCAAATCCATTCTTCAAGAAAGACAGTAGTGGAACTATTTAACTCATAGCTGGGAGGATCAAGCGGTTCATACTTTTTCCAAGGGTGTTTGTCGGAAAGTGAACGTAATAGTGCGACTGGAAATAGAATTATTAGTGTTTGATATGAATACTTGAAACCATATCAGTTTTCAAACAAATGAGCTATAACAACTCGTTTAAAAATGTAGTCAGAAACAAAGTATTTGCTTTTATATATATATATATATATATATATATATATATATATATATATATATATATATATATGAATAAATTATTGGTACATGCAAATTTTATTAAGACGGATATCACGGAAATCATGATTCATTTGTTAAAACAAATAAACAAATTGAAGGGGCCCTTTCGTCTAGTGCTTTTTCACCAAAATACACCGAAATCGATAAAAAGTAAATTTAAGATATTACGGTGGATGGGGCGGGGGGAGGTTCAATTAAAAACAACAAAAAAAAAACCCCTTCATCTCCCTCGATTCCCTCACAATTCGCCAAAGAAGCTAAATATATAAATTGCCTTCTCTGCCAAAACAAGGTAGATGAATATAGCTTGATAAAAGCTCAAAAAGGTCAAGATATTGCTTAGACCGTGCCTTGAACAGGACAGAAAAGCAGTCATTAACATATTTGGCTCTGCATATATAGTGGTCACATCCACACACATACATATATGTGTATGTGTGTGTAAACAGAATTTGGCATTAAATAACCCATAAGCGTTGATATATCATAAACACCAACCAACGATAGAAAACATTGTTATAGTAGTAGTAGTTCTAGTCTCGTTGGCCAGTTGTGGGAAAGCCTATTAAATCTCTATGGCTACGTACCAATCGATTTGTATTTGTGTGGATGCTGTTGTATAAATGTTCAGTGATCCAGTAGATATTTGATCCTAGTCACTTATTATATCTGACCAGACGTATTTCGTGTCGAATCGCGAATGCAACAATTCGAAAAAGTTGAAATGGGCCTCGAGTTGGCAGCAGAGCAAGATTATCATGAAATCCGATTTGAAAACAACTTTCCTGCCGAATGGAATAAAAGATTATTAGGACTTAGCAGCATTTCAACGCTCTTTAAGACTTTCCTGGAGATTTGTGTCTAAGACACAAACACACACACAAAAGAAAAAAAAGAAAAGAAAACCATCAAACAGAGAGACAGACACAAAATTGGTGCAATGGACTTAAAGGTAATGCACAATAAGAAGTCTGTCCGAAATAAGGTTTTGCAGTTGATAGTAATATTTTGTGAAACGCAACAGCTTCAGCAGCACATTTTAATTATTGTATAGACTCGTGTATAAGTCTATCTCAGCACTTAATTTCTAGCCACCGTGTAGTTTCTTTATTTAATGGGTTATTTGATGCCAAAGCCATCCTTGCAGTAGTAATTTACTTAGCTATTTGTTTAGAGGTGGCACAAGGCAGAGTGTATGGAGCACCCAATTATTAGCAACTCATACGTGACGGTTTACTAGTCTAGCTTGCTAACCATGACACTACCCGAGGTGCCCAAGCCATCCTTGTAGAAGAACAGCAATGATATTATATAACCCATAGCAAGCGGGATAAGATGGTTCATGCCTTTCTTCAATCGTAATTATTCGAAAGTGAACGACTTGAGTTCGAACTCGCATACTTCGAGGCCGCAGTCTATGACTGTAGCCATCACACTATGTATAAGTAAAAGTAAAGTTGACCACATTAGTCGAGGATGACCCGAAGTTTCCCTTTTCAATAGCTACAACACCGAGGTGTAGGGGAGGGCGCTATTCAATTCCCTGGATTGCTCCACTTGCCTTAAAATGCGGAGTGTTAAGCAAGATGGCATCAAGTACCATTTTTTGAATCTTTGGCATGACTCGACCTGGGATTGAACCCCAGTCTCCCGGACCATTGGTAAACACTCTACTCATTATGCTATTGCCCATTATTTACCATGGAATCATTTATCTAGAGAATTTTTTCTGAACCTTTGTCTTGCAACATCTTTTATTATGTATGATTTCGTTGGTTGTATAGTTTTACGGCACGTCAACCTGAGTTGGGTTATTTTTGGCCGAAGCCAGATTATCAATTATAGTCTCCAGTTATATACGATAAAATAAGTGCTCGTGGTGTAATGGTTATCGTCGTAGGAAATGGACACGACGATACGAGTTCAAATCCTGGACGAGACTGATTGCATTTCACATTGTACTAATACCCTTGGGAAAGGTATGAATTCAACTATTCTCCCTCCAGCTATGGGTAAATAGTAGGGCAGACTGATTTCTTCAGCCTTGGTGAGGCAACTAGTCTAGGAGAAGGAAAACTCTGAATTCAAACCAGTTAAACTCCGCTTAAAAATCTGACCTTGTGTCATATCCTGCCCGAGCGGAGGGGTTGGGTAAATATGATAAGTTCTCTTTTAACGGTTTTCCTTTCTTAGCCATGTCCAGGGTTTCTCGTTTGGGATTTTGCCAGTTTGTCGTTTGAAATATACGTAAAGCTTTTTTTTTTCTTTTCTTTTCCCCAGTTATTATTTGGTTTTCTCGTCTATTGTCAGAGCTGATATGATAAAATATTTCTTCCCACTCTTTTAAATAGTTGAACAATTAATGATAATAATAATAATTTTGGGCAAAAAGAGTTCAAGACGAGACATGAGTGGGTGCGGAATTCCCCAGTGAATTGTGCAAGAAATGGAAATTTGAACATACTCCTAAATGATATATCCACAAACCAGAATCCGTTCTTAAGAATGAGACGCAAAAGATTCTCTGGGTTTTTGAGATACAAAAAGATCCCCTAATCATAACCAGAAGACCAGATCTAGTGATAGTTAAAAAACCCCCAAAAAACAGAGAATCTGCCAAATAGAGAACATTACCGTTCCGACGGACCACAATGTGAAAATCAAAGAAAACGAAAAGAGAGACAAGTACTTAGACGTTGCCAGAGAGCTAAACAACATCAAGATGACGGTGATACTAATTATAATAGCTGGGCTTGGAATGATCCCAAAAGCCTAAAAGAGTTGGAAATCGGAAGACGAGCCGAGACCATCCAAACTTCAGCATTGCTGAAGTCGGTCAAAATACTGAAAAGACTCTTGGAGTTTTGAGGAGACTTGCTGTCTCTTAGACTCCAGCGAAAGACTATCCACTAACGCTAGTGTGAAAAATTCATAAGGACTAATTGTAGTAATTGTACTACTTCTATTAATAATAGGACTTTGACCAACAAACGGATCACGAAATTCAGGTCAGAAGACCAGACCTAGTTTTTATTAACAAGAGGAAAAACCCTGCCATGTAGCGCATTTTTCTTTGCCAGCAGACCATAATGTAAACGTGAAAGAGGACTAAAAGCAAGACAAATACTTGGACCTTGTCTGAGGGCTGAAAAAGTTGTAAAACACAAAGGTGACAGTGATTACAATGGTAGTTCGGGCTCTTGAAACAGTATCCACAATAATCGGGCAAAGAGCCGGGGGAATCAGAGGAAGAGTCGAGACCATTTCGACAGTACTACTAGAAATGTCCTATACGCCTGAGGGAATCTTGCTGTCACTCAGACTTCAGTGAGAAACCACCAGTTATAACTCGTGTGAAAAATTAGTTGAATACCACGCACGATTTCCATGTGAAAAGAATGGATGTTGTTAAGGAACGAAAAGAAAATGACGTATTGTATATAGATTAGCAAATTCTCAAGAAGGTAAAAATAAGGTGGGAAAATGTAGCCATACCAAGGATAAAAGACAAAAAAGCATTTGATATGATCCCACTAACTTGCTTGAGAGTATAGGCAAAAATGTTCAAAATATCTGAGACAGTTATAAATTCAATCAAGATAGCTATGGAAAACTGTAGAGTGGAATTAGCAACAAGAGAATAAACTTTAGCAGAAATTAAAATCAAAGAAGCATCTTTTAGGGTTTGGTTTAGTTTGGTTTGGTTTATGGCATATCAACCATTGTAGGTTTTTTAATGCCAAATCCCATTTATACATATATATTAGATATACATGATTTGGTTTGGTTGGGTTTTATGGCATATCAACCATTGAAGGTAATTTAATGCCAAATACTCTTTAGGCATATATGTTAAATAAATAAGATTTGGTTTGGTTGAGTTTTATGGCATATCAATATGCCAAATTCTTTTTATACATATGTATCAAATATACATATATGATTTGTAAACACATTTTGTTCATAACATTCTTGAAAGATCCTGAGTTCATTTTTTACTACAGAGTTAAATGGTTTTCAAGTATTGCTATATAATAGTCACAATCTAACACCAGTCATTTGTTTGCATACTGTTTGTTCTATTTGACCATTTGATAGAACCCTATAAGGTGGTACCGCTCCAGGTCAGAACGGACGTGGAAGTAATTGCAAAGAAAGGTTACCCCGCATTCCTCAAATCTGGAGCTTTGCCATCAGATGGTTTAATGTCATATACAGGACATTTGTTGCAGGGGTGTCTTATCCCGCTGCTCTTCTTCCAGGACGATTCACTCTCGCCACTACGATTTGTAAAAACGGTAGACCACTCATATTTTAAGAAAATGTACAGAAGACTACAAATTTACAAAGCCACAAGAAAAGATAACCCACCTCATGTGTATGAATGACATCAAAATATTTCCCTCAAGTGAAAAAGAATAAGAAACCCTCAGAGAAACTTTTGGAATTAACAGCCAAGATATTGAATTTGAAAATGAATAATGTGCAATGTTTATCATAAAAAATGGAAATTGAGAAAACACAGAAGAAAAAAACTTGTCAACAAGTAGATTTTTCCGTTCAAACAGACCACAGGGTGAAGATAAAAGAAAATGATAAAAGGATCGATATATACTTTGATTTTACCAGGGAACGGAAAAAGCTGTGTAACATGAAGGTGATAGCAGTTATGGTTGTTGCCTATGAAATGGTCCCCCAACATCAGTAAGAATACTTAGAAAGGTTTAGAAACGGGTAAGAAATTGAAAAAAATTTAGCAATTCGGAATCTAGTTGATTTTGTCGTTCCAGCAAACCGCAAAGAGCAAATAAAATATTGGGGAGTAACTTGACTAATATTAAGACCCTATCAGAGTGCACAAAATGTGAAATATGAAGATACGATACTAATTCTAGTTGATGGTCTTAAAGCGGTTCTTCAAGATAGAAACTAATTCTAGTTGATGGTCTTAAAATGGTCCTTCAAGATACGATACTAATTCTGGTTGATGGTCTTAAAATGGTCCTTCAAGATACGATACTAATTCTGGTTGATGGTCTTAAAATGGTCCTTCAAGATACGATACTAATTCTAGTTGATGGTCTTAAAGCCGTCCTTCAAGATACGATACTAATTCTAGTTGATGGTCTTAAAGCCGTCCTTCAAGATACGATACTAATTCTAGTTGATGGTCTTAAAGCTGTTCTTCAAATTCTGTCAAAGAGTCTGATCGAACTGAAGATTAGCCAAAGAATCGAGACCTTCCAGACGACAGCACTGTTAAGATCAATTACATTACTTAGAGACCCGAATAGACTTGCTGTCACTCAGACTGTAGGAAAAAAATCGTTAAACTGAGCTGGTATGAACTCGTAAGGAGTATCATAATAACTACACCAATAACTTGCCTGAATATAGCTATATTAACATAAATCTATTAGACTCACTGATGAGACCCTTATATGTGCTAACTCTCAAGATCAGAGTGGAACTGGGAGTAATGTCAAGAAAATGATGTCTCCATACTTTACATAGTTCTAAAACTGATCTCTCGCTTCCGAATGCAGTTTATGTCATACCCCAAATTTCTTTTTTATCCGTAGGTGGGTCTTAATCCTCAGCAGGGGATGCAGTCTGCATATTCGTGGTATCGTGGTATTATATTTGATTTTCACCCATTCAAAATTAATAATCAAGTAATGGTTGACATCCATTTTATCCTTTGGCAATTCAATCTTTACACAAAAATACCTCTAAACAATCTGATGGTGAGGTTCCAGTAATACTGAAGCCTTGGAGAATATGGAGTAACCCTTCATTGCCATTGCTCCCAGGTCCACTCTGGCCCTGTGTGGTAGCACCTGATAGGGCCCTATCTATGGGTTAAATAGAACCAACGGCATACTTATGCAAAAATAAATTGTTTGATTAAACTGAATAGCTTGAAATAGAAATGTTTTGACAATTAAACCGTACTTACATTTCAACTGCGGGCTTATGCTAAACTGAATTATTTTAAATTGAACTTTTTTTTAAAATTGAAACTGTATTTACACTAAACTAAATTGTTTAACATACAACTGTTTTGGATATTAACCGTGTGTAAACAAAATCTGTACTTATACTTAGCTTAATTAGAACTGCTTGACTAAACTGAATAGCTAGAAATGTTTTTCACCATTAAACTGTACTTACATTTAAACCGCGTACTTATGCTAAACTGAATTGTTTGAAATTGAACTGTTTTTGACATTGAAATTGTACTTACACTAAACTGAATTGTTATACATAACTGCTTGAATAGTTTGAAATAGAAATGTTTTTGACAATTAAACTGTGTACTTATGATAAACTGAATTGTTTTAAATAGAACTGATTATTTACATAAAAAGGGATTTGGCGTTAAATAACATACAAAGGTTGATATTCCATAAAACCCAACAAACTAAACTAAACCAAACCAAAAATACGTGGCAGTTTTTTTCATCAGGGTTGCTAGATAAGAAAAGAAAATTCCTTTTGTTTTTTCTTCCCAAGGTACCTTATAAGACGTACGTATTACTGTTAGTATTTTTGAGGAAGATATGAAATATGTTCAAAAAGTACCCAGCCTAAAACTGTACGTGTTAGAATTAATACTAAATAAAACCATTTTTGTCCCATAATAGTTGGTAAACTTGTGTTATATATCGACCCTGACCGATCCGTCAATCAAGAGATGCACATGGGTAAATAAGCCGAAGAAGAGCGGAAGCAGATGGACGTTAAGAAAGAATATAGACAGGGTGCCCGCGGCCGTCAGTCAGTCGAAGACAGGATGCAAAAGTGAGAACCAGCTTGCAGACTGAGGGCTTTGGGCCCTAAGTGACCCACGGTTGAGCAACCCCAGCCAAGATGCGAAATAAGTGCTGCTATGGTCAAGAGAAGAACTTTGGTCAATATAGTAGTCTGTCCCTGTCTCCACTCATATCTCACACACAACAGAACATCACCCTTTCGAAAATAAAGTGAGAGAGATTTATATTTTTGTTAAGAAGTGTATTCGTTCGTTATTGAAGTCATCATTATTGTTGACTATATTTGTTGACTAATATACGCTATATATTTGTATACGTATACGTTTAGTTATATTGTGGCTATACAACACTTGTATATATATATTTTTTTATATTAAATGTATCATTCATTATAGAGTAGAGGTAGTATTACCCGAGGTGTGTTAAGAAATATCGAGCAGGAAGTTGTATTTACACAGAACTAAACAATGAATGAATGGTTATTTTTCTCTACTCGCATTCAACACTCATTCTATCGAATTTTCCTCTGGTCGAAGCACCTCAGAAACATTTGATATGGTATGATGTTGCGACATTACATCTCTTTTAATGTCCTCCACTTCCCTATATTTCTAAACCAATGAATGTGTTTAGTTAAATATAACGAGAAAGAATTGAAACAAACAATATCAATTTTTTGGTGTTATACAGATTTTATATATTTAGGCGCAATTTTAATATATTAGGAACGATTCGTTAAATTATCTGTCTTTCATAAATTTAATCTGCTACTGAATATTCTTTGAGATCTCAAAGTGGCCTGAATCCAATTCTGTAAAAGATTTCTATCGCACAATTAGTTGATTCTTCACCTTACATGTCAGTCGCTAGAAGGCTTGGCATCAAGAACAGACCATATCGCAAAGCTTGTTATTATCAGAGACTGAAACAACAGAAGGAATAGTTGATTCCATCACTTACAGGGCCGATGTCAAGTATTTATGACAGGAAGAGATAATTTTCAAAAAATTGAAATCATCATAAACATCCATCAATTCTTTACAATAAGGTCAAATCAGCGGAGCAGAATTATTTTCTTTTCTTTCTAGTTTAGTCGTTAATTTCTTCAGTTTGTGATGTTGGACAAAGAAAATATAGCTGCATTCTAAAGCCTAACTAACTATCCTTTAAAAATCAGAAACAGAAGCAATAGGTTTTTACGTATTTTGAAACACTACCAAAAAGAATATAGGTTTAACTATACCCTTTACGCTCAACACGAAACGGCTCTGTTAGCGTCAGGAAACCAAAGTTTATTTGGGTCTGCAAAATTCACAGCAATCAGCAAAAAGAGAGAGAATACGTCAGCTGATTTAGATCGATAGAGACTCGATATCGTGCGAAACAAGAACGGACAACCCAAGACTTGGACATTTTTTATTCACTGACCCGGCTCCACCACTATCGAGGCCTATTCGTCGTCCGTCGTCTCCGATTGACTGTCTGACAGCCTATCTTCGAAAATCTTTTTATATATATTCTTCTATCCATTCTGACTAATTAGTCTTTTCATCATTCGTAATCACAAAAACTTTTTAGCGACACGCCATTGTTAAATATCAACTGATATCTACGTAATTGTTTATTTTAATATATTGCTGACAGCTGATTCTAAAACAATTCTGTCGCGCTTATTTTGTCATGATTTACACGTGTATGCAAAGCAAGGTCTACGCAAGTCCTGACTTTTCCAAATCGAAAACCTGCAACTACGAACTCAGTCAGAAAACAATTTACTACTAAAATCAATCTTTCACACAGAGATAAGTCTTTCTACTAATCTCTCAAAATCATGTTTTTTTTATGTATATATCCTACAAGAACAAGTCTTTTTACATGTCCTTCAAGATAAAGAAAAAATGTTTTTATGTGCCTTTCAAAAACGGAAAAGAATTTTTCTCCCATATCTTTACAAAATACTAATCCGAATATTTACCAGATCCTTACAAAATAAATAACAGTTTTTCCCAACAAAACTCGAACCCTTATTTCTATGAGATCGTTACAAAACAGGAATATGAATTTTTATCATCCCACAACAATATAGGAATGTGTATTTTTATCATATCCTTACAAAAAAGAAACAATTCTATTTTGTATATCTTTAAAGAAACAAAATCAAACAAAACACGTTTTCTATTAAAATAACAAAAAAGAAACACGTCTTGCCTATCATTAAAAAAACAGGAACACGTATTTCAATCATATATTTACAAAAAAAAAACAATGTATTTCTGTTAAATCCTTACAATGGTAAACTCAGACCCTAGTGGTAGCACCTGTTTGGGTTTCATCTATGGGTCAAACGGAACTTTCGTTCAAGTGTGTTTAAACAAATTATTCCAATTATTATCATTAATAATGTTACTACTTTAGAGTTTTTCTTACTAGCGTTAGCTAATTGTCTTTTACAAGAGTTTGAGGGAGAGCAAGTCTCGCTGACTCTCCTCAGTATTCTGGCCGATTAAAAAAATACTGGAGTCTGGATGGGTTCTACTTGTCCTCTGATTTCTATGTGATCTTGTTCCGTCACCAAAACTTTGGCGATTGTTCTGAATATACTTATTACAATTATTATCATCGTCACCTTCGAGTTTCATGGCATTTGTTAGTTCCTAGGCAAGGTGTTGGTACTTATTTCTCCCTTCACTTTTATCTCTTTTGACACTGATCCGCCGGGACAGCAGGTTTTTTTGTTGACTCATCAGGTCTGGGGGGTCGAATACGCTGACTGTGTAACCTGCCGAAAGGTACCCTCCCCACGAAAGGGCGACCGAAGTATGACACTAAAATATATCTGATGGTCGGGTTCAAGATCTACGGAGTGGAGCACCCTTTCATTGCCATTAATTTCCAGGTCCACCTTTACCCGGTGTGGTAATACCTGTTAGGGTCCCATCTATGGGTCAAGAAGATATGTTAGGGTCGCTTTTATGGGTCGAATAGATCTGTTAGGGTCTCAAGTATGGGTCAAATAGATCTATTTAAAAAGTGTTCGTAATTGAGAGAACTCTGAGAAAAAAGCAAAAAAGAAAAAAAAAATGAATAAATAAAAAACACCAACACAAAAAATAGAAACATTAATGTAAAATGAACACGATTTCGTAACCTCTTAGCATGAAATAACCCTTGGTACGTTGAATCACCGTTAAAGTCTATCAATCTAAAATGCTTCATATTTTCCTTTTGTTACAATTGAAAGCCCTCGTAGCGTATTATCACTATTGGAAGTGGACTCAGCAACCATAGTTCAAATCCTGCACGAGGCTGTTTGCACAACACCTAGCCTGAGAAAAGGTATAAATCCTACTATTCTCCCTCTAGTTATGCATAAATAGTTGGGCAGACAAGGCTCTTGAAAGTTGGTATGGTAATCAGTAGAGGAGAAAAGGTGGTTTTAAATTTTTTGCTGTATAGACTTTGCTGTTTGTTCTTTCAACGTTTGTGATTCTAGTATAGCGTGGGGAGGGAGCTCAGTTCCATACTCGTATTGTGTACAATAAAATGTCTTATATTTATTAGCTGGTTCTGTTTCCTACGGAAAATTCTGCGTTAGGTTACTCTCTGTGGGATACCCTAATACGTTCTAAGAAACCGGGTGTTATTCACGAATTAACACTTCGTTAAAATTTATGGCACCAATAATTCGATATGAGTCGTTTCAGGTGATATCCATTATCTATAACAAAACATACACGGTATGTTAGAGTTTTGAATTATCAGAATCAAGTCTTTGGGTAGTATTTGTACAGAAATGGTGCGTTTCAAAGAATGCACAAGCATTTGGAATTATGAGATCGCTGTTGAATTCACACCTTTTGCTTTGTGTCCTGTCACCTTTCGCGTGTCGAGTTTTCATAAGACACCTCACGCGACTTTCTGTGGCGTCAGACTCAGAAATATGAACATGAGAAATTAGCTTTCCTGGTAAGAATATAAAATCTTGAATGTTTCTTTCTTCGTATGTTTGAAAATGTGCTATAAGTAAAAAAAAAAATTAAAAAATTGTACGTTGTTAATGGTAACAAAAAAATGACGGACACGTGACCATTGTACAGATTCCGTTCGGTTTATGAGAACACATTTTTAGTTGGTATTCAACGGAAGACGTCCTAATACATGACGGTATATAGCATGCGCCAAAATTGAACTTTCTCGTTTTTCTTTTCCTGGTGTATCGAAAGCATACCGTTCTGATGACGCGAGCTACAAACCATACAACCTCAGCGTACTTAGCCAACCGGTTATTAGTTGGTTTGGTTTGATGGCATATCAACTATTGTTGTTTATTTAATGCCAATTTCTGTTTTTGAATATCTATTAAATATACGATATGTTAACACATTTTTAAATACGCAGTAAAATGATCAAACAGTTCTATTTCTAACAATTCAATTTAGAAAAATCATCAAAATTAAATGGTTCCTCTTAATCCTATGAATCACAAACAATTCAATTAGTCATCACCTCAAATACGGTCAAATAACCAAACAATTCAATTTAGCATGTCATTTGTTTGCACTCAGTTTAAATGTCAAACAGTTCTATTTGACGAATAGATAAGACCCTTTCAGGTGCTACCAGAGTGGACCAGGTAACAATGGCAATAAAGGATACTCCGGATTCCTGAAAGCCCCAGAAATACTTGAGCCTCGCCATCAGATTGTTTAGTGTCATCTGCAGGACACTCGTTGGGAGAGTCTTACCTCTCTGTAGAGATGCAGTCGGTGTATTCTTCAGCCCCAGCAGATTGAGATTTTATCAAAGGCATCCCGTTCTGATGACGCAAGCAACCAACCATACACGCTCTGCACGCTTAGCCAACCGGTTATCGTCGAAGTTTATATCCTGAACAAAGCTGATGGTTGACGGCATGTCAACTCGTCTAGGGTTATTTTACTCCTTGAGGTGAATGTATATATAATATATATTAATTAAATATCAATAGATATTCTTTTAAAACAAATCTATTTGATCCAGAGGCAGGCCCCTAACAGTTATTAATACACCGGGTTGGATTGGGTTGGGTTTTATGGCATATCAACCATAGTAGGTTATTTAATGCCAAATCTCTTTTTATGTAAATAATCTGTTCTATTTAAAACAATTCAGTTTATCATAAGTACACAGTTTAATTGTCAAAAACATTTCCATTTCAAACTATTCAAGCAGTTATATGTAACAATTCAGTTAAGTGTAAATACAGTTTTTATGTCAAAAACAGTTCCATTTTAAATAATTCCGTTAAGCATAAGCACACAGTTTAAATGTAAGTACAGTTTAATTGTCAAAATCATTTCTATTTCAAGCTATTCAGTTTAGTCAAACAATTTAGTTTAGCATAAGAATGCTGTTCTATTTAACCCATAGATAGGGCCCTATCAGGAGCTACCACTCCGGGCCAGAGTGGACCTGGGAGCGATGGCAATGAAGGGGTACTCCGCATTCCCCAAAGTTCCAGCATTGCTGGAACCTCACCATCAGATTGTTTAGTGTCATATCCAGGACACTCGTTAGGGGGAGTCTTACCCCTCTGAAGAGAAGCAGTCGGTGTATTCTACAGCCCCAGCCGACTGGTCAATTAATGCACCGGGTCAAAGTTTACATGGGAGTTATGCCATTGAAGGGGTACTCGACGCACGCCACATCGCCAGAACTGAAGCTTGACCATCAGATTCAGTTTAGTTTTATACCTAGGCACCCCTTGGTTTTAAGGAGAGTCTTACCACCTTGTAGTTATTTACAAAGCTTAACGGTGGCACAAGGCCAGAAGTATGGAGCACCCTACGCAGGAGATAAAGTCAGCATATTCTAAACATCGCAGAGAAGTCGAGGAACAAAAATATTTACGTTTCACTTCATGCTAATGTTTTAGGGACAAATCCATCTCTTCTTTCGGGCCCAGCAATTAGCAAATAGTAAAGCAGACTGAGATATTTAATTATGATTCGGCATAAGGTCTAGGAGAAGAATAAATTAATTCAAAGCTCGCTTTACTCTTTTTAAATGAGTATCTTATAGTTTCCTCCATGATATCGAGAATTTGATTTATTAAAAAATAACGTTCAGTACATGTCTCACCAAACGATTATTTACTTGTAAATTAGACTAGGAATTGCTTTATTTTTCTGGCTAAAGCGTTTCAAGGACATTGCTTTAATAAAAAAAATCACTGGGTTCCGGTTTGAGAAGGCGTTCTATCATCGAATCCTTTAAAAACATGTAGCCTCTGAAATCGGAATTTTAGATTTATACTATCTACACCTGAAATAATCTCCCTCGGTAAGGAAACAAAAAAAAAATGTATCATTTTCAGGGCAGGCAAATGAAAAACTCAGAATATTATTATTCAAGAGAAAATTGCTCTGAATATTTCTTTATTCTCTGTGAGAATTTTAAATGTTTTGCACTAACAAACATTTCGATATGATGTGCCGTTTTTGCCGTGTTATCGTAATTTAAATAGAAAAATTGGAACACTGCAATATAGATTTCGTTGTTCATTAATACTATCTGGAGGTGCCCGTGGTGTAATGATTATCGTCATAGGAAATGGACACGGTGATACGAGTTCAAATCCTGGACGAGACCGATTGCATTTAAGTATGAATCCAATTATTCTCTCTCCAGCTATGGGTAAATAGTAGGACAGACTAGGTTCTTCAGCCTTGGTGAGGCAACTAGTCTAGGAGAAGAAAAACTGAATTCAAACCTGTTAAACTCCACTTAAAAATTGACCGTGTGTCATATCCTGCCCGAGCGGAGGGGTTGGTAAATATGATTAATACTATCTGCAGAAATTCATTTTAACACGTGCTCTTCCTACGAAATTTTCTATACAAACAAAGCCTCGTCTGGAATAAAGAAATAAAGAATATATTTTGATTGTATAATGAAGAGAAGAGAGATGAAATGCATACCAACTCGAAGGGAGGATCTCTGTGGTGTAGAGTCCAATGATTCAAGCTATACAGTGCTACTACTGTCATTCTACGAGGATGGCTTTTGCATAAAACAACTCTCTAAGTCTGATATGACATCAAACAAAGAAACCAAACCAAGCCATCATCATTATTATAATTTTAATACTAGTTTGACTCCATCTTAATAAAACTGCGTTTGAGATGGATAACTTTTGCTAGTACCGCTACTAATCTTCTAGAAGAATGGCTTAGGCATTAAATAACCCGCGGAGATTGATATGCCATTTAACAAAGAAACCACATCAACTAAGAAATGGGCATTTCCTTGAAAATTGTCAGTCCCTGTGTGTTTTGAGGCTGGGAACGAGCTGGAGATATTTACGTACTCCAAGGTTGGTTGGTATTTCATGGCATATCAACACTTGTGTGTATGTATGTGTTCTAAGCGAATTGTATGTTGGGAACATCATTTTTAAACAAGTTGTTAAAGCTTATTTTTTGCACACAGTTATATGGTTTCATGTACTGTTACTTAACACAATTTCCTTTTTCAAGTATTCCTATCTAATATGAACAATTTACACATAGCTGTATGGTTTCAAATTAATAATAATTCATAGTAGATGATCGAACAGTTCTATATGACCCATTGATGGTACCATAACTACTCACACACCGGGTCAGAGTTGACCTGAGAATTATGGTAAGGAAGAGTACTTTACAATCCTCAACTCAAAGACTAAAGCCTCACCATCAGTTTAGTATTATTTCCTGGAAACTAATCTAGCTTAAGGGTGCAGTTGGTGTGCTCTCTAACACCAGCCGACAGAGCTATAACTTTAGATCAGATCTGTGTTAGTCTTGGGAATCGGAAAGGCAACATCATGCTCCCTCACTGAGCTTTCTCAATAATTGCCTTCTCAGCCTGGATATAGCATGGTAAGCATCTACCAACATAGATCAGTTAGTTTTATTTACTTTTGGTAACCATTGATTGCAAGCTTTCATTGTTCTCTCGCACCTAGAGTTAAGAATGATTCACATTTGGAAGACTCGTATCTCTGTCACCTGGGGCTGTAGAATGCGCCGACTGCATGTCTGAAGAAGGATAAAAACGCCCCCAAACTAATGCCCATTTAATTACAACTTTTAGTAAGACCGCAGTCTTGGAGTTTGGGCAATATGGAGTACATCTTCACTGCCATGATCACCACGTCCACTCTAACCCGGAGTGGTGGTTCCTATTAGGGTCCTATGACTGGGTCAAATAGAACTGTTCCATCTTTTACTAAAGATAATTTTTACGTCTCATTTTAAACCATACATCGACGTCCAAATTATTTATATTGTATCGGGATATTTGATGAATAGAATTAACATGAAATAGCAATAATTGACACCATTTAACTGGGTTAAAAAATAATTAAAATTAAACAGTATTATTAGTGTGAGATAAGAATACTTGAAGCAATTTAAGTGTGTGCACATCAATGACCCCCGACAGTTCGTTTGAAAAAATTTACCTTCAAACTATTCGCTTACAAATCATACATACACACACAGATTAGTTGGTTTGGTTTTATGGCATATCAATCTTTGTTGGTTATTTAACACCAAATGCATTTTATGTAAAAAAAAAATCAGTTTTGCATGAGTACACAATTTAATTCTCAAAAATATTTCTATTTCAAACTATTCAGTTTATTCAAACAGAGCTAATTCAGTTTACTATACTTACAGATTTTGTTTACAAACAGTTAAATGTCAAAACAGTTTTATGTTAAACTATTCAGTTTTGTGTGAATACAGTTTCAATGTCAAAAACAGTTCTATTTCAAATAATTCAGTTTAGCAGAAGCACGCAGTTTAAATGTAAGTATGGTTTAATTGTCAAAGACATTTATTTCAAGTTATTCACTTTAGTCAAACAGTTCAGTTTAGCATAAGTATGCCGTTAGATCTGTTTAACCCATAGATAGGACCCTATCATGTGCTACCACGCCGTGCCAGAGTGGACCTGGGAGCAATGGCAATGAAGAGGTACTCTGTATTCCCCAAAGCCCCAGCATTACTGGAACCTTACCATCCGATTCTTTAGTGTTCTATCCAGGACACTCATTGGGGGGTTTAATCCTCTGCAGAGGTGCAGTCAGTATATTCTACAGCCCGAGCCGACTGGGCAATACATACATAGACACACATATATAATAGGATTTGGCATTTATTTACCCACAAGTATTGATATGTCATAAAACTCAACAAATTAAACTACTAATTAAGATGACTCGGAGTCTATATGCAGCAGTATCGTGGTCAAGAAGATTCTTTGTCAGCCAACCACTATTGGATAACGTGGGTCACATGAGAAAGAACAGAGTCCTCTTGGAAAACGTACGACTCCATTTGAGCCATCTCCACGATCCCCCACCTTGTATTTTTCGGCGATGGCCCGCATGAATCTTTTAGGATCATTATTGATGATGTCAATTTGCTGGGTGAACTCAGACGCCGTGAAAACATCTGAACTCTGGGAAATGATTCTTTCTTGTGATCACCAATAACACACCTTACAAGGGGTCCCCAACTGGTTTCTGATTTTGAACATAAAGGACCAGGCCCCGTTCAAGAAAGTAACTATTCCCGAGTCATTTATATCGAGTTTAACGTGCCTAATAAAATATCGCTCAGCCGGAAGTGTTGGGCTTATGGTGTATAGTAAAATAGCGCTCTGGGCGAAATATCCAGCAAATGACTTGAAAGGGTTAACATTTTATGTGATAAACTTTGCGTTATAATGTTTGGTCAGGTACTTGTTTGAGAATTAGATACTTAATATTATCTAGCAAAGAACTTTTACGACTAGAATAGTTATGTGAATGTGGCGTGTTTGATTTAATCTGATGACGTCATAATCCCATCTGATCTGAAATACGCATACATATATTTATTAGTTCACTATTCAAATAAGATATCTCTTATTAGATATTAATATAAAGTGACGCGACATTTATTTTCCCTGGGACGAGAAATCCGGTCTCATTACGTGAGTAGATGTTGCAAAGGATGATGTTTATATCAATGGGGAAATTATAGGGGTGGATCAAAAATATTTTCGTTTTCTAAACAAAGGATGATGTTTCTATGCCTGGATAAATTATAAGGGTATAATTTTTTTTTTCGTTTTCTTACCAAAGAATGTTATTTATATCCCCCGGCAAATTATGAATGTGTATCAAAAATATTTTCGTTTTCTAAAAAAAAAAAAAAAAAAAGATGATGCTTATATCAGCGGGAAAATTATGAGGGAGTATAAAAAATATTTTCGTTTTTTGCCAAAGGATGATACACATGTTTAAAATTATAGAGGTGTATCAAATATATTTTCGTTTTCTAATCAGAGATTTCAAGAGAAAACTCTCAAGATCTGTCTTCTGTATCTTTTTTCAAGCTTATATAATATTTTGCGCTCGGTTCAACCTGTCGGAGAGGCGTAGAAAACTATGATTATATCTCCTGCTGAGGTCTACCCCCCAAAAAAAAAGGTGGGGTCATGAGTGAGTACCTCTACATGACTATTATTCCACTCTGACCCAGAGTGGTAAAAACCTTTTAGGGTCCCAACTCTCGGTCAAATGGATGTTTGAAAATTATGATTAGATTGGAAAACTTGATGTCATATAACTATAAACTATTTGTATTAAAAATAGTTACTTAAAATTAAATTTGTTTACTAAGGATTATTATTATCATAATTAGTTTTGTTTAGTTTTATGGTAAGTCATCCATTGTAGGTAATTAATGCCAAATTAGTGTGTGTATATATATATATATATATATATATATATATATATATATATAAACAGTTCTATTTTAAACAATTCGGTTTAGCCTAAATACAAAGTTTATTTCTATTTGACTCATAGATGAGACCCTATGAGATGCTACCACTCTGGGCCTGGGAGCGATGACAATAAAGGAGTACTCCGCATTCCTCAAAGCTCCAGTATTAGTGGAACCTCACAAACAGATTGTTTAATGTTATATCCCAGACACTCGTTGGGTGAGTCTTACCCCTTTATAAAGAAGTAGTTAGTGTATTCTATAGTTCCAGTTGACTGTGCCAGTGATAAATTTATTTTCTGACCTAGTAAATCGTTGGTTATCACGATAGGCTTTTGCTTATACTTCTTGAAGTGGTCGAAGTTAATTAGCATCGGCAGCACCCATTCCCTCTCCAGTTAATATACAACAGGTTATACTAGATTATCTCACAACAGCAGCCGGTAGGAATCTCTGAAAGATTCTTAAACTTGGTGATAGAGAAATGACTTTATATGATATGCAAGCTAGGAGTGATTGAGGACGGAGGCCACATTGCCAATTGGTTAACAAGCTGGATTGGGACACAGTTGTAAGCAAATTCAAACTTCAATGGCACTAATACATTCACTTTCGGACTAATACTCTTTGGAAATGTATGAACTCCCTAATCTCCATCAGCTATGGATTAAATATATTTATTTCGAACGCAACCTCTACATTTTTAACCAAAATCGGACTTACACCAGCAAAGAAGAAGGAATATATGAAAAAGATCCAAAACAAGGCTGTAACTGCATCTGAACAGATATGGCATTCGTACAGATTAAACACCATCCAATAAAGTCTGGTAATATTGTGAGATACTGCTGGGGCGCCCTGGGTTAGTGGTAATGATGCTTCGGGCCCGAAACCATGCCTGAACCCAGGGTCATCATATGATGAAGACTTTACTGGACGCAAAACTGCTTCTTTGGCGGCGGTTTTTGTATATATATATATATATATATATATATATATATATTTTTTTTTACCCCAGCTGTATTTTTTACAGGATGGCTTTGGCATTAAATGACCAACGTTAATTATTTATTAACTCAAGTGGTACAGTCCAAACAAATATTATATATCTTGCACTGTGGGTGTTACGTCCGAAGTTGGTCTTACTACTGACCGGGATCTTCAGTATCAACGCGCTTAAGAAACACGACGTCTTTTATACCTCCGAGATACCGGAAGTCACCTGGTACGAGCCACTATAGAACACAAACTAAGAAACTGAAACAGGAATCAAAACCTAAGGGCGATTGACGTTGACGATGAACTCCTGACAATATTTATCGTGCATTTTAAAGGCATAAATGCACAAGACCCAAGAGTTTGTATATATCATTTGTGTGCATACAAGGATGTTAATGCCTTGGTGTTATTCCGCTGGAGTGAAAGCTTTGAGTCAGTTCATAACGCCAGCTTGAAAAGAAAGTATCTCAAGGAAAAAAAAAACATGCCGAGTATTAATACCGTTTGCCAACTTAATATTAGTAATTATCACCGAATACTTATTTATAAACAAGGGTTCACAGGTGTCCATAGTTACGCATAAACACCATTTGCAAAAGTCGGGAATCGATATGCTTTAGTCTGTGTTTAAACATTTATCAATGTTCCAAATGTCCAGTCAGCTGCGGCTAGAGAATACGCCGACTGCACTTCTTCAGAAGAATAAAACTCGCCCCAACATGTGTCCTTGGCATGACACTTCATTGTATCTGATAGAGAGGCTCAAGTCCAGGAACTTTGGTGAATGTGGAACATCTCTTCACTGCCATTTCTCTCATGTCCAGTCTAACTAGGAGTGGTAGTACCTGATAGCAGCCTATCTTGGGGTCAAATAGAACTGTTTGATATTTCAAATTTGTGCAAACAATTAACTGTTTAATTGAGTTATTAGTGATACATCACAATATTTGGAAAATTAATTGTGTGCTAACGAATGAGTGATATTGAATGGAATTATTATTGTTGATTAGGAATACTTGAAGCTCTGTAACTGTCTGTCTAAAATGAATTGTTTGTGTTTCATAGGGACGTTCGAAACTATTCGAGTGAAAACAAATTATTAATACAAAATAGAACTATTAAACGTTAGAATACTTGGAAGCATTTATCAGTGTGCAAAGAAATTAGCTCTGACTCATTCAAAAGTAAGATGACCGACAAATTAATGACTTGCATATCATATGTATAATCATTTAACTGTATGTAAACAAATGAGTACTGGCTCGTTTAAAACTATCATCTATAAACTATGCGTTTCCAAATCATGATATCTACAAAGAAAATTCGGCATTAAATAACCTACAATGGTTGATATGCCATAAACCCCAAGCAAAACACATATATTTGATATACCTGTGTAAATAGGATTTGGCATTAAATAACCTACAATGGTTAATATGCCATAAACCCCAACCAGAACACATATATTTGATAAATGTGTGTAAATAGGATTTGGCATTAAATAACCTCCAATGGTTGATGTGCCATAAAACCCAACCAAAACACATATTTGATATATGTGTGTAAGTAGGATTTGCCATTAAATAACCTATAATGGTAGAAATACCATAAAACCCAACCAAATTGACGAAGATCAATGCCCCAAAGTCTCTTCGCATCTGTCTATACAGTCTGCTGGAAAAGATTAAAAGAAGCGAACAAACGCCTCCAGATCTCACTAAAAATAGGTTTGGTTTGGTTTTAAGATCATTTAATGCTATATCCTTTTTATACATAATGTATGATTTCTAAAAACATTTTGGAGATGACATTTTTAAATAAGCCTGAGCTCATTTTTTAGAGAGTTAAATGGTTTCACTTATTTCTTTCTAATGCAAATAATTTTATTTACTATAAATTATTTGTTTCCGCACAGTTTTCAAGAATTGTTATGTATCAATAACGATTCGATTAAAAATCAGTTATTTTTTAGACCTAGTTGAATGAACAAACAGTTCTATTTCTAACAATTCTATTTAGCATAACTACTGCATCTAATTGTATGTATCCAGTATTAGAGAGCTGCTTGATTTTAACAGCATGTCAAACCGTCTAGACTTATTTATATTTTGTTCTTTGTCGTCATTGTTTCTTGAGAATTTGCTTTTACATAAGGTACTTCCAAATACGATTTGGTTGGTTGTTTACGTTTTATGGCATATCAACCTTTGTAGGTTATTTAACGCCAAATCCATTTTTATGCAAATAATCAGTTCTATTTCAAACAATTCAATTTAACATGAGTACACAGTTTAATTGACCAAAACATTTCTTTGTCAAGCTATTAAGTTTATTCAAACAGTTCTAATTTAGCTAATTCAGTTTAGTATAAGTACAGATTTTGTTTACACACAGTAAAATATCAAAACATTGCTTTATTAAACAAATCAGTTTAGTGTGAATACAGTTTCAATGTCAAAAGCAGTTCCATTTCAAACAATTCAGTTTAGCATAAGCACACAGTTTAAATGTAATTACACAGTTTAATTGTCAAAAACATTTCTTTTTCAAGCCATTCAGTTTAGTCAAACAGTTCTAATTCAAACAATTCAGTTTAACATAAGTATGCAGTTAGTTCTATTTAACCTATAGGACCCTTATCAGGTGCTGCCACTCTGGGCCAGCGTGGACCTGGGAGCAATGGCAATGAAGAGGTGCTCCGCATTCCTCAACCTCACAATCAGATTGTTTAGTATCATATCCAGGGAGCTCGTTGAGGGGGTCTTGCCTCTCTGCAGAGGTGCAGTCGGTGTATTCTACTGCTGAATACGAATATTTTTTTCAACAGATATATTGGACCAAAAGATTCACCCTCACAGGTACTGCCATTTAGGGTCAGAATGCAACGGGAAGTAATGGTGATAAAAGAGTACACTCCCCCAGATTTCCAGAACTGAAACATCAGTATCAGATGCACTAAAGTGTCATACCAGGTGACCCTGTTCTTTTGTGAGGGAGATAACGTCAGCAGATTAAAGCCCCGTTGACACACAGGTGAGATACGGAACCGAATGCTCTCCATTGAATGAGGTCTCTTATATTACTCAGGAGGTGTCCGTGGTGTAATAGTCATAGGGAAATGGACACGGCGACACGAGTTCAAATCCTGGACGATTCTGATTGCATTTCACATAGTACTAATACCTATAGGAAAGGTATGAATTCAATCATACTAACTCCAGCTATGGGTAAATAGTAGTTAAGACTAGGTTCTCTAGCCTGGGTTTGGCAACCAGTCAAGGAGAACGAAAATTGAATTTAAGCCTTTTAAACTCCGCCTAAAGTTCTTGCTTGTGTAAAGGGCTTGATAAATACATATATACTCAGAACACTATAACTGATCAAATCACCTTTATATATATATGTATGTGTATAAACAGATGTCCTAATGTGTCCTAATATTAAACTGCGTCTGATGGTGAGGCTCCAGTCTTAGAGTTTGTGGAATGTCTCTTATTACCATTACTCCCAGGCCCACTCTTACCCGGATTGTTTGTACCTATTAAGGTTCCTTCAATGGGTCAAAATTGTATATGTTCTATGTGCAAATTGTTCGTATTAGACAGGAACACTTGATAAATATAATTAAAGACCTTAAGTAGCAACACTTGAAACCATTTCATTGTGTACTAACAAATGATTAATATTAAATAGAATTATTAGTGTTTATTAAACGGTTTCCAGTATTCCTATGTGTAAACAACTAAACTCTTACTCGTTTTAAAATAAAGTTACATACAAACTATTTGTTGAATAAGTCATACATATTCACACACACATTATATATTCAGGATTTGACATTGATTAACGAATAAGGGGTGACATGCCATAGAAGCAAATAACCTATCTAAATGCATCGATCTTCTATCGATAAGAACATTTGTTGTTCAGAGGAAAAGATTAAGAAACTTTTTAAAAACATCGACGTTGATAACATAATATCATATCTGAAATCTGTTTGAATTCGAGTTTTGTTTAACGGCATATTAACCTCTGTGGATTATTTTATGCTAGAAAGGGTTTGATTGGTTTTGTCTTTTGTGTGTGTTTTAGGGTTTGGGTATTAGATTTCGCTATATATTTCAATAAGATTTTGATGGAGAGGTTGGTTTCTTTTTGAAAGCTCTAGATTTCCTCTGATTTGGTGTTTTTGATGAGTTCCTTTAATTTGCTTGTCTGCTAAAATTTTGGGTCAATTTGTCTAAACCTGATACAGTTTATGAGAATATGTTTGACTGTGAGGGGTACTTTGTGCGTTTAGCATACGGGGATATTTTCCTTTTTTAGATGGTGTGAGTGGGTAATGTGGGTGTGACCAATTGAATGGAGAGTACCGAAATCTCCAAGTAATCGACATTTTCACAAAAATACAACTATAGATAAGTTTTTCTTTTAAAACAATTTTAAAAATCGACATGAAATTATCCAGCAAGAGTAGACCTGCCAGTGAAAAAGAAAGAAAAGTAAAAAGAATTTATTTGCTTTATTCAAAGCAATCTATTATTCTTAACTCTCCTTTTAATTCCAGACGCCGTAATTATATATATATATATATATATATATATATATATATATATATATAAAATGGAATAATTCTATGTAAAAACTGCTCAAAGTAATTTTTATCTATGTATTCCTTTGTTTTATAAAGGTGGTTTCATAATTTTCAAATACCATTTGTGTCTATCAAAACATTTATTAATAAATGTTATGATTTTAAAACTAAGAAAAATTATGATGTTATTTAATAACATTGTAATTTCTAATTTGTTAATGTCTGTATTAAATATCATCCCCAATATTATAAGATAGCTTTATAAAAACCTAAAAAAAATATCCAGAAAGCATTGAACAAAATATCTTTTACTCTATTCGTTTTGTTTCTAAAATGTATCTAATATTTACAAGCATCTACACCGTTGTCGGTGTTGTAGTCACATATTCCCTAACAGACCGATTCTCAATAGTAAACTTGGCACGCATAGACGTTAGTCACGTGCGCAAGACGTCACTATCATGAGAGAAGAATATGCCTTCAAAATTTGAATTACTATTCATCGTTGTTTGATAATAGTGTGAACTGGAGCATCGCTGTAGATTTGTGACGTCATCTCATTATTCCCGCCGAGATCTCGTTAATCACTCGGCATCCGGATCATGTGATCTGATTTATTATTTCAAGAAGAGTTTGCGCCATTTTAGTTACCGGTTCCTTTGGAGCAAAACTTTGAATGAGCGCCTATGCGTTAGCTTAAAAGGTACGAAGTTATGCTGTTATATAATTACGGAATGATTTTTTTATATTAATAATTTTCGTTAATTATATTTTATCATTCAGTTTGGTTGGGCTTTGAACTATTCGGCTCTTAGTTCAGGTGCACAGACATTGGGTACAGTTTACGCTCGTGCGCAGAGGATATGACAATCACAATTGTCATCATAAACTCCAGATAAGAAATGTGGCTGGAGTGTGAATGACCTCATGCCCGGAAGCGATGGGCTGAGAATTTGGAGATTTTGAAAAAGACGTCAGTTGAGTTTTACTGTAGGCTAGTCGAGTTGGGTACTCGACTGGGGCCAGTCCAATTGGGAGTTGACTTTAGCCATGTCGAAAGTTGAAGTTGAGTTAAGACCATAGTGTTGAGAAGTTGAAGTCTGACCATGGAGTTCTGCAGATCTCTACTGACAGAGATCTTAAAGACTACGAGATGTGCCGAGCGTTTGAGTTTTGTTAGCCTAGTATAATACGAAAGACTTTTAAGAATTGTGTGTGTCTCTCTCTCTCCTCGTGTCGAAGAATGGAACTCTGAACTCAGAAGTTAATAAACGTTCGTACCTGAACAACGGAGTCGCCTGTGTATTTGAGTCTGTCTATTGTGTTTTTTCATATGTATAACGTTTGTGATTGATATGGCTATACAACACTACAAGAGGAATGTGTTGGATGGGCAATATACTTTTATGCTGTAATATTATTGTCAATAAGACCTCCACATATCTAAAAAGAATATATCAAGAGGCTCCAATATCAAACAGAAGCTATATCTATATACATCTGTTTGGTTGCTTGGGTTTTATGGCATATCAAGCCATCTAGGTTATATAATGTCAAATTCTGTTAGTACATATAGATATAAAATATATGATTTATAAACGAGAAGTTTGTGGGTAACCGTTTTAAATAAGCCTGATCCCATTTGTTTGCACATAGTTAAATGGTTTCAAGTAACACTAACAAGTCTATTTAAAACCAGTCATTTGTTTATACACCGTAAAATGGTTAAATAGTTCCATTTGACTCATACATGTGTTTGTTTGTTGGTTGTTTTACGAAGTATCGACCGTTTTCTGGTCATTTAATGCCGAATTAAATTTCAAACAATTCAGTTTAGCCAAAGTACACAGTTTTGTTCGATTTAAAAACAGTTCTATTTCTCACAATTCTGTTTAGCATAAGTACACAGTTTTGTTCTATTTGATCCCTATCAGGTGATACCACACCAGGCCACAGTGGACTGGGGAGCTATGGCAATAAAGGAATACTCCGCATTCCCCAAAGCTCCAGTATTACTGAAGCCTCACCATCAGATTGTTTAGTGTGATATCCAGTCGTTGGGGAAGTCTTACACCTCTGCAGAGATGCAATTGGCGTATTCTACTGCCCCAGCTGACTAGGCCACCCATAGATGGGACCCTAACAAGTGCTACCATCTCGGATTAGAGTAGGAAGGGAGTAATGACAATGACTAGGTGGTCCATATTTACCAATGCTTCGAGACTTGTGCCTCAACATCAAACGTAGTTTTGTGTCATATCTAGGACACACTTGGGTTGGTATGAATCTGGAGCTCCAGCATAGTTGCATTAAATCAACAAAGTCGGGTTTATGTCGTAAGGTACTACCGGATTGTCTTGGATTAATGGTAACGATGCTTCGGTACTGAAACCATCCTTGACTCTCAGGGTCTTCATCTGATAAAGACTTTGTTGTAATTGTGGCATTGCTGCCGTTTTTGCGATGTATATCAGACAGCTCATATTTATGTGTGTGTGTGTGTGTGTGTGTGTGTGTGTGGAAATAATTCATTCTTTCATCTTTTAGATAGTTGATTGATTAACTTTATTTTCTATTATATTTTTAGTTTTACTTGGCGTTGGCAGTGTTGGATAGTCGTCCCCTATATTCATTGGCCGATGGTCGAACCTGGCTACACCATCTTCTTCGCTGGGAATACTAATCACAAAGACATGTCTTTCGCGTGCACACATTCTTTATTCATTTCTATATGTCTCCTTTGCTTAACCGGCTCGTACGATGCCGGGAATTAGCCCTTGGACCATTGATTGAAATTATAATTACACTTTTTCTGCTAGTTTGGAGGTCTCGGCGGCTTGGGTTGAACTAATTCGAAGTTAAATCTAATTTCTGACTTCTAGAAATTTAAATCGTCCATTGAAATTGTAGCTCTTAACTGACCTTAGACGTTATAGTCTGTCAATCAAACTTAGTTGACCTGAACTAGATTTAACAGTTTAGTCGAGGATAACGGTTTCATTAAATTTAAAAATAAACTGCATTTCGTGCAACTACCACCTATAACTGAATTTGTATTAATTTTACTGCCCTGTTATTTCAGGCATACTGTTTATAGTGGTAGTCGAAAAGTCTTTCGATAAAAGGGTACTGTATATAAGAAAACAGGAAAAGAACATGGTTACAAGAAAATAAAAAACCGAAAGAAAGATAGAAAGAAACAAAAAAAAAAAAAAACCACTCACGTTTTATTTCAGATATCTCCTTCAAACCGGGGAGGAGGATATAAAATAGTTTATTATAATCAAATATTGACGAAAAAAAATGGAATTCGAGTCATAAAACAAATAACAGCAGGAGCCTAGATTTTCAAATCTGTCTACAGTTAAGAGTCTATGGTGGAAATACTGAAAGCGGTCCTTGAAGAGGCTTCTTCCACCGATGAAAATCTTTTACCGTCATTCGGGAATTTTGCATCAATTTTGATAAAGGATTTTTTTCTAAGTTAGCGAAATTCATGCCTGAAAGAAAAAGGGCTGCCATAAAAAGACAATGAAGTATGAATCCTATTTTTGTAAACGTCACAACCCCATCCCTTGGCTGGAAAGGTTTTTTTGCTTTGTCCCAAAATATACGTCTTCATTCTTAGTCGTCTCGATACAGACACTTTTGGAATCGATCCAAGTCTTCCCTCACTGCCTCTCAACGACGAGAGTTCACGTGACTGACCTTTTAATTTTGTTTAATTTTTTTGGTGTTTAATAGCATATCAACTTTCGTGGGTTATCTAATGCCAAAACGATCTTGTAGAAGAACAGTAGTGATACTATTTAACCCATAGCTGGGGATTTAACTTATAATTTATGAAAGAATGAATCTTTCCACATTCGACTAAATAAATACCATTTCACTTACATGAGATCGGTTCAAAAATAAGTTATATCTTAAATAAACGGGATTTAAAAAACAAACAAAACAACAACAACGTGAAAATCCGGCGTCCAGTCATCGAGATCAAGTGACAACCACTTCGTCTCTTTCTTCGACAATCTTCGAGTCGACAACAATGTTACCTCTTTCAAATGTTTATTATCACTCGTGTATTTTCGCGTGTGTAAGGGATAATTACATCTTTTATAATTCAAGTATAGGTACTTTTACCGGTTTCTTAGAATTATGATTTTATTGAGAAGTGTATTTGGGACTTAAATAAGAGCCCCTATTGGGAGTAAGCTAAATTTTACAAGGGAATGAATCTTGACTTCCCTTTTATAAAGAACATCACACCTCTTCCTCAGCCGTCAGTACTACTGTATAGTTGTACCACTTGGACATTATTAAAACGCCTGGAGAAAAAGCTACATGGGAATTACGTAAGGATGTTGCTGTCTGTTTGAAAAAAAAAAAACCTTGAAAGCAGCAACTAATAAAAAGCAGCTGTACGGCCACTTACTTGGACGGTTTGTGGGATGAGAAGTAAGACGACCAAAACATGCTGGGTACTGTTGGTAAAGTAAGGAAGAATTTATAATCAACTTTCTTCTGTGGACTACTACACATGGATATACCAGTGTTAGCCTACCAGCAAAAACTTGCTTTAAAAGCCCCGTTTGCGCTATTATTCACACATAGCTGGACGGAGAATACTTGGATTTATACCTTTCCCTTGGGTATTAGTGCTATGTGAAATTCAAAGACCCTAGTACGGGATTTAATCTCAGGTAGCAGACAGCTTAGTTGGCCGGGGCTGTAGAATACGCCGACTGCATATCTGAAGGGGAGTTTGATCCCTACTCTACAAGAGTTCTGATATGACAATAAACCATCAGGTGATGGGACTTGAGAACTGGAGGTTTGAAGAATATGGAGTATGTCCTTCAAAGCCATTACTCCCAGCTCCACTAACCCGTAATCATAAGACCTGTTACCTGGATCAAATAGAACTATCCAATCATTTACGATACTTGAAACTATTAAACTGAGCAAACTAATGAATACTGTTGAATAAAATGATAAGTTAGATAAAAATACTTGAAATCTTTTACTGGGAGTTATTATTAATAATAAATAAAATTATTAGTGTTAAATAGAAATACTTGAAACCATTTAACTGTGTGCAAACGAATGAGTTCTGTCTTGTCTAAAAATGATGTTACCCAAAAACTATTCGCTTACAAATCATACGTATAAACAAGATTTGGCATTAAATATCCCACAAGGGTTGATATGCCATAAAACACAACAAAACCAAACCGGGCAGCCGAGATAACCATTAGGTGTTGGCTTTGCTTTTCCTAAAAAGGACCAGTTCATTAATTCTGTTTGTAGCTGGGTCATGGCAACATAAAACCAACCCTTCCCTATCGACCTTTCCCTGCCACGTACCTTTCAACTACTTAGCTCTATTCACACCCAAATAATGAATGCTTTAATTTACACATGCAATTCTAATTGGATTTTGGAAACATTTTCGGTCGCATCCTGCCTAATCTCGTTTTATCTCGTTTAAATCATTCAGTTAGCACGGCGTAATTTGTTTACATACAAAATTGCTGGCTGTGTAAATGAATTCACTGATTGGTGAAGCGCGCAGGATGCCGACAAATTCGAGGGCCTCTTTCTGGATCTGTGATTCTTGTTTCTCATTTCAGAACCCTCCCACCAAAACTCCATTATAAAAAAAACAACAACAAAAAAACGAAACAAAACAAACCCCCCGAAACAAACAAACAAAAACAGATTTTCGTCTAATGCTCAGATCTGTACATATATCTCATTCGGTGAATTTCAGATCTCAAAAAGTTCGTGAGAAGGGAGATTCTGTGGTGTAATCGCTAAAGTACTGGACTGCGGCCTAGAAATAATCAAGTTCAAATTCCAGCTGGGCTACTACATAAACTTTCAGACTAATCCATTTGAGATAGATATTGAACCCCCTTATCCCCCAAGCTATGGGTTAAATAGTATCACTACTGTTCCTCTACAAGGATGGTTTTGATATTAAATAATCCACGAATGTTGATATGCCATAAAACAAGGAAACCAAATTAAAAACACATATTTATAATGTAGGGAGATGTTGAAAAGGTAGCCTCCAAGAGAATGGATGTGTCCTTTGAGTGCCTCATGAGGTGTCTTATTACGATCTCCGAAGCCCATTCTCAGCCTCTTTTTTAAACAGTAGAGACGTTTGCCTCTTGCAGGTGTTACTACTCCGAGTCTTGCAGGTGTTACCACTCCGAGTGAACCTGGGAGTGATGGCAATGAACGGATATTCTGCATTACCCAAAGATCCTGCAAAATTGTTTAGTGGCATATCCAGGACACTCGTTAGGGAAGTCTTACCCTTCTGCAGAGATGCAGTCGGTGCATTCTGCAGTCCCAGCTGTCTAAGCAACTAATATCAAGTGATTTAAAAAAAAAAATCTAACTAAATTGTCACAAACATTTCTATTTCAAGCTATTCAGTTTACTCAAACAGTTCTAATTCAAACAATTCAGTTCAGCATAAGTATGCTAGTTCTATTTAACCGATTGATAGGACCCTATCAGGTGCTACCATTCCGGACCAGAGTGGACCTGGAAGCAATGGCAATGAACGGGTACTCTGCATTCCCCAAAGCTCCTGTATCACTTGAAGCTCACCATCAGATTGTTTAGTGTCATATCCAGGACAGTCATTGGGGAGGGCTTTACCTCTCTGCAGAGGTGCAGTCGGTGTATTCTACATCCCCAGCCAACTGGGCAAGCTCACAGTGAAGTTGTTGCAAGCATGATTAGTTCATAGTAATCATTCTATTTAACCCTATTCATTCATTTGAACACAGTCGAATAGTTCTAAAATTGGTATGTAATACTCGAAATTTTATCTAAGCACACAGTTTAATGGTTTCAAGTATTGCTATGTAAAACTAACAATTCAATTGCAAATAGTTAAATTGTCAAACAATTTGAGCCATAGATGCGAACTTGTCATATACTACTAATCTGGATCTGAGTGGGTCTGAGACCATTCCCCAGAGGGGGCCTGTTCTGGACTTCGGTCCGGAGCGTGGCCCTGGAAAAGGAACAATGGCAGACTTGGGGCCTTTAAGTAGGCACCTAGTTTCGACTAGGCTACCTTCCAGTGGGCGAGCTGCATTTTTGTCTCCGTTGTCCCCCATGCACGGCACTAGACCATGCGTCTAGTTTAAGCCGTTAACTGGCATACGTGCCCGGACCCACATTTGGGTTCGTGAAACTGCTTGCCTCATCAGGCTCACATTGCACTAAGTGAGTCGATGAGCAGCACAGACAAGCAGGGTTCGAGTCTCGGCTCGTTCCCGACCTTCCCCTCCCCTTTATCCCCACTTTAATCGGCCTTCGGGCTTTTGACCTTGTGTCAAGTCGTGTCTGGTGGGAGGCAGCGACAAATATCTGAGACCATTCTCCAGAGTTCCAGGACTGGAGTTTCACCATCAGGTGCAGTTTAGTCTCATATACAGGACATTCGTTTTAGAGTTACCCCTCTGCAGAAATGCAATCGATGTATTCTACAGCACCAACCAAGGGGCTCGGTTTTTTTAGGGATCTCGTCGTGGTGTAATTTTCAGCCGTTAAATATTCGACTATCTCAAGGAGTTTGTCACTTGATCCTGATGTTAGGAAGGAACAACAGAAACATTGACCACAAAACCACCTATGTTTATTTCCTGCTTTACATTTTCTTTAGTCATAAAAAGAAGACGTGGAGTGTCTTTTCTTTAGTCGATGGAGTCTTGATCACTTTTGATATCTCCCAAATCACACGTGATTGCCTCGAACGAACGCTCATGTCTTTCTAAATGAATCAGAACTAATGCTTTAAAATTAGAAAATTTAAATCAAGAAGTGAGTGACACTGAATAATTTATTGTAATGTTCTAGTGTGTCTCAAAGAAGGCGGTCACTTGATATCGGTACCCTCTCACCCCCCCAAAAAACCCCAGAGCCATGTTGGTAACAAAAATAACTGGCCTTTTCTTGTCGATATTGCATTTTCATTTTCTGACCGGTCTTTGCCCAATCTATGGAGGAAAGGACATACACCTTAATTAAAAAAACATTATCCTCACCCTATGAGAGGGAGGGTTTTACTTAAGCCTTACTGTACGGGATTAGAGATAAAACTTGTTCGGTTCCTTTGTTTAATGACATACCAGCCTTCATGGGTTATTTGATGCCTAAGTAAACCTTCTAGAATAACAGCAGTTGTAGAATTTAACCCTTTACTAGTAGTGGGAGGGTTAAGGAGATTCATTCATTTTCCGAGTAAGAAATTGAACCTTATAGCATGACCAGAGTTCGAACTCGTTTACTACAATATTACAGTCCAACACGTTAGTCACCACTCTACGGAAACACCCCTTCGAATCTACTCTTGAGATACGGGAACCGAATTTTTTTATAAATCTATCGCCCTGTCAGTGGGGTCGGGTTGTAGAATACTGTGACAGCACCTGAGCAGAAGGGTAAGACCTCCTTTAACGAGTGTTTTAGATATGACAAAAACCATCTAATGGTGAGGCTCCAGTCTTGGAGCTTTGAGGAATATGCTAAACCCTTAAATGCCATTACTCTCAGTTCCACTCTAATCCGGAGTGAAACGACCTGTAAAGGTCCCACCGATACCTTAAATAAAACTATTCAATCTTTTTACGATATTTAAAAAATCATCAAACTGTGCGCAAAGAAATCATCATCATCATGTCGCGCCGCCAGCACAGATATCCCTGACCCTCTCTCGCCACTTCTCCCTATCAGTCATCGCCTCCGGCAGGTCTTCAGGATTACATCCTTTGTCCTCACATAGTTGCTGTATGTAAGTTCGTGCTGGTCGTCCTGCTTTTGCACATCCATATGTGGGGGTCCACAGGAGTACATCGCTTATGAGCTCATCTTTGCTTCTCCAGCAGTGTCCCGCGTGTCTGGTTCGTCTAACTTGTATAGTTTTCGTGATGGGGGGGGGTAAGTGTCCGTATAGTTGGTGTCTCGTGGGGTGTTGTCGCCAGGACTTGTTCAATACTGCTCTCAACATTCTTGTGTAATTTCCGTCTAGTTTCCTCTCCAGCCACTTAGTTAGCGTCCATGTGGTGCATCCATATAGCAGTATCGACACAACCGCTGCCTGGAAGAAACTGCGTTTCATTTTATCGGTTAGGTCCGACTTCCATATGATCGAGAGCCTATCGATAGCTGTCCATGCCTTCGTCAGTCGTGTGTCGATGTCTTTTTCGGTTGATGAGACGCTACTTCCTAGGTAGGTGAATTTTGCCCGTTTGGTTGTAACACATATATTCAGTTTTGTGTGCATTGACATGGAGGCCAATGCCAGCTGCGGCTCGTTCCAGACTATGCAGTAGTGTCTCTGCTTGATTATGCGTCTTCGCCGGTAACCCCAAGTCATCAGCGTAGTCGGCGTCCGTGATTGTTTTTGCGGGGTACCTTTTGCTTTTAGGGGTGTCCTCGTGGTGTAATGGTTAAAGCGATGAACTGCGGAATCGTAGTACGCGAGTTCGTACTCCAGTCGCGCTATTACGTTCACTTTCGGGCAAATACCCTTGGGAAAGGTATGAACCCCCTTATTCTCCCTCCAGCTATGGGTAAATAGTAGGACGGACTAGGTTCTTCAGCCTTGGTGAGGCAACTAGTCTAGGAGAAGGAAAACTCTGAATTCAAACCTGTTAAACTCCGCTTAAAAATTGACCTTGTGTCATATCCTGCCCGAGCG
Source organism: Sepioteuthis lessoniana (assembly GCA_963585895.1). Taxonomy (NCBI): domain Eukaryota; kingdom Metazoa; phylum Mollusca; class Cephalopoda; order Myopsida; family Loliginidae; genus Sepioteuthis; species Sepioteuthis lessoniana. The sequence goes on along the minus strand of OY757924.1, from coordinate 68,787,231 downwards.
GAGGGGTTGGTAAATAGTACCTTTTGCTTCTTCTCTTAGTCAGCTCGAAGCCATTTTCTCTGATTTTGTCGATCGAAGTCCTAAGCACATAGTCTAGACAGATGATAAAGAGGTACTGGGCTTGTGTGTCTCCTTGTAGTACTCCTGCAACAATGTCGAAGTATTCCGTGTCTCCATCTGGTGAACGTACTTTCACTTTGGTGTTTCTGTAGAGAATCATTATCGCTGCTACGGTTTCTTTTGGTAGGCCGTATGCTAGTAGGATTTGCTCCATCTTCCCTCTGTGTATGGAATCGAAGGCCTTGGTAAAGTCGACAAATAGGAATATCGCCTGAAGGTTTTTTGCCCGAACGCCTTCAAGGATTCTACGGATGGTCAGAATTTGTGAGGTTGTGGATCTATTTCTCCGGGAGCCATTTTGGTTTTTCCTAAGGATGTTGTCTATTTTGGATTCTGTGCGGTTTCGTTGTAGGGCATTGTAGATTTTGGCTGCTATGGATGTAAGTGTTATCCCTCGGTAGTTCTTGGCTAGTCCGATGTCGCCTTTTTTAGGGAAAGGAAGGATGCATCCCTTCGTCCATCTTTCTATCCTATTTTGACTATAGACTGCGTTGCATTGCCGGAGCAGTATATCGTCGAATTGTCTAGTCTTCCACACTTCTGGGTGGGGGGGATCTCGTCTAGCCCTGCAGCTTTCCTATTTTTAATTCTTCTGAGAACTGAGTCGAGTTCTTCTTTGGTGAAAGGACCTAGTTTAACGTCTAATTGCTTACTGATAATTCTGGTGATCGGTTCATCCGTTATTTTCGGTGGGTTTCCTAGTAGAGTTTTGAAATGCTGTTCCCACAGTTTTACTCTTTCTTGTTGGCTTGCAGCTTTCAATTTTGCTTTGGCTGTGCTCTTCCTTCTACTTACTTCGTTTATTGTTTGCCAGGCTATCCTAGATTGTCTATCTTCAACCGAGTCTCTAATCTTATCTATCTGATTTTGTATGTATTCTGCCTGTTCTTTTAGATATATTCCTGTTAATTAATATTGTGCCTTTTCTAGTTTTCGGGCATTTGTGTTTGTTGGGTTCTTTTAATAGCTTTTGGAGGCAGTTTTCACGAGTGCACGTTTTTCTCTAACCGCTAGCGTTTCCAAAGGGACTCTATATTTAGTTCTAGGTTTTGTTGGAATACACTTTGCTGCCGCCTCAAGGTGTGCTTCTACAAAATTTTCATATTCGTCATTTGGGGTACCTTTTTCTGCCTTCTCTTGTAGTGCTTCGAATCTGTTTCTTAATTCTAATGCATATTTGTCTCTAATATCTCTGTTGTTAGTAGGGCCCAGTCATAGTGCTTGGTTGTCGCTTTTCGTGTGGCGTTTTTTCGTAGGCTTAGTCGTACTTTGGCCGTAACTATTCGATGATCGGAGGACACACCCTCGATTAAGGGGTGTGCCTCGCAATTCATCGCACTGTTTTTCCATTTCCTGTTTATAAGGATGTAGTCTATCTGTGCTTTACTCTTATTCGCGTATGTGTAGGTCCATAATTTCCCCTCCCTTTTTTGAAAGTTTGAATTGAGGCATGTTAATCTATTTTCTATCATGAAATCAATTAGATGTTGTCCATTCCTGTTTGACGCGTTGTGTAGCCTGTATTTGTTGTTTCTGTTTTTCCCGATTTGTGCATTCATATCTCCGCCAATGGCTAGCAGGTTGTGTTTCGGAATGCTACATACTAGGGAGGATAGATCTTCGTATAAGGTGACTATTTCGTTTTCTTCGCTAACATTGGTAGGGCTGTAGCAGGAGATAATTGTTGCTTTGGGGTTGCCATTAAACGTTGCGGCCATCATCCTACGTTGTATTCTCTCAATGCTGTTTAGTGTTTTTAACGCTCTTGGTCCTATAAGCATTCCCACCCCTCCTACTGATGCATTGACAGAGTTTTTCCATGCCGATACAGTCACCAGCATCCATCCATTACCAGTTTCGTGATATTTGATATCTTCGGTGTGCGTGTATCGGGGCTCTTTATGCAACTTACGTCTATCTTATGTTCTACGGCTGATGCAGTTAGCTCTGATAGTTGACCTATTCTATTTAGGGTTCTCACGTTAAATGTCGCTATCTGTATTGTTTGTTTGCATTTTAGTAGTTTTTGTTTGAGCTCTGTAGCTGATTTTTCGAACACTGAGGCCAGGGCTCCAACCTCAGCAGGACGCGCCCCTTTTTTACCCGCGCGAAGAGCGATGCGGTTTATGTATGTGGTTTGAGTACGAGTCATAGTTATCTTTCGATGGCTGTTTTTATTCTCATCTATTGAAGCCACTCTTATAGATGAGCAGCAGTAGTTCTCCGATCGAACAGACAATCCTGAGCGTTAAGCCGCAAGATTCACACGTACATCATGCTGCTTCCCATGTGTACGTGGAAAAAAAAGACCTTTTTTACCTTAAGTTTTAACTTAGTTAAAGTCCAGGGCTGCTGTATGTTTAAATTCAAAGAAATTTTGGGGTATATTTCATCCTATCATCCGATTCCGGCCCTAACAGGTTTTTATTTTAAAGTTAGGATTCGATTTTTGACTTCGGTTGCTTTTTTTTTTACTGCTATGAGGGTGTGCAATCAGACTTCTAAGCTTTAGAAAAAGTTCTATTTCTATTTGCCCTGTGTCGTTATACTTCAAATTTTTTTTCTCCTTTTTTACACTGCTAAATATGTCGACATAAATGAAGAATATAGTGTATTTCATATAAGAACACAATAGTAGAGACGTAAGAAATAATTATTTTAAATCAAATATGTGCATTTTTAAAAAAACTTCTGGAAACGGAATCACTTCCAACGTATGCATACTATTTTAACAAATGCTCGATTGAATTATTACTAATTTTACTAGCATTTATATTAAAATTCCACTCTTATATCATGGTCATCTGGTGGGGTGGACAGAGAGAGAGAAAGAGAGAGAGAGGAGGAGTCAACTTTCTTTTATGGTTTCGTCTTAGCACGTGTTAGACTACATTTGAGGTGTTTTGGGTTTTTTTTCTTCCTTTTCTTTTCTTGGGGGGGGGGCAATTTTGGGGGTTTCTGTAGCAAATTTAGACGTTCGTCTTCCAAAAGTAAAGTTTTTCCTGATAATTAAGTCGCATTAAAGTCTTCATTCTTCATTTAAACAACACAGAATATAGCTGAGATTTAAGACATTACTATTTTAAATCAAATATGTGCATTTTTAAATGAACAGTTTAGTAGAATAAATTTACTGACCTCTGTGAAAAAAACTTCTGGAAACGGAATCACTTCCAACGTAGGCATACTATTTTAACAAATGCTCGATTGAATTATCACTAATTTTACTAGCATTTATATTAAAATTCCACTCCTATATCATGGTCATCTAGTGGGGTGGACAGAGAGAGAGAGAGAGAGAGAAAGAGAGAGGAGGAGTCAACTTTCTTTTATGGTTTCGTCTTAGCACGTGTTAGACTACATTTGAGGTGTTTTGGGTTTTTTTTTTTTTTACATTGCAATACTTGAAACCATTTCACTGTGAGCAAATGAATGAATAATGTTGAATAGAATTATCAGTGTTAGATAGCAATGCTTTAACACATTTAGGGTCCTGGGTATGACAGACTGTACCTGATGATGGGGGTCCAGTCTTGGATTTAGGGGAATGTGCAGTACTTCTTTATTATCATTACTCACAGATCCACTGATTCAGAGAGGTAGTTCCTATTAGTATCGCATCTATGGATGAAATAGAACTTTTTCAATCTTTCAATATTGAATAGAATTATTTGAATTAAGTGGGTAATACTTCAAACCATTTAACTGTGTGCAAAGGAATGAGCTCTGGTTCGGTTAAAAATGAAGTTACATAGTAACTATTTACTAACAAATAATACGTATATTTAACGCACGCACGCACACACACACACATACACATATATATATGTAAACGGGATTTGTTATTAGATAACCCACAAAGGTTGACATGCCAATAAACCAAATAACCTATTGATCTATTTTCATCATCAAGATTTATCGGTTGCATCTATTTGATTGACTAATTGTCGTCAAACTTACGAAATCTTCTAGATAGCACCCAGGGTAACCATACAGTAGTACTGACATAGTTACAGCTTAGAAGAATTTCTGTTTTATTTTATCAGAAATATCAGATTTCCATATAGCTGAACCTTTTAGTACCAGCCCACGCTTTACCTATGTTCATGCTGAAATCGCTTTAAGTAGACGAGATATTACTAACAAGGTATATGAACTAATCTAATGATTTCAAAGGTTGGCCATAGAGTGAAGAGATGGCACCATCTTGATAAATCAAATGAATTATTTTTTTGTCTGAGTTTATGAAGAGACTGCTACCTATTGCTGCCTGGTCTAAGATTTGCAACAGAGAATTCTGTGTAAGTAGTTCCATATTGCAGGAACATGGATTCCCTCAAATCGTTGTTTATTTTGATCAGCTCATTGGAAAATCACTTTAGCCAATCATTAAGGTATTGAAAAAAGAAATCCGTTGCCTTATATGAATTTAGCACTGACAAGTTGCGAAGTGAAAATATATTGGCATTTTAAGGGTTAACATGTTTTGGTTGATGATACTTGTCTAAAAGAAAAAAAAACAGTCGCGTTTTTCTCAAATGCGGAGAGAAATCGAAAAAGAGATTAAGAGAAAGCTAGAAAGAAGTGAAAAAAAAAGCTAAGGGGAAATATACGTGTGTGCGCATGCGTAATCAGATCTGCATATACATGGTTATGATTCGTTGTCTGGTTACATTTAGTATTTAAAAAAAAAAAAAAAAAAAACCTTTTCAGGTGAGAAATTCTGCCTTTGACAAGTGTATGTTCTTTACATCTTCCTCTTCATCAGTAAAGTAGCATTTAAGAAATCAGCAATAAAGATAATCGATCAATTTGCATCGATCGATCTTTAATGTGACAGGTTAACAAAACCCAATCCTTTACTCATCATTCTCTTTTCTAAAATAAAAACAAATAAAAAAAAACCCCGAAAAACTTTCCGTTGACATTCATTCATTAATGAGAGTGTCTCTTCCTCACCGGAAAAAAATGTCTCTTGAATACACTTCAGTGCTGAACATTTTCTACTCCTTAAATTAAATAATTTTTTAAAGAAGCGAGGCGTTAATTAATGACGTCACTTCCTGTTTTTTTTCTTTTTTAACAAGGAGATTGGTTTGGCCCATCAACCATTGAAGGTACTATTTACCAACCCCTCCGCTCGGGCAGGATATGACACAAGGTCAATCTTTAAGCGGAGTTTAACAGGTTAGAATTCAGAGTTTTCCTTCTCCTAGACTAGTTGCCTCACCAAGGCTGAAGAACCTAGTCCGCCCTACTATTTACCCATAGCTGGAGGGAGAATAAGGGGGTTCATACCTTTCCCAAGGGTATTTGCCCGAAAGTGAACGTAATAGCGCAACTGGAGTACGAACTCGCGTACTACGATTCCGCAGTTCATCGCTTTAACCATTACACCACGAGGACACCATCATTGAAGGTTATCTAATGCCAAATCCATTTTTATACATATGAACAATTACATTTCAAACAATTCAGTTTAGTATAAGTATAGGTTTTGGTTATACTTAGTTGAATATCTAAACAATTCTATTTTGAACAATTCAGTTTAGCATATGTACGCTACTTAAATGTTAAAGCAATTCTATTTCAAGCAATTCAGTTTAGCATAAGTACACAGTTTAGTTCTATTTGGCCCAGAGATAGGACCCTATCAGTTGCTACCCCACCCGGCCAGAGTGGACCTGGGAGCGATGGTAATGAAGAGGTACATCGCATTCTCTAAAGCGCCAGCATTACTGAAAGCTCCCTATTAGATTGTTTAGTGTCATATCTAGGACAATCATGGGAGAGGGACTTACCCCATTACTCATTGATAAAGAGTGGGGAATGTAGAGTACCTCTTCGTTTCCATTATTCCTTGATAAACTGTGGGGAATGTGGAGTGCCTCTTTGTTACCATTACTCACTGATAAAGAGTGGGGAATGTAGAGTACCTCTTCGTTTATATTACTCCTTGATAAACTGTGGGGACTGTGGAGTGCCTCTTTGTTACCATTACTCATTGATAAAGAGTGGGGAATGTAGAGTACCTCTTCGTTTATATTACTCCTTGATAAAGTGTGGGGAATGTGGAGTGCCTCTTTGTTACCATTACTCATTGATAAAGAGTGGGGAATGTAGAGTACCTCTTCGTTTATATTACTCCTTGATAAACTGTGGGGACTGTGGAGTGCCTCTTTGTTACCATTACTCATTGATAGAGAGTGGGGAATGTAGAGTACCTCTTCGTTTATATTACTCCTTGATAAAGTGTGGGGAATGTGGAGTGCCTCTTTGTTACCATAACTCCTAGATGCACTCTGAGCCGAAGTAATAGCTTTTGTTAGGCCGCATTTTATGTATTAAATAGATCAGTTTGAAAATTATTGGATAGAAATGCTTGAAGCCATAAAACTGTGGGTAAATTATTTGTATGACGTTGGAATACTTGATACTAGCATAACTGTGTACAAGCACACGGTTATATACAAATAAAAAAAAATCTAACATGATTATGATAAAATAAATTAACCCAACCAAACTACTTTCTCTGTGACACGGGTGAGTCAAAAGTATTGCAATATTTTGGAAGTACTTCAGCAGCTTCAGATACTTTTGTCGAGACTGTGAATGTGACGATACCACACTGAACTGTGAGATACCGGGCTCACCTGATACTCTCTCTGGATTTGCCGAGTTTGAGAAAGTTATGATTATTCGAGACTGTGAGATACCATGCTTGCCTGATATTCTGTAAGTGCTGCTTCGGATTTACACATGTAGCTAAACGTTTGCATAACCAATTTGTCATTTGTCTGATTATTTACTTGAGACCAAACAACCCTGTGAAAATTATTTGTCTTAGATAGGAATACTATAAGATGGATGGGCATTAGAGCAAAGTCAACCAGCCCAGTCCAGAATTAATTTATAAGTGAATACAACTTGCTATATATTGATTTTATATATATATATATTTACCAACCGCTCCACACAAACAGGATGTAACACAAGGTTAATTTTAAGCGGGCCTTAACAGATTCGAATTCAGAATTTTCCTTCTCCTCAACCGGTTGCCATGCCAAAATTAAAGTCTGTCCTGCCACTTACCTACAGCTGGGTGGAGGCTATTGAGATTCATATTTTTCCCAAGGGTATTAGGACACTGTAAAATGCAAACACCTACGTCTAGGATTTCAACTCGGGTCGCCGTGTCCATTTCCTAAAACCAATTTTATCTTTTATCATATATTTACCACCCCCTCCGCTCGGGCAGGATATGACGCAAGGTCAATTTTTTAAGCGGAGTTTAACAGGTTTGAATTCAGCGTTTTCCCTTCTCCTAGACTAGTTGCCTTACTAAGGCTGAAGAACCTAGTCTGCCCTACGATTTACCCATAACTGGAGGGAGAATAATTGGATTCATATCTTTCCCAAGGGTATTAGTACTATGTGAAATGCAATCAATCTCGTCCAGGATTTGAACTCATGTCGCCGTGTCCATTTCCTGCGACGATAACCATTACACCACGAGCACCTCCATCCAATTCTATCTTTTATAAAACTTGCCCAACACTACCCTTGTTTCGTTTGAAAATTGTTTGCTTTCTCTTTTTATTGATATAATCAAGCTGAATTTACCAGTGGAACTTAGCTATCATTTTAATGAGCAATAATCAAATTTCAAGTTTTATAACAGCATATAAAGCGATGATAGCCTAGACTTAAAGTTTTAACAAACTTGAAAAAAATTATCGATCATTTCAAGCAACGCAGTTTTGTCATTTGAAATGCAAATGTTCATTCATTTTTTAAATAACCATTCAAGTGTGATTATTCAATAAATTGTGTTTGCGAACCGCTGAGAAAGAGTCGACATCATAATTAGGTCTGACTCTAGTATTACACGCAACAAGCTTTTAGCGACAGGATGGCATTACGTCATTGGATATAGGAGGCAGAAAAAACGATGTACATAGCAGCCATGTTGAACTTTCACAGAATATGATCACAGGAAATTGTTAGGTTAAAAAAAGATTAATCCTTGGGTGGGGGAAAAACAAAAAACAAAGATAGTTATCCTGATACAGTATGATGAATATTGAGTATTTCTATCATTTATCTGCATTAATTTTCTGTGTTTAACGTTGGAAATCCAATTGATAAACCTCGTGTAAGCTATCTTTATATTGCTAAGATTCATTACACAGAAAATAAGCTGGCTCAGTCGACTAGGGCTATAGAGTACATTAACTGCTTCTCTGCAGAGTGTTAAGACACCTCGATAAGTGTCCTAGATATGACACTAAACAACTTGATGGTGAGGTTCTGGGAATGCAGAGTACCCCTTCATTGCCATTGCTCCCAGGTCATCTGGCCCGGAGTGGTAGCACCTGATAGGGCCCCATCTATATGGACTTATACTAAACTGAATTGTTTTAAATAGAACAGCTTTGACATTTAACTGGGTGAAAACAATAAAATAGTGTACTTATACTCAACAGAATTGTTTGAAATGAAATTTTTTCAATAAACTGAATAGCATGAAATAGAAATATTTTTGACAAACTATGTACTTAAGCTAAACTGAACTGCTTAAAAGAGAACCGTTTTGATATGTAGACTGCGTACTTATCCTTAACTGAATTGTTTGAAATAGAAACCTTTATTTGTATAAAGACAGATTTGGCATTAAATAACCTACAATGGTTGATATGCCATTAAACAAAAAGAAAATAAGCTGACTATATCCTCTTTAGAAGAATAAGACCCTTAAAAAAATGGGCATCCTAGTTCCTCACTGATCCGTGGTGGTAGTACATATTAAGGTACCATGTACGCATGAAAAAGATATGTTTAAAAATCGTCAGTATTCGATAGGGATACCTGATGCTATATAAATGAACTTGTATAAAGAATAGTTACTTGAAGTTATTGTAAATTCACTCATTTTTCACGCCAGGGTTAGCGGATGGTTTTCCACTGGAATCTGAGAGACTGCAAATTTCCAGGACTCTTCTTAGTATTTTGGTCGACCTCAACAATACTTTAGTTTAGATGGTCTCTACTCGTCCTCTTATTTCCAAGTCCTCCAGTCCCGGTACCAATCATTTAGTGACTTATCAGGCGTGCCAATTACAATAGTTATCACGGTCACTTGTATTTTTCACAGTTTTTTTTTAGTTCTCTAGCAAGGTCTAGTTACTTATCTCTCTTTTTGCTTTCCTTCAGTTTTACCCCGTGGTCAGCCAGAACGGCCAAGTCCTCTATTTAGCTGCTTCTTTCTTTTTGTTGACAATCACTCAGTCTGGTCGTCTGGCCGAGATTAGGTGATCCGTTTGTTCCTTAAAATTATTATTATTGTTGTTTTTATTCCATAGAAATCATTACTCGAAACCATGTAATTATTAGCATTATATATGAATATTTGAAACCATAAAACTGTGTGCAAACAAATTTTCATCAAATAGGAATTATTAATTAGAACCTTACGATTATCAGAATTAGACAGAAATACTTGATATCACACAACTGTGTACAAAAATGATTATCAAATAAAATAACAACATTAAACCATGTAATTATTAGTATTAGATAAGAATACTTGAAAGCATATACCTGTGTGCATGCAAATAACAATTTTTAATAATAACTGTCAGTGGGGAAAAAGCTTTCTATTAAATAGGAATATTTCATATCATAACTGTAAATAGAAGAAAAAATAAAAATATTGTCGAAATTTTTGGTCTACTTACAAATTTCTTGATTTTTTTTCAAATAAAGTATAAATCAACTTACCTGAAAAAGAAAAGAAAAGAATGTCACAATTACAATATTAACAACAATAACAACGAGACTTGAAGACAATATCCAGAAGAACAGAAGACGCCAAGAGCAAAGAAGGACTAATTTCAGCGCTCAGTATCAGCACTGACAATAGACGAGAAACCTAATAAAGAAAAAAAAAAAAACAACAAAAAACAGCTTTACGTATATTTCAAACGACAAACAGGCAAAATCCCAAACGAGAAACCCTGGACATGGCTAAGAAAGGGAAATCATTAAAAGAGAACTTCTTATCATATTTACCAATCCCTCCGCTCGGGCAGGATATGACACAAGGTCATTTTTTAAGCGGAGTTTAACAGGTTAGAATTCAGAGTTTTCCTTCTCCTAGACTAGTTGCCTTACCAAGACTGAAGAACCTAGTCTGTCCTATTTACCCATAGCTGGAGGGAGAACAATTGGATTCATACCTTTCCCAAGGGTATTAGTGCTATGTGAAATGCAATCAGTCTCGTCCAGGATTTGAACTCGTGTCGCCGTGTCCATTTCCTGCGACGATAACCATTACACCACGGGCACCTCCATAAACAGAATTTCTTATAGCAACTCAAAATAACGCCATAAGACCAATTATATTAAAACGAATTACTTGAAATTATAAAAATCAGTGCAACTTGTTTGTATTTGATTGGAATACTTGATACAACTGTGTGTAAAATCTCTTGAAAAAGACAAAGATATAAATATGTATTTAGAAAGAACATGATACCTAAAGCTCTCGAGCCATAAACAGGTTGTCATACAATTAAAATCAATAACTCAGAATAAAATTCAAATTATATTTGCGGTATTCGTTTGTAACCGTAAAAAACGGCACATTATAGAGAGATGCTTATTAGAGAAACACCCTTAAAATTTTCTTAGAGATTAAAATGATTTCTAGTTAAACTGACAGCTTAATATTTTGCTGTCAGTCGTAAACATGATTTTTTTTAATAATCGAAATCCTCGAAATTCTTATACGGCACCGCAGATGTTTGAATGACAGGAAGAGGTCAATAGTTCAACCTCCACCGGGGCTTAAGTGAGAATTAAATAGTTCCTCCTGATTGGCAGCCACGAGAGATTTGAGAGAATTACGTAGATTTAAAAAAAAAGGGAGCTGAGTTCAAGCCTAGAAAGTGTAAAGGTGACTAATTTTGGACTTAAGCTAAACCACAACCCTCAACGTTGGGAGTGGATGACGTCTTATGAATTCAAGAGTAAAGCATTCTCCAACAAGCAAACAAATCACACAAACACTTATTTTGAGACTGGTCCAAGAAAAAGAAATCAAACAACCGAAATAAACGCTTGTTGTTTTTGTAATCAAGTTTTTGTCTTTTCCTTCTTGTCGAGGAGATTCAAGTGACAACATTTTAGTTACTTTCTTTTACCTTCTGGGGACCTGTCTGAAATTAACTGTTTTTACATTTAACTGTTTAAACTGCATACTTACGCTAAACTGAATTGCTTGAAATAGAACTGTTTCGACATTTAACTATGTGTAAAAAAAACTGTACTTATATTAAACAAAATTGTTTGAAAGAAAACTGTTTCTGACATTTAAACTGATACTAAAATGAATTGTCTGATATAGAACTGTTTCTTTGTATAAAAATGGATTTGGCATTATATAACCTACAATGGTTGATATCTTATAAAAAAAATCAAACCAAACTATAAAATCAATCGCAAAGAGTTTAGAAATATTATTAGGAGCAGGTTTGGTAAATCCTTTAAATTAGAGTCTACGAGGTACACTGTAAAATTATTGCTTCCTACTTCCTTGGGTGAGTCATAAGTTTTCCACTAATTGCGTTTCGCGTCTAAAAAAAGTAGACACCGAAGTAATTGCATTTTTGTGCAGTTTCAAGTTTGGAGCGGTGGACGATGTCAGATTTCTAGGCGAAATAAATAAATCTGATAGTTCAAATGAGAATCGAGAAAAAAAAATCAATGAGCGAAAAAAAGGTTAGAAATCGATTTGATATCATAAAATGCACTGGGTGGGATTGAACTCGAAAATCAAAGAAAGTTCGAATAAAAGTCGATATAACTTAACTTAATCCCCCCCCACACGTTTGCCAGCCCTGTTTCTAGATATTGTATTCACACCTTATCAGTAGATGTCCGAAAAAACAACTTATCTCCTTTGATCGAGATCTGTCATTTTCTCAAAATATGTTAGCATAGGAAAAGGATGAGAAAATAGGAGTAATGAATCATTGTTTTGTTTAAGAAGAAATCATTACGAGAAGTTCTGAGAGGTTGAGGTGCGATGATATCGGAATATTTATTTTCTCTAGACTGGAAAATAGGGGGCAATAAATCATTGTTTTGTCAAGAAAAGAAAAGAAAAACTAAGATAATTACGAATAATTTTGCGACGTGAGAACGTTATGAAAAAAAAATGACCCTCTCGCAGAAGATGAATAAGGGTCTGGCTGCTAACCTGTCACACGAATTTTGCGAATGATTGCTGTGTCTCTGGACGGTCATTTACCAACATCGATAAGCCATTAAACACCTCTCACCGCGAAAAGAAACAAAAAATAAACAAATCATCTGTACCTTTCTTATGTCGTTAAATAAAAAACCCAAAAATGAATATAAATAAAAATTATCTATTGTAATAATCAACAATTTCACCTAAAAAATCTAAGAAAAAAAAAAAGAGATTCTATTGAAAAATCTTAGTTGATATTAGTAAAGTTTTAGACTATTTTTTTCATTTGAAAGAAAATGCTATTTTGTTTTAATTTCATTTAAGAAAATTCCGTCGAGATGCTTTAGAAAATCTGATTTTTATAAATTTCTTTTTCAAATTGATTTTAAATAATGACGAATTGAGATGGTTTGTGTTCTTAAAAAGAAAAAACAAAACAAAAGAATAAAAAAGGCTACAAATGAAAAAAAAACAAAAACAAGGTGTCACATTGAGAAAAATGTACCATAATAGAAAACAAAACAAAATTGTACGAAGTAGAAAATTTATTATGGTTTTCTAACTATAATCTGGCACAATGTCAATACAAAAACGAATGCTGTTGATCTGTTTAGGACGAATAAAAACAGTATTTAGCTGGATGATCAATTGAACCTATTGCTGCGGTTGAACGGTTTTGAAAATATTAACAAAAGACAATATCAATGTTTAAGCTTTTTAAAATAGTCAATATGTTTTTTTCAAAAAGTATACAGGGCCAAAATGCATAAAAACCCTTAGTTTTTGATGTTACTATAAACAGGTCATTAGCAAATATTTATTTCATGATTGTAAATTGGTTTCCTGAAGCACCAAGAGAATAAATAATAAAGATCATCATCATCATCATGTCCTGCCACTAGCACGGATATCCCTGACCCTCTCTCGCCACTTCTCCCTATCGTTCATCGCCTCTGGCAGGTCTTCCTGTATCCTCACATAGCTGCGGTATGTATGTTCGAGCTGGTCGTCCCGCTTTTACCCGGTCATATGTGGGGGTCCATGGGAGTTTATCACTTATGAGCTCGTCCATGCTTCTCCAGCAGTGTCCTGCATGTCTGGTTTGTCTAACTTGTATAGTTTTCGTGATGGGAGGCAAGTGGCCGAATAGTTGGTGTCTTGTGGGGTGTTGCCGCCAGGACTTATTCAATATTGCTCGCAACATTCTTGTGTAATTGCCGTCTAGCTTCTTCTCCATCCGTTTAGTTAGCGTCCAAGTAGTGTATCCATGCAGCAATATCGATACGTCTGCTGCCTAGGAGAAACTGCGTTTCATTTTATCGGTCAGGTCTGATTTCCATATGATCGATAGCCTATCGATAGCTGTCCATTCCTTCGTTAGCCGCGTGTAAGTAATAAATATAACCAAACATTATTTTCAGAAAAAATTTTTTTTCCAATCGCATAAAATTCTTTAAACTAATTCCGGAACACGTCTCATTTTGGAGGTTGCGTATGTCCGTAACTCGAACACGCTCCAATTCATTTTTTATGTTTGTGTTTATTATTATATTTGATATAGACTAGTCAAAATATTTTTCTAAAATAGTATTTGATAGTAGCTAAAAATTTGCTACCCACCAAAAAAAAAAAAAAAAAAAAAAAAAAAAAAAAAAAAAAAACGAACACACTCCAAATAATTTTTTTTATATATTGAAGATCTCCCAAACATACAGAGCTCAGTCAGCTAGTGAAGAAAGGTAAGACCTGCACCCCAAACGAGTATCCTGGATATGACACTACGCCATCTGAAGGTGAAACTCCTGTCTTCGAGCTTTGTGGAATGTTAAGTACCCCTTCATTGTCATTAATCCATGGTTCACTCTGACACGGAGTGGTAGTATCTGTAAGGGTCCGATTCATGGGACAAATAAAACTGTTTAACCATTTAACTGAGTGAAAACGAATGGCTGATTCTAAAATGAATTATTATTGTTACATAGCAATACTTGAAACCATTTAACTTTGATTGTGATTGATATTAAATTGAATTATTCATGCTTGATAAGAACACTTGAAATCATTTAACTGTGTGCAAACAAATGAGCTCTGGTTCGTTTAAAAACGTTACCTGAAAATTAGTTATTTACAAATCAGATTTTTAATATGTATAAACGTGATATAGCATTAAATAACCAACAAGGGTTGATGTGCCGTAAAACTCAACAAATATCCTGGCATCCTGTTGTTTCAAATGATTAGTACTGACCATTGACCGAAATTCAATTATTCCCCAAAATGGAGAGTCAAATGTCTTTAATAAAACAATTAGTATGTTTTAATTAAGCGCACAAAATACCTTCCAAACAGCTATAGTTTTTGGTACCCTAATTGAAATTAGAATACCTTATATTGCCACTAGTCTAACTAGTTCTACCACAACCAATAATTGTAATAATGATAATACCGCTAGATAATAGTGATATGAAAACTCGCAAAGAGAAAAATAATAAAACAGTCTTTAAATGTCCATGAAATAAAGTTTGAAGTAACAGTCTGGAAGTTAATAATAGAAATTAATTCGACAGTATGAAAAAATAGAAAAAGTGATGAATCTATTATAAAAGAAAGTCAACGTAAAACGTTTCTGTGTTTGAGTTTGAGTTTTGTTTAACGGCATATCAACCCCTGTGGGTCATTTAATGCCAAAAAGGTTATTTTGAATTTCAGTCATTAAATTAGCGGTTCTATAGAGATGTTTGGTTATATCTTGCTGAAAAAGTTGCTTTTTTTAGAAAATTAAAAATGTTTTTAGGGTTTGTATTCTTAAAGATGTCCCTCAGGTTTCTTGCTTGATAGTACTTGGTACGGATATGTTTAAGTTTGTTACAATTTAGAAGGATATGTTTGGTTGTGAGTTGTACTTTGCATGATGGGCACACTGGGGCATCCTCCCCTTTTAACAGGTGTGAATGAGTAATGTGGGTGCGCCCAATACGCAATCTGGCAAGTATTACTTCTCTTCTGTAGCCTGTTGGCCACTCTCCGATAGTTTCTTGTATTTCATGGAGTTTGTTTTGGGTCTGATTTTCCCATGATTTCTGCCATTTGTCTGATATAAATTTCTTTATGGTTGGTTTTAGATCTGTATATGGTATTTTTGATTTGCACATATCAATTTGAAGAGATTTTTGCAGCTTTGTCTGCTTTTTCATTTCCTTGGATGCCAATGTGACTTGGTATCCAGGTGAATATGATATTATTTTTAGAGAGGGTGTTTAGTTTGTTTAGGAGCTTTGTAATCAAGGGGGATGATGTATCTCTGTTCTGTAGTGCTAGTAGGACTGATTTGGAGTCTGTGTATATGATAAATTTGGAAGCTTTATGATTTGCTATGATATTCATAGCTAGATCAATGGCTGTGGTTTCTGCACTGTAAATTGAAGCTTCATTAGGTAGGCGTTTTAGGGTTTCTTTTTTTGAGAAATAGCAGCACAACCTACTTTTTTTCCTTGTTTGGATCCGTCTGTATAGATGTGATAGTGATCTGGGAACTTATTTTGTATTTTTATGAGTTTCTCTTGATAAGTGATGGGGTGTGTTTTTGTTTTGGGTAACTTAGCCAGTTCTAAGTTTATAGTTGGTTGCCTTATGTTCCATGGTGCCGTTTTGGAGAGTATGGTATGGTGTACTATTTTAGTGTTGATTTTGATTTCGTTGAGGAGGTCACTTATTCTTAAGCTAAAAGGTCTGATTTTTTTTGGGTTATTTTGATACAGGTTTTCATATTTCGTTTTGCCGGTATAGTCATAAGCAGGATTTTGTGGACAGGAGATGAGTTTGATGTAGCACTGTAGTGCTAATTTTTGTCTTCTTAAATAGAGAGGGGGTTCGTTTGCTTCTATGTATAGACTTTTCTTTTGGGGAAATATTAAAGGCCCCTAAAGTGAGGCGAAGTCCTTGGTGGTGTATTGTTTCCAGTCGTTGTAAGTAGGATTTTCTGGCTGCTCCGTATATGAAGCAGCCATAGTCGAGTTTTGATCTTATTAGAGATCTATATAGCTTGATAAGTGTCTTTCTATCAGCACCCCAGTCTGTGTGGGCTATGGCTCTCAATAGTTGCATGGCTTGATTGCATTTTATTCTTAGCTTTTTTATATGTGGGATAAAGGATAGTTTAGAGTCAAAGATAATGCCAAGGAATTTATGTTCATCTGTTATGAGTATTTCAGTGTTATTTAATGTAAGTTTAGGGTGGTTGTGCATCTTGTGGATTTGACAGAAGTGTACACATTTTGTTTTACGATTTGAAATTGTAAATCCATTTTCTGTGGTCCATTTTTGGATTTTATTTATGCATTGTTGTATTTTCCTTTCTATGGTTGTCATGTTTTTGGAATTATAGCAGATGAGGAAGTCATCTACATATAATGACCCTTTGATTTCTGGAGGGAGGCAGGATGTTATGCTGTTTATTTTTATTATAAATAGGGATACTGATAAAATACTGCCCTGAGGAACTCCCACCTCTTGTGGCTTCGAATCAGAGTATGTGCTGCCAATCAGTGTCCTGAAAGATCGGTCTTCAAGAAAGTTTTGGATGAAGATGGGAAGTCTACCTTGTAACCCAAAGTTTTTAAGGTCTTTGAGAATTCCATATGGCCACGTTGTGTCATAGGCCTTTTCAAGATAAAAAAAGACTGCCACCAGGTGTTCCTTTTTTATGCATGTTTCTCTGATTAGGGTTTTTATATGAACCACCTGGTCCATTGTGCTTCTTTTTGTTCTGAAGCCTGCTTGTAGGTTTGAGAGCAGTTTATTTGATTCGAGAAACCATATTAGTCTTTGGTTTATCATCCTTTCTAAAGTTTTGCATGCACAACTAGTTAGGGCTATGGGCCTATAGCTGGTGGGATTTGTTGGGTCTTTTTGTTTTTTGAGGATGGGGATGATTGTAGCTTGCTTCCATAAAGTAGGGATATTGCCTGAGATCCAGATATTGTTATATATGTTTAGGAGATATTTCTGGGAAATTGGAGGTAATTCTTTAAGAAATGTGTAGTAAATTTCATCTGGACCAGCAGCTGAGTTATTGGATTTGGATAATGAATTTTGGAGTTAATCTAGGGTGAAAAGTTGGTTGTAGCATTTAGTATTGTCAGAGGTGAACTTTATTTTGTTCTTTTCTTCTTTGATTCTGATGGAGTTGAATTTGTTGAAATATTTTTTGGTAGATGATGCTTGGGCAAAGTTTTCTGCCATCAGATTAGCTATTTGTTTTTCACTAAAAGCTTTTGTGCTTCCTAGGGAGAGATGATTTATAGGAGTGTGGACAGTTTTATTTGATATTTTCTTTACAAAGTTCCAAATTGTTTTGGGATTAGTATTTGAGTTTATTTTTGCAGTGAAGTTTCTCCAGGAGGACCTTTTAGCTTCTTTAATTGTGCGTCTAGTTTTAGCTCTTGGTTGTCTATATTTGTCTAGATTTTCTGATGAAGGGTTGGTTTTAAATTTCCTGAGGATTCTTTGGCGTTCTCTGATCATAGTTTTGCACTCCTCCGTAAACCAGGGATTGTTATATTTTGGGGATGTTGTAGTTTTAGGTATGGTTTTGTTTGCTATATTAATTAGGGTGTTTGTGAAATGTATTATAGGTTCTTCTTGGTTTGTATTTGTTTCTGGGATTAGGGTGTCAAGGCATAGTTTTTTGTAGGCTTGCCAGTTTGCTTTTTTGAAGTTCCATCGTGGGGTTTTTGAGACTGTTTGTGGGTCTGATTTTCCTGGTTTGGTATTTTCTATTATGATTGGAAAGTGGTCACTGCCGCAGGAATCTTCATGTACCCTCCAGTTATATTCTAAAAAGGTGGCTGGATCGCTGAGTGTTAGATCTATAGCAGAGAATGTACCTGAGGATGAGCTTAGATGGGTTTGAGCTTTCCGATTGTGGAGACATAGGTTGTTGTTATTAATGATTTTTTCAAGGGTCTGACCTCTTTTGTTCGTTGTCCTGCTTCCCCACAAAATGTTGTGGCTATTGAAATCTCCCATCAATATATATGGTTTAGGGAGTTTATTTATTAAGTTATTTAGCTGTTCTTCGTTTATAGGGTCTTGAGGGGGAATGTATATAGAGCAGATGGCGGTGGTTTTGTGTAAAGTTGCTGAAATTGCTACTGCTTGTAGGGGGGTGCTGATGTTGATTTTGCTTTGGGGGATGTTTTTCCTTATTAGGATTGATACACCACCCGAAGCTCTTAGTCCCGTGTCATGTATATAGTCGTATTGCTCATAATTTTTCATGTTTGTTTTATCATTGCTTTTTTTGAATGTTTCTTGGAGACATATAATGGTAGGATTTTGTTCAGTTATTAACAGCTGGAGTTCGTTGTAATTTGCCTTGTAGCCACGACAGTTCCATTGGATTATCTTGTGGGTATTTTGGTATTTGACCATAACTATTTATGCAGTGTGTATCTTGGGTTTAGGGTGCATTATTTAATTTTCGTATTTTCAATTTTAGGTGTCGAGTCCATTTCGGTTTCCATACTTTCTATGTTTCTGGATTTATTTTTGGTTTTTGTAGGGGTGTGTTGAGTAGGTTTTTGTTTTTCTTCTTTTTCTCTGGTTCTTGAGGTTGATCGGTTTCTGTTTTTGATCGTTAGCGTTTCATTTTTTTGGCTAGAGGTTGAAGGGATGTTTTTTTGATTTCTCAGTTGGAGTTAGTTGTACATTGGGTATAATAGTTTTAAGGGTTTTGATTAGTTCATGTAGGTCATTTATTAAATTTGTTAATTCTTCTATTTTTATTGTTTTTATTTGTGTTTTTGTTTCGTTTTCTACTTGGTTTGAGGGAGTCCTGGTTACCTGAGAGAAAGTTAATTTGTTAAAGGGATTTTCTATGAGTCTTCTTGCTTCAGGAAAGGTAATGTTGTTGGTGATTTTCATTTTGATAATTTCCTTTTTCCTTTCCCAGATTTTGCAGTACTTTGAGTCTGCTCTATGATTCCCTTTGCAATTGTTACAGTTTAAGCTGTTTTTGCAGGATTCCTCTATATGGTTTGGTTCCTGCTCTCCACATTTAACACACACTTGTTTTCTTGTGCAGTGCTGCTTCAAGTGTCCATATTTCTGACAGTTATGACATCTTCTGGGATTTGGGATATATGTCTCAACTTTAACCACTGTATAGCCTATTTTTATTTCTAAAGGGGGTTTTGGGTTATTAAAGGTTAGAATGTAGGTATTGGTTTCAATTATTTCATTTTGTTTTTTGATTGTTATCATTTTGACGTCTATTACATTTTGTTTTTTTAGTTCATTTTTAATTTCCATTATTGAGCATAATGATAGCTCTCCATTTCTTATCACCCCTTTAGAGGTGTTTAACCTCTCATGGGGGTAAGCTTTTATGTCTATGTTGTGGATTTTTTTTTGGTTTAATATTATTTCAGCTTGTTTTTTTTCTGTCACCTCTATAAGGATGTTTCCATTTTTCAAGTTTTTTACGGTTTTGGGTGATATTAGAGCTGAAATACTTTTTTCTATGATGAAGGGGGATATTTTTGTTAGCGGTATGTTTTCTTTTGATTCTAGAATGATGAACCTTGAATATGGCTCATCATTGTCTGAATCACATTCAATATGGGGTCTTTTTGCTTGGGTTTTTGCTTTAACAGAAGCCATAAAAGTGTAGGATGAGTTTCATTGAACATGCTCCCCACCCACCTCGGAGCCCCATATGGGGATGTGCCTAGGGGGAAACCCATTCGCCGAGCAACACCAGGGCTACATGTTCAGTATACTCATGCTGGTGATAGACGAATTAATTTTTTGTCCCTGGGTTTTCGTTCCCAAGATAACTACTTCCCCAGGGACAGAAAGGACTACGAGTCTTTCCACAGCATGATTGACCCTACAGCCATCGTCCTCATTTAGATTAAAAAAAAAAAAAAAAAAAAAACCCTAAAAATCTAAGAGAGTACTGTCATGACCAGCCGATTGATCGGATCGGGCCTCTCCGACCGCCCGTCTAGCCCAGTAAGGGCCAAAATGGTGTGTTGCAAGAGACTTGACCACTCGATTTTCAGGCCAAGTACTGCTCAACCACCAGGATCCCGTCCTTAAGCATCACGGGTCGCCACCCACGGCCAACAGGTAGCCTCGTTGGGGGGGGGGGTTATCCCTCTGCAGAGGTGCAGTCGGCGTATTCTAAAGCCCCGGCTGACAGGGCGAGTTTCTGTTTTTGTAAACCATCATCGGTACTTTAAGATGGTGAAGCAAGTGTTGCTAAAGCAACGATGAATGTTTTAATCAAATAAAATAACACGGGAAAATTTATATATATATATACACACACACACAAAGAAAGATCATATAACTGTTCAACCATTCAATCAGCGTTCTTTTTTGAAAAACTATCACGTTATTGACACAGGTAATGTTTAAATGTATGGGACTTCTTGAAGATAAAATGGATCGAAAGATGATAAAAGGAAAAAAAAGTATGCCAAAATACTCCAGAAAAAAAAAAGAAAAAGAAAGGCGGAAAAGGAAACAGAAGAAAAGAAAAAGTCTATAAGAACGAAAATACTTTTGATACGCCCTAATATTTATAAGAAATGTTCTTTTTCAACTTGTACTATCAAAAATGAAACAGGAGTGTCATAGTGGCTAACGTGCTGGACTAGCTTTGTTGTGAGTGAGTTCGAACACTCGTCGGTCTATTACGTTCACTTTCGGACTAATACCCTTGAGAAAGGTTATGGACTTTCTTATCACTCCAGCTACAGGTTCAATAACTATTACTGTTATTCTACAAGGATGGATTTGGCATGAAATAACCCACAAAAGTTGTTATGTCATTAAAAGAAAGAAACCAAAATCCAGGTAAACCAATGCATCCGTTCATGGTAGCTATAAAATATATCTACTTCAGCAGGGAGAGAGAGGGAACAAAAATCGGACATAGAACCATGAAAATGCCACGAGTTAAATTTGAATCGATATAAAGAGAGTTAAACATCAAAAGAAAAAAAAAGAGGGATCGTGTAATCAAAAGTACAACAAATTTACTGAGTTTTGGCAAGACAGTTTCTGAATGTCTGAGGTCTATTGTTCAGGATTTGCTTTACCTTGGACTATTGAAGAACGTCTCTGACAAACCTGAGGCGCATATGAGAAAACAACAAGAAGCAGCGGTAAAATATGAAAATATTTTTCTATGAAGTTAAACGACAAAAGAAATCAGTTGCAGTCAACCAGCCAAAGATTCAGCCAA
Source organism: Sepioteuthis lessoniana (assembly GCA_963585895.1). Classification (NCBI taxonomy): domain Eukaryota; kingdom Metazoa; phylum Mollusca; class Cephalopoda; order Myopsida; family Loliginidae; genus Sepioteuthis; species Sepioteuthis lessoniana. Next base: position 68,765,599 of record OY757924.1, on the reverse strand, counting down.
GTGAAGCTTAAACAAAAAATGATAACAAAATCTAAAACATTTATCCAGACGCATCAGCATATTAGTATATATTTACAAGTAAATGCAGCATTCTATCTTTAGGTTGGTTGGTTGGTTTTTATGGCATATCAACTTTTGTAGGTTATTTAACGTCAAATCCATTTTTATACAATAGTTCTTTAAAAAAAAATCAATTTAGTATTAGAACACAGTTTTCATGTTAAAAACATTTCTATTTCAAGTTGATCAGTTTGTTCAAACAGTTCTGATTTAGCTAATTCAGTGTAGTATCAGTGCAGATTTTGTTAACACATAGTTAAATGTCAAAAACAGTTCAATATTAAACAATTTAGTTTAGCATAAGCACGCAGTTTAAATGTAAGTTTACCGTTTAATTGTCAAAAACATTTCTATTTCAAGATATTCAATTTAGTCAGTCAGTCAGTCTATCTTTAGGAAAAAGAAAAGAAAAATTGATGCTAAACTTGCCAGTATTTCTCTGACGAAATATTCATTACAAAATGCTAAGATTAACCTTCTGTTATCGAAGAATTTTTCTTGAGTTTCTGTAACCATTTGCCGTCTTTTACTTAAATTGTGAATTCATTCATAAAATAGGATGTCGGTTTTTGACTTAGTGCGAGTATCCACCTCTCGGTTTGTTTGCATAGGGTTTAATAGCATATCAACCGTTGCAGGTTATTTAATGCCAAATCCTATTTATACATATACATTAAATATATGATTTCTAAACACATTTTGTAGATAACATTTTTAAACGACCCTGAGCTTATTTTTTTGTCGTACACAGTTAAATGGTTTCAAATATTTCTAAGAGGAATATTTATATTCACTATTAATTATTTGTTTGCACATAGATTTCATGTTTTTCTATGTAACAGTAACAAATCAATATTAGTCCTTTGTTTGCGCACATTTAGATGGATGTACATATATGATTTGTTAGTGAATAGTTTGTAGGTAATTTTATTTTCAAACGTGTAAGAACTGATTTGTTTGCGCACTAGTGTTACTATTGTTTCTTTACAGTTAAATGGTTTCAATCATGGCTACGTGCTATAATCAAACAGGCGACATTTCCCCACTAGACAGAACCTCTCTGAAACTGGGAGACAAATTCACCTACCTAGGAAGAAGTGTCTCATCAACCGAAAAAGACATCGACACACGGCTAACGAAGGAATGGACAGCTATCGATAGGCTATCGATCATATGGAAATTAGACCTGACCGAGAAAATGAAACGCAGTTTCTTCCAAGCAGAGGTCGAGTCGATACTGCTGTATGGATGCACTACTTGGACGCTAACTAAACGGCGGAAGAAGAAGCTAGACGGCAATTACACAAGAATGTTGCGAGCAATATTGAACAAGTCCTGGCGGCAACACTCCACAAGGCACCAACTATACGGCCACCTGCCTGCCATCACAGAAACTATCCAAGTTAAACGAACCAGACATGCAGGACACTGCTGGAGAAGCAGGGACGAGCTCATAAGTGTTGTACTCCTATGGACCCCCACATATGGCCAGGCAAAAGCAGGACGACCAGCTCGAACATACCTACAGCAGCTATATGAGGATACGGGATGTGGCCCTAAAGACCTGCCAGAGGCGATGAACGATAGCGAGAAGTAGCGAGTGAGGGTCCGGGATATCCGTTCTAGTGGCACGACATGATGATGATGGCTATTTAGCACTAATAATTCTATGCAGTATTCATCAATTGTTTGTAGACTGAAGTGGTCATAAATATTGCTTTTTAATATTAATTATTCTATTAAGCCCTATTCATTCGTTTGAACGCAATTAAATCGCTCTACTAACAGTTCAATTATCAATTAACAATTCAATCATGAATTCCATTATCAATTAACAATTCAATTAAACATCAGACATTTGTTTGCACACTCTAAAATGATCTAGCAATTCTATTTCTAACAATTCAATTTAGCATAAGTGATTTTTTAGCTCACAGTCGAACAGTTGTATTTGACCCATAAATACGACCCTATCAGGTGTTACCATTCCGAGTCAAAGTGGACCTGGGAGCGATGGCAATGAAGGGGTACTCTGCATTCCCCTAATTCCAGCATTACTGGAGCCTCACCATCACATGTTTAGTGTCATATCCATACTTATTGAGGGGGATCTTACCCCTTTGCAGAGATGCAGTCGGTGTATTCTACAGCCCTAGCCGACTGGGTTGTATAGGCCCTAAGAGACTCGCTGTCATTCAAGGCACCAGTTAAATATTACTTGCTGACGCTGGTATGAACAATTTGCAAAGTGAAATAATGATAATTTCAACATTTTTTTAACCGTGTATTCTCATAGAACCTGGTGTTAAAGAACTCAGTAAACATTTTTTTATTATACAATCAATAGTATATATTTTCTCATTTTAAAAATGTGGAAGCTCGTGGATGATTGTGTGTGCGCACACACCGTAAATAAGAATTTACAGATTTTTGTTGACAAAATGAAAAAGAATATAGTGGTTGGGGAAAAATAAAAATTAATATTTTATACGAACTAATTCTAATCAAACTCAGTTGGAGGACGACACGAATGAAGCTTGAAAATGTTGATAATTGTATTTTGGAAATCTTAAAGGGAGACGACTCCACTGCATCAGAAAAAGTGACAAAGAAAATAATGCGTGCTGGAACGAATTCCTGCTGGTTTGAATTCAGTGTCTGTGCATGTGTTTGTACGTGTGAAAGACATAGAGGCAGTGAAGGAAATGAATAAATTGTGACAATGGCTTCATTTTGAATTAATGCTAAAAAAAACATCATTAAAGAGATCAAGAAGACTGGATAAAAAAAGGGAAAAGCTATGAGTGGGCGGGAATTTAAAAAAAAAAGTATGAGAATTAGAATAATGAAGGAGCAAACGTAGTGTGAGATTGTAAAGCTGAAAACGGTGAAAAACAATGATAAATAAGGGAAACTATAAAGTTTTATGAGAGAGGAGTGTATGCAGTTGGCGAAAAACGAAGGCAGAAGGAAATGAAAGAAAAAAGTAGTAATGTGATAGAAAATAGGTAAAAAAAAAAAAGCGATAAATTAGAGAAAGAAGTGATAAAAAAGAACTAAGAGAATAAGGGAGAAAGAGAGGATATAAAACTAAAAGAAGAGAAAGATAAAACTGACATGAGAAATAAGTGAAGAGAAAAATGAAGAGAGAGGATACAAAAGCAAAATAAGATATAAATAAAACGAGGAAATAAGGAAGAGCAAGGGAAGAAAAAGGCAAGGAAGAAAAAATGAAAGGAAGAAAAAGAGGATAGAAAAGTAAGAGAGAAAGGTAAAAATTACATGAGAAATAAGAAAAGGGGAAGTTTGGTTTGGTTTTATGGCATATCAACAATTGGAGCTTATTTAATTTCAAATTCAGTTTATAGATATACATTAGATATATGATTTGTAAACATAAGTCAACTAAGTTAAATATTTGTTTAATATTATATCAGCCTTCTTGGGTTATTTAATGTCAAATCTATTCTTCTAAAAGATCAGAAGTAGTACTCTTTAACCCATTGCTGGGGGGATAAGGGAATTCATACTTTTCCCAAGGGTATTTGTCCGAAGATGAATATAATAGCGCAACTGGAGTTCGAACTCGCTAACTAGGAATCCACAGTCAAATTTAAACAGTTTCAAGTATTGCTATGTATCACTAACAATTCAATTTAGTATAAGTCATTTGTTTACACACAAACAGTTCTATTTCTAACAATTCAATTTAGCATAAATCGATTGTTTGTCGTCAGTCTAAATGTCAAAGTTCTATTTGACCCATAGATTGGACCTGTCTCTAGAAAAGAGTGGACCTGGGAGCGACGATAATGAAGAGGTACTCCGCATTCCCCAAAGCTCCAGCATTACTGGAGCCTCACAAACATATTGTTTAATGTCATACTCAAAACATTCGTTGGGTGAGTGGTGTTTTACCCCACTGCAGAGATGCCTAAATTTGGATTTCGCTGAATTCAAAGTTTTACTTTAAGATCGGTTGCTGTACGAAAGCTCAAAAGCCTTGTCTGTCCCACTATTTTATCCATAGCAAAGAGAGAGATTCATCTATTTTCCTGGAGCATTAGCGCAAATCGATACGCAATTAGCCTCACCTTAAGGGGGCTGAAAATATGGATATCATGGACTGATATTACAAGAGAAAACCATCAGGTTTCCGAGTCGTCTACTATGTTCTCTAAATAGAAGTTGATTCAACATTGATCCTAATTGTCACCGAAGGTGTCCTTTAAGTGAGTTGCAAAAGAAAGAATACTTCACTTTTTACAAATACAGCGTAGTCGACTTAGGTTGTAGAATACACCGACTCCATCTATGCAGAGGAGTAAGACTCTCAACGAGTGTCTTGGATATGACATTAAACAACTTGATTGCGAGGTCCCAATCAGTCGAGTGATGCTATTGCTCCCAGATCCACTCTTAACCAGAGTTGTAGCACCTGATAGGGTCCTATCTATGGGTCAAATAGAACTGTTTGACATTTAAACTAAATGCAAACAAGCTAAAATGATATGTTAGAAATAGAACTGATCATTTAACTGTTTGTAAAGAAATGTCTGATGTTTTATTGGGGTTACTGATACATAGCAATACTTATAACCATTTAACTGTGTGCCAAAAAAAAAAAGACAAGCTCGTTTAAAACTTTCATCAACAAAATGTGTTAAGGAGTCATATATATTTAATATCTATATGTAAACTGGAGTTGGTATTAATAACCTACAATGGTTGATATGCTATAAAGCCAAACCAAACCAAACCATCTTCCTAAATAGATGCATCAATAATCGTGGATTGATTTTCCGACATCAATCCAAGGGGTTCAAAGATCCTCTTGTCTAATCAATAAATATGATTCAACATTCATTTAATCTTATATATATATATATATATATATATATATCTTTTATATAAGGCAATAATGTATACAAACAAAAGGTACAACGTAATGCCTTATAGTTCGCTAGTTGGCTGAGCGTTATGATACTAAGTATAACGTAAAGTTGGGCGTCTTTCAATCGCAGCTTCATGCGTCCGACGTGTCTACCTACATTGAAGAGTTGTGATACAACGAAACAGTGTCTGTAGATGACTCTCTCTCTCTCTCTCTCTATATATATATATATATATATATATATATATATATACAGGGGCTACTTTCCCAACATTTGACATCATTTTAAAAACAATTATCTTGAAAACTACTCCGTCAAGCTCACGGAAGTTGAACAGTTTAGATGTTTAACACCGTACGTTTATTCCTAGACATATTTCATAAGGGTTTACTATGTGCACCGTCTGTGACACGGCACATATCAAGTCGGTAGTTAGCCCAAACACGCTGTAACATGTCTCCGGTAACATTATTCCACGCGGAAGTGATTCTCAGCTAGCAGGAAGAGCGGGGGTGACATAGACCAGTCCCTTCACATATCTCCATCAGTAGTAATTACACGTAGATAGATCGGGTGACCACGGAACCCATTTCATCAGAAAACTGTCTTCATCTCCACCACGCCCGATCCAGCTCTCTGATAGATTCTCACTGAGATAAACGCATACTGTCCTCTTCCATTCAATATTAAATCTTGATCTGTTTCTATACATTCTGTGAAAATTTGCTGTTATTTCAAAAGAAATTGCCAAAATTATTGGTCTGCGAAATTTTTGGGGACACCCTGTATATAATTTTTCTAAACATAATTCATTTTCGTGAGAATAATGAAGCTGAATATTTCAGGATGTAGAAGAAAGTAGTCACAAAATAAGATGATTTATAACTAACTTTGTTTCATGATAATCTTTGAATAAACTATCAACATCCAGGTATTTGAAGATATGAAAAAAAATTATACATCTTTAATTTCTTCTATTTTTTTTTTTCAAAAATATGTTTTATCATTGTTAAAACAACTTTGTTGTTTCCTTGTATAATATCTTTTTCTTTATATCCTACGATATCAGATAAACCAATCCATCAAATAAATAGACTAAGATTTCCCGTATAAATCCGTTTTTTGTTTCCTCTCTTTCATTTCGCTTGCGTCTAACATTATGTTTATCTATTCAATGTTTGGAAAAAAAGTGTTTTTTTTTAATTTTATTTTACACACTTTTATGGCAAATATTTCTTTAATTTTTACATCTTCCGTATTTTCACTCGGAGTAAAAAGAAAGCCTTTTAAGATTTACAAACGTATTTTTAAAAAATATTTTTTATAAGTTTTTATTCTTTACGTTCACGTTATTTATTCATTTCTAGATTTACTTTAAATGCATTGAATCCTTACTTCAGCTTCCTATTCTTTTCACTCCTACTGCCCTTTTATATATTGGGTGGGAAAATGAAAATTTTGGTAGCCATTAAAAATCTATTTCTTTTTTAATCTTGCATATATTCAAACGGTTCATGAACTACGTGGTGCCTTCAATAAGTTTCCAGACATTTTTTTTTTGTACAGGCATTTAAAATTGTCGTAGACACTTGAAAATTCACTATGCTATTGCTATACATCTTATGTGATGACTGACCAATTTTTATGATTTCAGGTTCAAATCAACAGCTACAGCAGCAATTGGAATACACCCTACAAAAGCCTGATTGTCACAGCAGGTGAATTTCAAAAATGCATTCTGGACGTGAGGACACTTTAGAAGAACGATATGCAATAAAATTATTTTTTAAACTTGGAAAAAATGATGCCACAGAAATGTATGGAATGCTTCAGTCTGCTTTTCGACCATCTTGCATGAATTGAGCATCAGTTTTTGAGTGGCATAAGAGATTCAAGGAAGGCAGGGAGTCTGTGAGGGATGATGAGAGGTGTGGGAGGAGTAAGGAAGTCAATACTCCTATAGTCAAGTTCAAGAAGAGAATCCGTCGGAAGAGGCAATCACTCTTCAAATCGGATCAGTGGCATTTCCAGCAGAACAATACACTAGTCCACAACTCCATCCTTGTCACAGACTATTTGACCAAGATGGACTTCAAGACAGTTCCTCAGCCTTCCTATAGTCATGACATTGCTCCCTGTGACTTTTGGTTATTCCCTAAGCTCAGAGGCTGTAGTTATGAGAGAATTGAGGAGATGAAAGAGTCTGTGACGAAGGTCATTGACACGTTGACAGAAGAGGACTTCCATGTGGCCTTCCAGAAGTTGTTGGAAGTGCATAGCAACCGGAGGAGATTACTTCGAAGGGGACTAGAGCTTCATGTATGTACTATCAATAAAATTGCCAATACGAAAAAAAGTCTGGAAACTTATTTAATGATCCGCGTATTTTTATTACTGCATACGAGTTTCTCGCATCAGCTCTAACTGATGATTTTTCACTCCGGTCTCCAAAACTTTGAAGTTTCCATGGTGATTTCATATGTGTTGTGGCCTTGATGGTCTCGATTCTTTCTTTAATCTCCAGTCCACCAAGACTCTTTTCCACTGTTGGAGGAATTATTACAAGTACCCAGACTATGATTAGTATCACTGTCTCTTTTATGTTCCACAGCTCTTTGGCAATATCCTGATATTTTTCCAGCTTTTCACAGTTGGCTGTAATGACAAAATACACTGGATGATAGTTTTTTTTCTACTTGTAAATAAAAAACTAGATCTGGTCTTCTACAGTAGATTCAGTAGTCCCTCTATTTCTCAGAGAAGTTTCAGAAATTTCTATGCATCTCATTTTTTTTTCGGTCATCTTCTGGCTCGTGAATCTACCAATTTCAGTTCAGTAAGATTTGTTTATTCTATCGCTTGAAGTATAAATGCAGTTGTTTTCTTCCTACTGTAATTTACTAGCCTAGCTGGTGACGATGAACTCTGTAAGTTCCGATAACCAGCCATCAACAGAAAAATACGTGAGGCGAAGAGGATGTTCATACTTCCGCATGGGACTTGAAAAGACAATATAAGGTCTGTGATTTTGGACTGAAGGCAGAAATCCAGTGGTCACTCAAACAAAGCGGGGTGTCCTCCGGTCACTCAAGCGAAGGGAGAGATCCTCTGGTCGCTCAAGCGAAGGGGAGAGATCTGCTAGTCTCTCAAGTGAATGGAGGGAGCTGTGGGTCACTCAAGCAAACATGTCTTGTGTGTTCTCTGGCCGTCGATCTTATACACACAAAGGATTCCCGCCACAGAAGAAAGATATGTGCGAACTCTCTCTGACTGTTTTCCCACTTCACACACGTCGACGAGTAAAAATATTAGTTATATTTTTTATATATCTACGAGTTTTTCGTTGTTTGTCCAGCGGTCCAATATACGACACTACATTATTGTGAATTTTGAACACCAGCCTTAGTAGGTAGTCTTTTACAGGAGTCTCAGTTGTAGCTAGTCTATTTGGGACTGTTGGACTCCGAGTATCCAAGCCAGTTTTGATAATGCTGTGGTCTGGAGGGTCTCAATTCTTCCTCTGATTTACAATTCCAGAGTACTCATTTCTTGGAAATTAAAATGATACCAAGTTTGGTTGGATCAACGATATCGTTGATCTAACAATCCTCAGTATCATTATTTTTTTAAAGTCCTGATGATAGCTTATTAAAACCGAAACGTTTTAACGTCGACTTTCCTTCACAATAAATTTATCACTTTGGATTACTTTGTTTTTCAATTTCGCTCTCTCTCTCTCTCTATATATATATATATATATATACATACACATACATTATATATATATATATATATACACACACACACATAGATGTATTCGATTGTGTTATTTGTGTTCGAATCATTTTTGCTCATCAAATTCTACATCGTTCCTGATATTTCTGTTGCTTTTAAAGGTTTAGAGGATTAGGAAAGCCATTTTATCGACAGAAAAATCATTCAAATTGAACATTTGTTTTCAAAATAGCATTCGCTTTTCGCTGTAAGAGAATGCCACTGAAATATAATTTTTTTTACTTGTGTTTGTCACCTCCCCCACAAAAGCAAAAAAAAATAAGCTCAAATAAGATTAGTTTACTCTAAATGCATAACTTATGCTCCAAAACTTTTTTTTATGAACAGAAATTGAAAATTATTTCCATGATTAGAATAGTCACGCCTTATCCGTAGGTTGACTTATTCTTAGAACCCTATCAGATAACTTAAACCGTCAAAATATCAAGTTGAGCACGCTTCCTTGGATGCAGAATGTAATGAACTTCAATTTTTTTCACCACCAACTCGGCTGGGACAGTGGAATTTGCTAACAGGACCTTTGCAGAGAGGTAATATTCCCCGCAACCTGTGTCTCGGTTATCACATGAAACTGCATCTGGTGATGGGGCTGAAGTCTTCAAGATTCGAGGAATGGGGAGTATCCCTTTATTGTCATTACTCCCTTGGACCCTGAGTGATAGCACTTGTTAGAGTCCCATCTATAGATCAAATAGAACAGTTCAAACTTCTATTAGGAATTATTAAAGGTTATTTGAAACCATAAGACAGAACCCAAGTTATTCGTATTTGATCGGTTTGGTTTTTTTAAGGCATATCAACCATTGTAGATTATTCAATGTAAAATCCTATGTGTGTGTGTGTGTGTGTGTGATTTGTAAACATTTTGTTGATAACATTTTTAAACACGCCTAAACCTTTTCGTTTGGTCCAGAGTTAAATGTTTTCAAGTATTGCTATTTAACACTAACACTTCAATTAAACATCAGTCATTTGTTTACATACAGTTAAATGATCCAACAGTTCTATTTTAAACAGTTCACTTGAGAATAAATCATTTGTTTGCACGCAGTTTAAATGTCTGTTCTCTTTGACCCGTAGATAGCACGCCCTTTCAGGTGCTACAACTCTGGGCCAGAGTGAACCTGGTACCGATGGTAATGAAGGGATACTCAACATTTCTCCAAACCCCAGCATTACTGGAGCCTGACCATAAGATTGTTTAGTGTCATATGTAGAACACTCGTTAGAGAAGGGTTTACCAATCTGCAGAGATGCAGTCGCTGTATTCTACACAGTCAACTCGACTGGGATTAGACAAGAAATTTCAATAGTTTTACACACATTGAATAGCAATGCTTGAATCTATTCAACTGTGTGCAATCAAATGATTAATATTCAATTAATTGGATTAGATAGTTAAATGGTTTCAAGTATTGCTATGTGAAAACGTGTGATTAATATTAAATAGAATTATTAGTACTGAATGATAATACATTTAACAAACTTATGAACTCTGGCTCGTTTAAAACAATGTTACTTGAAAATATTATCTTACAAATAATATATATATATATATATATATATATATATATATAGTGTGTGTGTGTGTGTATTACAAAACAAGATTTTGCATAGAATAACTCAAAAGGTTTGAGATTCGAGGTACATACGATAGGTTTGCGGATTTTTTTCGTATGGGCACTTTTATTGATAGTACACACATGAAACTCTAGTCCCTTTCGAAGTAACCTCCTCCGGCTGGTATGCACTTCTTGTACCGTTTCAACAACTTCTTGAAGGCCCCATGGAAGTCCTCTTGTGTCAGCGTGTCAATGACCTTCGTCACAGCTTCTTTCATCTCCTCAATTCTCTCATAACGACAGCCTCTGAGCCTAGGGAATAACCAAAAGTCACAGGGAGCAAGGCCATGACTATAGGGATGCTGAGGAACTGTCTTGATGTCCATCTTGGTCAAATAGACTGTGACAAGGATGGAGCTGTGGACTGGTGCATTGTCCTGGTAGAAATGCCACTGACCCGATTTGAAGAGTGATGGCCTCTTTCGACGGAATCTCTTCCTAAACTCCCTTAAAACCTCAACATAGTAACCCTAACGCTTTGGCCAATCAACTCTGGTGTATTGACTTCCTTACTCCTACCACACCTCTCATCATCCCTCACAGACTTCTTGCCTTTCTTGAATCTCTCATTCCAGTCAAAAACAGATGTTTGATTCATGCAAGATGGTCGAAAAGCAGTCTAAAGCATTGCATACGTTTCTGTAGCATTTTTTCCAAGTTTAAAACAGAATTTTATTTCATATCGTTCTTCTAAAGTGTCAGATTGCATTTTTGAAATTCACCAGCTGTGACAATCAGGCTTTAGTTGTGTGTATTCCAATTGCTACTGTAGCTGTTCATTTGAACCCGAAATCATAAAAATTGGTCAGTCATCTCATAAGATGTATAGCAATAACATAGTGAATTTTCAAGAGTCTACGACAATTTTAAATGCCCGTACGAAAAATGTCTGGAAACTTATCGTATGCACCTCGTACCTTTAAACAACGAAAGGAAACAGTTTTTTTCAGGTTAGAAACCCCGACTGAAAATCATCTTATCAATGTTCATTCATAATCTTATTTTCACTATCGAACATCGATAAGATTTGTCGCATTTTCCTCAGTTTAGGAAGTTAGCTGTTGACCCAGAACAGGCTACCTTTTGTTTTTTTTAACCTTTTGTGACCTATAAACATAGCAGTTGATTCCCTTAAGCCTCTGCTAACTTTCTACATATTTCCATTTCAGATTTCATTATCATATGACGATAAACGTTACACTAAGTGCGCCTTAAAAGTAAATATAGGTCAGTGTCTAGTGCGTCAATGAACTATCCGTTGATTGCGCGCATTCAGCATTTTGTTTAGTCAATATCAATATGCAATACAATAATGGTTTGAAATAAAAGCTATTTCTATGTATTTTGCTTTTGAGCTTCATAACGACGAATAGGTGAAAATTTTTAATTTAAAGAATTTGGATTATTTTTGATTCGAGCAACGACTGAACCAACTCAACTTATAAGGAAACAAGCACATTTTACAAAAATTAAAAGAAACGTTCTTTGTATATGCAGTAATGGAGGATGTCTACTGATGCCCACATATTAAATATATATTTTTTATTCATGGAATATAGACTGCGATCCTGGGTTTCATGGCGTTTTTTGCAAAACAACAATTATCAGGCAGTTAAGAAAATGGAATCTTAACTGCCAGATGATTGTTGTTTTGCAAAAAACATGAAACCCAGAGTCGCAGTCTATATTCCATGAATTAAATATATATATCTAATATATATCTATTTATTATTATTGTATAATAGCTCTATCCTAGATATTGAGCACTCTCCATATTATATTGCACTTGGTTCGACACATACCCATAAAGTGATGTAGTGACAACCAACACTCTTATTATATATATATATTTCTTTAAGAAAAACAACAAAACCGGTCACATAGGATTATAACTTTATTTCCATCCTATTACGCATTTTTGAAATTTTCAAAAACACAAAAAAAAAAAAATGCGTAACAGGATGGAAATAAATTTATAATCCTATGTGACCGGTTTTGTTGTTTTTCTTAAAGAATTTATTGCTCTGTATTATTGGTACATTGAGCTCTTTACCAGGAAAATTTAAATATTCACTCATGAATAAATTCTTGTCCTGATGGAATCACTCCCAACTCCGGTTTAACTGGACCAAAGAATACTTTATATATATATATATATATATTCAACAGCTTTGTGTGCAAAATTCTCAATCATAATTATTGATCAATCATTCAAAGTTAAATGATTCCAAGTATTGCTATGTATCAGTAACAATTCATTTAAATATCGGTCATTTATTTACACACATTTACTTGATGAAGTAGCTCTATTTCAAACAATTCAATTTAGCCTAAGTCATTTGTTTGCACTCAGTTTAAATGTCAAACAATTCTATTTGACCCATAGATAAGACTATTAGGTACTATCACTCCGAACCAGAGTGGACCTGAGAGCACTGGCAATGAAGAGGAACTCTGCATTCCCCAAAGTATATAACATTACTGGAACCTCACCATCCGAGTGTTTAAAGTCATATCTAGGACACTCGTTGAGGGTATTTTTTTCATCTGTAGAGATGCATTCGCTGTATTCTACAGCCCCAGCCAACTGGCCTGTTTAGGGGATCCATAAAGGGGTTATATATATGAATGTGGGCGTGTATGTATTTGTGTGTGTCAACTACGTAATAGGCACGTGACTCAAAAAGTATATATTTGTTCAGTGGAATGAAATCAACGCAGCCGTGTTTCATACTTGTTGATCTACAACGTGACACTGAATATTTTTTAAACCATGTTTTATCATTATCTTATTTTATACTTGAAATGCAGTTTGGTTGTTTGCTTTTTATGGCATATCAACCTTTATAGGTTATTTAACGTCAAATCCATTTTTATGAAAGTAGACCTATTTCAAACAATTCAGTTTAGCATAAGTATGCAGTTTAAATGTAAATACAGTTTAATTGTGAAAAACATTTCTATTTCAAGCGATTCCGTTTAGTCAAGCAGTTCTAATTCAGCTAATTCAGTTTAGTATAAGTACAGATTTTGTTTACACACAGTTAAATGTCAAAACAGTTCTATATTAAACATATCAATTTAGTGTAAGTACATTTCCAATGTCAAAAACAGTTCCATATCAAACAATTCAGTTAAGCTTAAGCACGCAGTTTAATTCTCCAAAACATTTCTATTTCAAGCTATTCAGTTTAGTCCGACTGTTCTAATTCACACAATTCAGTTTAGCATAAGTATGCTGTTTAGTTATATTTAACCCATAGACAGGGCCCTTATCAGGTGATACCATGCCGGACCAGAGTGGACCTGGGAGCAATGGCAATGAAGGAGTACTCTGCATTCCCCAAAGCTCCAACATTACTGGAACCTTACCATCAGATTGTTTAGTGTCATATCCAGGATACTCGTTGGGGGGTCTTACCCCTCAGCAGAGGTGCAGTCGGTGTATTCTACAGCCCCAGCCGACTGGGCAATTTAAATGCAGGTTAAGTAGAGTAAATTTTCGGTATTTTGAAAAACTAATTTTACACACGCACTTTATTTCTTTCAGGTTTTGTCTACTGTGCAGCAAGTTAGAGTCAGTTGGGCACTGTCTATGAAGAAAGCTGCACCATGAGGCAATTCACCCATCTAGAACTTTGAAAATTATCTGCCTGTACTTCTGGACATTTACACCGGAAGCGCCGATACGAAGATTTCAGACTGGGTGTCCATTTAAGGACAGATTCATATTGATGTCAACCAAACTCCTTGTCCACATCATTTTGTTTGGAGTGGTCAGTAGCAATGATAACACCATAACTCCATTCACCTTCTCACATGGCTTCAAACACGGAGGGCTACATCCAGTGCCTAAAGCAGGAGGCAGTGCTGCTCTGGAAAGAGACGGTGGCTTTTGGAAGTCCCTACGTTTGGCAACATGGCTCTGTGCCATGCTCCACGGGCAGAAAATTTCAACGATCACATCACCACTTAACATCTGGTTGCTGAACACCCCAAATTGCTATCCCCTTGATTATTTTTTGTGGGATGCAGTGGAGCAAAAGACCAATTAAACTCCCTGGAACACTTAAGACAAACTGAAGGTAAATATAACAGTAGCATTTTACAGTTTACACTAGAAGACCGTTGAAAAGGCTTGCAGGAGATTCCGAAGTCATTTAGAGAACGTGGTCGAAGCGTGCATGAAATTAATCAAGAGTCTTTCAAGATATTTTAATTTCATTTAAGTAAATATAGCTGATAAAAGGAGATATCAGTGTTATTTTCATTTTCGAGCAATTTAGACGACAATTTACACATCACACGTTGCAGATTACGATATTGTTCAGTATTTTCGTGCTTAGAACAAAGCAAATATTTTACGGATTAAAAACACTTAGCATTAAATTTTAATCATTATATATATATATATATATATATATATATATATATATATATAAGCATTTCAAAATACAATTTGTTTCATTTTTCAATGAGAGACAGCTTGTTTGAAATTTGGCAAGGATGAATCGGGATGACTCACACTCACATAAAATAAAATAATTTGAAATTATATAAAGTGTAATATATAATAACAGCTCCATCACATATTTGGCAGTCTAAAAATAACCGGACATTGGCCTAGCGATTAGAGTGTTCGCCAATGGCCCGGGAGACCTGGGTTCAATCCCAGGTCGAGTCATACCAAAGACTCAAAAAATGGTACTTGATGCCTCCTTGCTTAACACTCAGCATTATAAGGTATGGATCAAGGGTAAAGTGGAGTAATCCAGGGAAAGGAGTAGCGCCCTCCCCGACACCTCGGTGTAGTAGCTATCGAAAAGGGAGCCTTCGGGTCACCCTCGACTATGGTCTAAAAATACAGGAAATGATAAGAACAAAGAGATTACAAAATATTTATACATAGGATTATCTACGAATAGAACTGTGGTTCTATAGGTATGAGATGGAGACTCAATGTTGTAACACTGGTCGAGTGAAGTCTTAAAATCATTCGAGTAAACTAAAGAAAAAAATAATATAAATATATATATATCTTTTTATTCTCTCGTTCTTTTACTTTGAGGATTACCAAGTGATATTTTGTGTTATAACAGAATTTCTAATTCCTGTCAATCCCACGTATACAAATCACACTATATATATGTAAATATGTATAATCTCGCCTTTGTTCTTAATCCCTTAATGTATTATTCCAAATATAGTTTTGTATGTGTGTGTGTGGGGGGGGAGAGATTTAAGCAACTTTTTAAATAATTCATTATTTTCAGAACACAAGTTAAGCCATTTATAAAATAACTTGATTTCGGATGGAACCGAAATATATCAGCATCCTTTTATGTTCTGGACAAAGAAACAGTTATTTCAAACTTCACACGCCAGGCAACATCCATTTTTTTCAAAAGTTATAACATTAATTATGACTTCAACTATTTCGAAAAAATATAGGTCATTATTTATCTAAATTTGATAAACGGTTGAATTTCTACTCTTACAAACTAGATAGATAAATATATTCCATATATACGAATTCTTTTTTAAAGAATCACTTTACTTCAGGAATGAAATCTTGTAAATCGTGAAGCTTGCTTTTGGAATTCAAAACGTGTTATATCACCCTAATCTAAATTTTATTCTTAAATAGTGTATAAAAGAAAATAACACTTTTTCGTGATTCCTGTGTTATACAGTCATAACCTATGGAAAGAAAGCAATAAAATAATAATTTCGGTGGATAAATTCATCTGTAAAAGGGTTATACCAGATTAATTTTGTGAATTGAGTAAGGAATAATTGTGTAATTTTCATGTATCTAGCTATTTATGACTTCATTTAATTTGTACGTATTAAAATTCAAGTATAGAAAATTAAATATTTTAAATGATTAAATATTTCTATTTGATCCTTTGACAGGATCCTATCAGGTCAGAGTGGATCTGGGAGTAATAGAAATTAAGCAGTACTCTACAATCTTCAAAGCTCTAGGACTGGAATCAGATACAGTTTAGTGATACTCGCTGGCGGGGGATCTTACTCTTTTCCGTAGATAAACAATTAGCGCATTCGGTAGCCCCAGCCGACTGAGTTGTGTGTATTGATTTGTAATCTGATCATCTACTGTAATCTTGCTATCGCAGGTATTTACTAACCCCGGAGCCACGAGACTGTACGACACAAGGACAAGTTTTCTGTCGGGACAGCTGGTTGAATTTAGAGTCTTTCTTCTTCTAGACCGGCTGCCATAGGAAGGCTCAAGATACTAGTTTCCTCAACTACTTGCTCATTGCTGGAAAAAGAGAGAGAGTGGGAGGGAGAGAAAAAAAGATTTATGATATTAGTGCAAAGTGAAAGCGCAAACAACTCCACCAAGGATTTGAACTCGGGTCTCCGGGTCTATTTCCTACTAATTTTTCATTGGTTTGATTACAATATTTACTAAGACGTAGTTACTTTTCAAAGATGGCGTCTTCTACTTCCTTCTTGCGTCTTTTTTCCCCGCTTTTCTCGTTTACTTTCGATGTGATAGTATTTTCAAATCACCCGTCCGTAAACGTACAACTCAACATTAAAAGAAATAAAAATTCAACCTGAGTTTTTAAAAAACAAAACAAAAAAAAACAAAAAAAAAAAAAAAAAACTACGAAACAATGAAGACATCTGATCACGTGACTCGTTTGCCTCGAAATAGCTCAACTGAATACAAGCTCGATTACAATTTAAATATAAGTATCGTTTTTATTCGCATTAATTTTATTTATTTTATAGAGAGAGAGAGAGAGAGAGAGAGAGAGAGAAGAAACATGGTGTGACCAGAAGAAAATCGAAGTGAAGACGAAGAGTAAAGAAAGAGAAAATTAGGAATAATACTAAGACTAAGAGAGAGGATGAGAAGGAGGATAAGTAATGAAAAGAAGTCAATGAAAATAAGGAGAGAGAGAGAATAGAATACTTGAAATATCAAGCACGTGAGATAAATAGAGTTTCTTAATCAAACTCAGAAGAGAAGGAAAGTGATTATATAATATGAGAAAGAGAGAGAAAGAAGGGAAAACTGAGCCAGAGATTTAAGCAACTTTTCAAGGAGAGAGAGAGAGAGAGAGAGAGAGAGAGAGAGAGGAGTAAAGTGATAGATAAACAGACACAGAGAGGGCGAGTCTAAAACGCAGAGAGAGAGAGAGGCTAGAATATGTATTTTTATTCTTACATAGAATCAAAGACATAAAATTGAAAATCGTTTATGTTAGTCGCACCGTTTTAGAATACAAATATAAAACAACGCGAAAAATATTAAAATTTACTATTTCATACCCAGAAAATTGTATCCGTTTGCTATCTTTCTCGATATCAAGAGTATTTCAAGAGTATTTTGAGTTTTTTGACATTTACTCCAAGATTTTTTTTCTTCTGGTAAAGAGCATCAGATGGTGAGATCCACGTCTGGAGGTTTGTTGAATGTGGGGTAACCGCCTTTCTTTTCGTTACTTCTAGTTCTACTCTAACCTGGTAGGGTTCCATGTATGGGTCAAATAGATGTTTGAAAATTATTCGTCTAAGACGATGTGAAAAAAAAAAAACTATATCAAATAATTCCCCCCACCCCTCAAAAAACTTCAAGCAACTATACAAAAATGTAAAAACAAACGTATATTATATATTTATCAACCTCTGCGCACGAGCTGGATGCGACACAAGGTTAATTCATCAAGTGTAGTTTAACAATTTTGAATTCATAGTTTTCTTAGTTTGAGACTGGTTGCCGTATCGAGATTAAAGAGACCAGTTTGTTCTTCTATTAAACTATAGCTGGAAGGAGAATACTTGAATTCATATCTTTTCCAATGGCATTAGCGCTCTGTGAAATACAAATGGCTTCGTCCAGGATTTGAACTTAGGTCACTGCGTCCATTTCCAACGACGATACCCATGATACGACGGGCGCCTCCATTAAATATAAATTGAACATGATTCCTTAACCTCAAGTCCTAAAATAAAATAAAATTAGTCATTCAATCGACCGAAAGTTCTTCCATATACGCATCTGAAGTCTATTTCTCTCTCTGTCTATATATATATATATATATATATATATATATAGACAGAGATAGACTATATAAGTTGGAAAATTCAAAAGCTGGAAGTTTGAGTTAAGCAGCAGACCCAACAGGAATTATTAAGACAGCCTCAAAACTCTCAGGTACAAGAGTCAGCCATTTACCATCGCTTGGCTTATGACTAATTATTCAAATGACTTTCTGTTTTCTTCAAGGTTAGATCGAAACGTCATCTTGTCTTCTTTGAGGCAATATCTATTTCGCTATATTCCTACCTTGTGCAGGAAGAGAAAACAATTTGACATTCTTTGTCTGTTTGGGGAATTGAGTGGGAATCTGGGCGTTGAGCTTTTCAAATTGTCTCACCACAGTTATTTAATATCTTTATCTTTTACACGATTCCGGTGTATTTTGATGAAAATGCACCTGCAAAAAGGGTCTCACCAATTCTTTTTTTATTATTTTAAGTCATTAGTAAATATGATTCTCTTACTTGGCGTTATGATAATATATATATATATATATATAACTGAAAATAATTGACATTTTTGTCTACACATTTTTTGTTAATCCTTTCAAATTGATCTTATGACATTCGGCGGGAATTAGTTGATAAACCATCCATAATTAATTATTTCCCAATTACTTTCTGCCCAACATTGGGCCATCATCAGGGGAAGATGTATTACAAAAGTAATGTAACTTTTGTATATACATTACATATATATCTGTAGACAAAAAATTTCTAATATGTTCAATCAAATATGTATTAAGGAAGAAATGCTGCCAAATTTATATATATATATATATATATATATATATATATATATATATATATATATATATACACAAACGATTCGTCAAAACTGTGACAAACATTCATGCAAGAGAGACAACGGTCACCAGACATTGACCGAGGAAGCGATATATGTCTTGCCTCCTATCGGCAGAACATGACACAAGGTCATTTTATCGTGGGGGCTTGGGTAGGAAGTTGCACATGAGCCAAGATTCGTGCGCTGCTGGGCAATGTTGTTCATAGGATCATAACGGGCAATGTGAACTATGCTAGCCTGAGCTAAGGCTCCCAGCATGTATGCCAGGTGCCCTTGCTGGACTTAGCTTCACTAGACCTTCAGGTCTAATTCTATGCTTACCATTGTTCCTTCAACCACCTGAAGCCGGGGTCCATTTGGTCTCGAAACGATGCATTGATCGAAGAAGCACTTCGTTCGATCTTTTAATGGTAAGGAGTGAAAGAGAAAGAAAGAAAAAACTCACTGTTTATTCTCTTGCGTGTTATTTCCCTTTTTTGTGCTATTTCTTAAATTCTTACTTCCCTTTTTGGCACAAATTTTTCCAGTGTCAACCATATTAGAAACAAATAAATTGCAACAACTTCAGTTACTCTTTGATGATGGTGATCTTTGCGTAAAAATGTGAAGAAATGTAAATATTTCAATCTTTGTACCTTTTTCTATTTTTTTTAAAACTGATACGATCTTTTACTCAAGCTCTGATAAGAATAATAGCATTGATACATCGACGACGAGAAAACTACCCCCCCCAAAAAAAGCGCCGAGCAAGACTGGTTACAGCGACGAGAAATAATACAGACAACACAAGTATCAACGGAACAAAAATAACCAGAAAACAAAAATAGAAAGAAAAAAACCCGCTGGGACATTAAGCGACAAACAAGTGGAATCTCACACGGACTTGGCTAAGAAAGAGAAACCTTAAGAGAATAACTAAATCTGTACAGATTGCAGCACAAAACAATGCTATAAGGACTATGTCGAAGCAAGAATAGACAAGACACAACAAAATAGCAGATGTAGATTATGTAGTGAGAGAGACGAAGCGATCAATTACAATAAGTGAATGCAGTAAATTAGCGTCAAAAGAGTCTAAGACTAGACACGACGAGTTGGGGGAAGGTGATCCACTGGGAATTGTGCCAATAGATTAAATGTGACTATACAAACAAATGGTATAGGTACAACCCTGAATCGATCCTGGAAAGTGAGATGCACAAAATTCTCTGGGATTTTGAGATAAAAACGGACCACCTAATCTCGGCCAGATGACCAGACCTAGCGATTGTCAACAAAAAAAAAAAAAAAAAAAAAAAAAAGAGAACTTGCTGAAAGTGGACTTTGGTGTTCCGGCTGACCTCCGGGTAAAACTTAAAGAAAATGAAAAGAGAGATCATTACCAAGACCTTGCCAGAGAACTGAAAAAACTATGGAACATGAAAGTGACGGTGATACCAATTTTAATTGGTGCGCTCGACACAATCACAAAAGGATTGGTACAAGGACTAGAGGTCTTGGAAATGAGACGATTGAAGATCATGCAAACATTGTTGAGATCGGCCACAATACTGAGAAGAATCCTGGAGACTTGAGGAGACTTGCTGTCACTCAGAATCCAGTGGAAAACCATTAGCTGCGGCGAAAAATTCTCAAAAGACTAAAATAATAATAGCAGTAATAATCATAAGCTAGAGCTAATGTGAAAAACTCGCAATAAGTAAGAAAATCGTAAAAAAGAAAAACCCTTTCCTGGGAGCCATGTGGTCAAAATTTTAAGCAAAAGTACTTAGCCCTCCTAAAAAAAACAAATGAAACCTTCTATTCAGAAAAAAGGAGGCTACATTGCTAAAATGTAAATAGTTACTTTTTAATTGTTGGCGTTCGGTTTCAAATAAAAAAAAATGACCTGCATGAAAAGCATCCAAATATTTATAACAGGAAAAAAATCACTAAGAAAAAAGCAGCAGCAGATATAAGGATGCAAAGTTAAAATCCACAAAATCAGAATAAAATAAAAGTTTTAATACATATATTATTTCTTTTTTTGTGCGTCACGTTGGAGGTTCTTCTTTCTAGGAGGAAGAATACAAAGTAACACCTGTGACAGTAGCACAGATAATGATCAGCTCTTAGGTCTGGTATAGCCTCAATATAAGGCTCCCTTTTCATTTGCTACTACACTGTGGATTTGGGGAGGGTGCTGCTCCGTTCCTTGGATTGCTCTACTTTACCCTTATCCATACGTGATAATGCTGAGTATTAAGCAAAGAGGCATCAAATGCCATTTTTAAGTCTTCATTATGACTCGAACAGGGATTGACCCACGGTCGCTCCGGCCATTGGTGAACACTCTATCCACTTGATAATGGCGCGTTTCACTACCCAGAAAAATATGTCAAACACAAGTCCAAATCAACGAGAGACACAGATGACAAATCTGAGTGACATGATCGGCGCGTGCTCCCTTGAGCAAAAATATTGGGAACAAGCACAGACACCGGCTAATACTGGCTGTTCGAGTTTTAGGTACACGAAGACCAAAGTAGCAATCCAACTGAGAGACATCAAAAGAATAATGAACTAGAGGAGCCAACAAAAATATAATCCACTGATTTTCAAAGAAATCCTACTCAAAGAGGTTATAGGAACAGGAGGATCAAAATTTCGGTAGAATTCTCTAATTTCAATACAACAAGTCAGAAGTTTGACGACAAATCGAGGATTCTTTGAAAGAAAGGCTGCTTTTCTGACCTGGCGATACTAAAAATAAGTGAACAGGTAATTTATGAAGAATATCCTCATGAAAAGCCCACTACACCAGTTGAAATAAAATATTGAAAACAAAAAAAACACGAAAGACAACTCCACAAAATCACTGAACACACACATACGAAATGAAAAAAAAAAAAAACAAAACATGTTGACTTAATAAAACATATGACGAAAAGGAGTTATATTACCATTTTTAAGGAATCAGAGCTACAAAAAAGTCTTGGTATAAACGGAATAGATTTAAAAAAATGTTAAAATTATCTTAATGGAAAGCCTCACTAAACAAAACGATTTTATTCATGCAAGAGCAAAATTGGTCAACGATAAAATTGTTATCTTCCTAAGGAACCTAAACAAAAGTACATAACCTGGATGGAAAATGGAGCTAAGACAACAAATAATAAAATTACGAGGTAAAAAATACACAAAAGTACAATAGAATGAAATGACCGAAAAATACTCTCTCTCTCTCTCTCTATATATATATATAAGAATAGGAGGTGCCCGTGGTATAATGGTTATCGTCGCAGGAAATGGACACGGCAACACGAGTTCAAATCCTGGACAAGACTGATTGTATTTCACATCGCACTTGGGAAAGGTATGAATCCAATTATTCTCCCTCCAGCAATGGGTAAATAGTAAGGCAGACTAGGTTCTTCAGCCTTGGTGAGGCAACTAATCTAGGAAAGGAAAACTCTGAATTTAAACCTGTTAAACTCAGCTTTAAAATTGACCTTGTGTCATACCCTCCCCGAGCGGAGGGGCTGGTAAATAAATAAATATATATATATATATATATATATATATATATATATATATATATAAAAATATATAAAGAATATATTATGAAAAGAATAATAGTTTCGCATACGAAATATACGGGGATTGAGCAAGTTTAGCGAATTATGAGCAGGAAATTAATAAGCAAGGAAAAGATCCTATATTAAAACGGTAAATGATTAAAAAAAATCCCGTAAATTTCAGGCAGAGGATAGATATTGCCTACCATGTATGGAGAAAAAGTTAGCTATATCTTCTTAAAATAACCCCGATGAATTTCTCAGAGATCTAAAATACCAAATTCTTGCAAGTATAAAAAAACCCGGACTTCTTTGCAAATTGAGTGTTTTTTTTATGGTAATTTTTTAATTCTTTCTGGTGGCCACTTATTAATGCAATGTCGTTTGAGCCAAACCTCTAAAATCAGAATTATCCTGAAGATGCGTCAGGTGAAACCTTAGTCAGTAGTTTTCGACTCTGTTAGGTATTATATAATATCTGCAAAGATAAGGGGACTTCATGAACCAAAAAGTATCAATTGAATATGAACTGATACAAATCGTTGAATAAAAATAGTATCATATCCGTATTAAAACGATTGACACTATTAAAATAGCGAGTGAGGACTATCCTAATCCTTATATATGTCATAAAAAAAGCTGAAACACGTATAATGCACAAGTCTATGAAATAAAGAAAATAGCAAATGCAGAACCATTTGTCCACCTATAGATTTTAAAATATGTACTTTTCTACCGATGGACCAACAAAAATATCTGTATACCCACACAAGTTCTTTTTTTACTGCAACTAAACCTGATTTTGTGTATTAAGAAAAAAAAAACAAAAAAAAAAAAAACAGAAAAAAGCAACCTTACAAATCCCTGCAGGCAAATTTCTTTTCCTTTTTTCCCCCCTTTTAGGGCTTCTTCGCTTTTCTCCCTTAGTTGCCTGCTACCTATATATATATATAAATACCTTTCTTCATCCACACATAAACATATATATGCGAATATATACACAGGTTTATGTGAATACATATACACTCACGCATATATGTAAATATATATATGCGCGAATACACACACACACATACATACATACATTTGCGAATACATACACACATATGCGCAAATACATACACACACATATATATATATGAATACATATATACACGTATATATTTACTCATTAATTTATACACATATGTATATATGTGAATACATGGACACACACACTCGTGTATATATATATATATATATATATTTGTCAATACATATACATGTGTGTGCGAATACATATATCTATATGCACCTGTATATATATATATATATATATATATATATATATATACAGATATATCTATATACGAATATGCATAAACACTTATATGCATAGAATTTTACATATGCACACACTTCCCTCGACGAAGCTGTTTCCATTTTCAATTTCGCTAATACCCTTTGGAAAGGAATGCATTAAAGAATTCTCTGTCCGGCTAGGGGCTAATAGTTGGGTAGATTTGGAATTTTTTTTTTACCTTGGCATCACAACTGGTTTAACAGAAGAAATAGTCACAATCCAATGCTGCTTAAAACCGACGTTTTTCATTTTGCTGACACAAAATTATTGACAAACACCAATTCCATATACATAAGTTGGCCGACCGTAGTCGAGGGCAACCTGAAGGCTTCTTTTTTAGTTGCTACCCACTTCTCTGGATTATTCCACTTATCCTTGATACGTATATTATAATTTTGAGTGTTAAGCAAGGAGGCATCAAGTACCATTTTAAAAAGCTTTTGGTATGACTTCATCTGAGATGTCTAATGGAGTGGTCTCTCTCGATATATTTTATATATACATTTGAGAGACACACACAAATACATGTATACCATTATCTATAAACAAAATACCCGTTTTACTGGGAAAAAAGGGTTGTGCCGCAAGCAAATATTTCCAAAAATATCAGATTTTGCTGGGTTTTTCTTTACAATATGTGAATGCCTAATGAATATATATATATATATATATATATATATATATATATATATATATATATATATGTCATCCACAGACAAATCTGTTTCGTTCTATCAGAACTCATCATTGTGGCTAGACAGTATCTCCCCGTAGCTGGGATCGAAACCCGGTTGACTCAAACGCCAAGCCAAAGCTTATAACCATTTAGCTACGAGGAGATATTAGCTACGAAGTACATTTTAAACGGTTATGAATCACAATTACTATTGTTCACATACATCCGTTCAACGGTTGCCGAGATCTCAATTCAAATACGAAGAGACTTGCAAAGGCGCTAATGGCAACATGATTACTTCTTCGCTAGAGAACTCGACCCTATATATATATATTTCTTTTTTTTTTTTTTCTTTTTTTTTAGTCACAATTTTCCAATCAATGGAAATGCACTGAGAAACGAAACGTTAATCTTATGATTTTAATAACTGACGAGATGTTGATGCCAACCTACAGAATATAGAAATATAAAATTCATGTGTGATATCAATTTTTAAAAAGCAGAACAAACATTAATTCAATGATGTTAGACAAGTTAACTGACGAGTTGCCTACGTCATTTCAACTGCAAAATCTGGACAACATTTCAATTGATGCACAATATCAATACCAGAATTACGCTGTTATCAACACAGGCGATAATATATCTGATCGAATGAGAGGCAATAAAATCCTAAGATTAGAATTTATAGGAAGCATTCTTGGTGTAATGTTTACTGTCGGAGTAAATGAACACGATGGCCCTCGTTTAAGTTCTAGACAAGATCGTCAGCGTTTCCCATAGGTCTAACACCCTTCGGAAAGATAGGCATACAATTATTTCCCTCCAGCTACTGGTAAATTTTATAATAACAAGAATAATAACAATAGCACTTACATGCCAGGAGTTCCAGCTAGCGTCCAGTAGGCAGAGAAAAATAAAACAGTCTGTAACTTAATACAAAAGCTGCGCCAACTAAGTTGAAGTTGGTATTTGTATAGTAACTTGTCCACGCATAGACCAGCAATAAATCACAATCAAGGGAATAGACTTGCTCATGTGGGCACAACGGAACGGCCCAATGTGCCATAAATAACTCTCCTTCTTTAGAGTTCTGGCAGAAGTTTACTCATCTTGCTACGCAACTGAATGCTGATTCTGACAATTTAAATTGGGCTTTAAAGACGCTGAAGTTGCTATCTAATTCAAGTGATAGAATTAACCTGTACATGCCGTATTACCCCAAATTGCTTTAAGCGTTGCGTAGTGACTGTTTTACAATCAAGACAAAAATTGGACGATCACTGGTATTTGATTATACAGCTTTAAGACTCAAGACAAAAGAATCCGATGAGCAGCAGTCGAAAATATTCTCAACATTTACATGATCGTCGAAAGATACATGGAAAAATATAGAAAACCTACTGAGGTTGCTCATGACTAGAAAACAAATATATTTCATCATCATCACGTCTCGACATCAGCGTGGATATCCCTGAACCTCTCTCGCCACCCCTCCCTATCGTTCATTGCTTCCGGCAGGTCTTCAGGGTTACATCCCATATCGGCACAGAGCTGCTGTATGTAGGTTCTAGCTGGTCGTCCTGCTTTTGCTCGTCCATGTGAAGGGGTCCACAGGAGTACATCATTTATGAGCTTGTTCCTACTTCTCCAGCAGTGTCCCGCATGTCTGGTTTGTCTAACTTTGATAGTTTTCGTACCATGACCCTCACTCAAACCACCTGTCCAAAATATATTTAATACACCTTAATATCTATTTCTATATCTATCCATCTGCCCCGATCGATAAATATCTATCTCAACGTTTGTTCATCTGTACCCATCTTAGATATGTATAGAATAAGGTAGATGGGTATATATACAAAGATAGATAGATATTTACAGACTACGACTGATGGAGAGATAGATTGTCGGTAAATTTCTATTCACCTATATTAGTCTGGATATATCTATTTATCAACCTAGACGGTTAGTATATATTTATTTCAGTCTATACAATATCTTGGTCTGTACACATCTATCACTCGGTTGGGGCAGTAGAATACGCCAATTGCAAAGGGGTGAGATCCCTCAACGAGTGTCCTGAATTTGACAGTAAACCATCTGATAGTGCTTTGAGGAGTGTGTAGTATCCTTTCATTGCAATTACTCCCAGGTCCATTAAGTCCCGGAGGGAAAGAACATGTTTGGGTCCCATTTATACATCAAATAGAATTGTTCAATGATTTACTCTCCTGAAAACCTTTTAACTGTTTGTAAACAAATTATTGATTATAAATTGAATTATTCAGATATCGACGCTTGAAACAATTAAACTGTGTGCAAACAAATAAATTGTGGCTCGTTTAAAGAATTATGTTACTAAGAAACTATTCACTTAAAAATCATATGTATAAATAAGACTTGGCATCAAATAAACAGTAAGGATTGATATTCCAAATAGCGAAATGTACATCTGTCTAAAGTTGTTTATAATCTAATTTGGAGGTGCCCGTGGTGTAATGTTCATCGTCGAAGGAAATGGACACGGCGACACGAGTTAAAAATCCTGGACGAGACTGATTGCATTTCACACAGCACTAATACCCTTCGGAAAGGTATGAATCCACTTATTCTCCCCCCAGCTATGGGTAAATAGTAGGGCAGACTGGGTTTTTCAGCTTTGGTTAGGCAACTAGTCGAGGAGAAGGAAAACTTAATTCAAACCTGTTAAACTCCGGTAAAAAATTGATCTTGTGTCATATCCTGCCCGAGCGGAGGGGTTGGGTAAATATAATATGATAATCTAATTCGTTTATTTCTTCCTGTCTATCTCGACTCCTCTTACCCCTCTCTCTCTCTAATTGGAGTTTGCTTGTTGGATCACTTGACGGTGTTTTCGTTCAGCTGAAATACTGGATCTATATGCGAAGTTTAGAAATAAGCAATCAATGATATTTCTCGCTGTGGCTTCACCTATAGTAAAATTTGTTATATCTAAGTAATGATCGATATATAAAATTTTCAGCTTGTCCCTGTCACAGTGTATGTGTATATATATATATATATATATACACTCTGTGTGTGTGTGTGTGTGTATATATATATATATATATATATATACACACACACACACACATATATACACATGCACACATTGTCTTTCTAAAATTTCTTTCAATTTTCAGAAGAGCTAAAATAATCGAATAACGCTTTCAAAAACATACCGGGGTCCTGGAAGGATTCAAAGTGATTTAAAATGAAACCACATTTGATACTATTTATTTATTTATTTATTCATCTCAATCTCTTAATATCTATTTTGTCACTGAAGCTTTACTTCAGGATGCACTTATCTGTCAAAGTGCCAGTTATAAATTTCATATACCATATTTCTAGTTGGTTTTTATGTTAGAGTCTTATTTTTCTCTGCATAGGAATTCACTTTCAATATATAAATGATCTCAGTAAGCAAATTTCAAAATAAAATTAATGTCTGATGCTATGTTGCTTATCACAGTTAAGAAGATTTTCTTTGCATTGAAAGAAGGTTGCTTATTCTTGGATTTTCAATTTCAAAATGGAGAAGAAACTTAAAATTTTTGATTCTCCTCTCAGAGAAGTTTTAACCCTTTCTTTTCCGTAGTATCCGATTTTCGGCTGTCACCAGAGTTTCAGCGGTGGCGATTGTGGTGTAATGGTGTATCATTATATACGGTGAGCCTGCGTTCAAATCCTGGTGAAGGCAGTCTGCATTTCACAGCGCTACTACTCTTGAGAATTGTATGCATCCAATCTATTCTCCTTCCTGCTATAGGTAAATAGTTGGGCTGACTGACTTTAACCTTCGTGTGACAATTGGTCTAATCTGTTGTATAAATGTGGCAGGGGACTCCCATCGGACATAAATCCTTGAGAATCAACACACACAAGTACATGTACAAAACTGGTTTAAACCACTTCGGGCGAATGCCTACACATACACACACAGAGGGTAGAATTTTTCGGTAAACAAAACAAAAATCATCTGGTTGAAAAAGTTACTCTAAAATCTTTCATTCACCCCAATATTTTATAATAAATCTAACCTAGGTCAGCAAAAAAAAAAAAAAAAAAAAAAAAAAAAAAAAAATCAAAATCAAAATAAACCCTGTATTTTTTTCTGTCATGTTTTTTTTTTTTGTCTTTAGAAATTGACCGTCTGTTAATTCGTTGACGTTATCGTCTGTATCTTAGTCATTGAGATCAGAATCAAGTTTTTAGTCATTGATTTCACTTAATTCTGTCTGAATAACGCATGTCTTCCCGAATCTGCTCAGAACAAAGTGACTGATATCATCTACTTCTATAAGATTCCATGGCTACAAGCAAAATGAAAAATATGGCAAAACTGTCGATTCTGGCGTCAAAATAACGAAAAACTTCTTAGCAAACGGAAGGTATATGAAATTCAACTATAGTTGCATACGGCATAGCGCCAAGAATTTAACTAAAAAAAAGCATACGTAAAAGCACTTGGAATTGCAGAGAACACTAACTGAACAGTACATCCTAGTAATACATCCTATGGCGCCGAAAATTCCACCATAGTTGCATTTGGTACAGCCCAACGAATCCAATGATACTTACATAAATACCATTCTGCAAATTCGACTATGGTTGCCCAAAGCAAGGCGCAAGATATTCGAGTATAGTTACGCCGATTGAGTTAATTTGAGAATTGATTTAATTAGCGTCACTTATACTTGATTGACTGGTCAATCTTAAAACAGACCAGACGACAGTCCATTTTGTTGCGAAGAAAACAAGTAACTTATCTACAAAAATCTGAAGCGGGTGAAAACACGAAACTGCAAATACAACGTCGTGTGAATTTTGGAGATAGTCGGACACGACACAGATGTAAGAATTCTACTATAGAAGCATACGTCACATATAATATGTACTAATCTACAATATAGAAGCTAACATCAGTTTCTTCATTAATTGCAACACCAAATATAAAATAAAATTAAAATTCACGTAAAAATTGTTTTTAACTATTTCAAAATCCTGAAGTTCCATCTTAAGTTTTTTATTGCGATAAAAATACACTCATACATGTGTGTGTGTATATATATATATATATATATATATATACACACACACTGCGCATTAGGGCAGTTGCTTCTTCAATTCTTTTCCCCGTAAATAGAAGTAGAATGTCTCGGAATCTAGCCCCTATTTTGCGGCGGTCAGTGTAAGTTCATTGTCATGCTTTTTCATTTAGACTCACTAAGTGTTTTCAGTGCGTTACGTTAATCTTATCTCAGCTTGTTGAAACAACCGAGATGAGATAGCATGTGGTTTTCTCCGAGTCTGGTGCAAGGTCCTTTCGATAGGAGCCTCAAGTCAACTCCGCAAGCTCTCTTGCCGCTCTCTGCATCTGTTGGCAAAAATCTGGTTTATGTAATAGTTTATTCTGTTCCCAAGTGGCGTCTATCATAAACGGCCTTTAATTGAATCTTCAACAATTAATTCCATTTACTGTTGGTTTCCCTACCTCGAGAGTGGTAATTTTACTAAGCTTTTTGCTTAGATGTGGCACAAGGCCATATGAAAGGGGCACCCAATGAGACTCGAACTCACTCGTGTAGGTTTGCTAGTCGAGCTTGCTAACCATTACACCACCCGACGAATAGAAGTGGGGTTGGTTGCCTCTTTACAAATTCTCGTGCGACTACAACCATAGGGCTTCGCCCCCTTCCTCTTTCCCGCAAGGGGACGGCCCTTTTCTCTTCACGTGATTCATACGTCATCACTTCCAAAATTAGCACAAAATTTTCCATTTCTTCAAAGTTGATTTTTTTCTTAGACTAGCAGCTTGCACCTGGGCCGACCTCCTGTAACCTTTATTTCCTAGTTATCCTCTGTTTTGATTTGTGATTTCTGAATCCAGCCCTTCCCTTTCTTTATTTCTTTCTTTCCTGGTAAGAAAAATCAATTTCGACGCTTTTCTAATTTTTCTGTTAGCCAAAAATTAAACAATATTGTTCTCTTCCTTCTCATGGTGACAATATATTGCATTACTCTTTAAAAAACAAAACAAAACAAAAAACAATGTTCTGTCCGAATCTTCAAAATCCACGCTGAATGTTTTTTTTTTTTATTATCAACTCTAGTAGGCGAGACTACGGTCTCAATCTGCTCTATTATATATATATATCTCCCAGTTATGAGTAAAATAGTAAGGTAGATTGGGCTTTTGTAGGGTGACTGTTCTAGGACAAAGAAAAACTGAATTTTGTTCAACAGCATATCAACTTCTAAAAGGTTATTTAATGCCAGAAAAGGTTAAATTGGATTTGTCTTTTGTTTGTTTTAGGGTATAGGTTTTTTTTTTAAATGTTTTATTATATTTAGTTAGATTTTGATGAAGGGGTTAGTTTCTTTTAGGACGCTCAAAATCTCCTCTGGTTTAGCGGTTTTGAAGAGGTCCTTTTAGTTGCTTGTCTGATCGTATTTTGGGCAAATTTTTCTAAATCTGTCACAATTTATAAGAATATGTTTGCACTTTGCACACTGGTCATATCAGGAGGTGTGAGTGGGTAATGTGGGTGTAAACAATGTTAAGTCTGGAGAGTATCATTTCTTTACTATTTCTGCCAGCCACTCACTCAAAACCTCAGAAGTGCTGTTCAGGAGTATCTATATCTTATTGCTGGACTATTCTTCTGAAATCAACTTTTCAAAAAAGTGTGGCTGATTCTGCACAAAACGCCACCACTAGAAACAAATTACTTTTGTAGATAGTCCAACAGGTCATACCTGTAAGTGAACTGTTGCGGTCTCTTTCAACAAGAAAGTCTATCACACACACACATATATATATATATATATATATATATATATATGCGTGTGTGTCCAAGTAAATGTCGATGAACGAGAGAGAGAGATTGGAAAATCAGATTTATTTATTTGGTCAAGTTTGGTAACGTTCTCAGAATTCGAATGCATTTATTACTAATCAAGCACTTTGCACTGCAAGAGAGAGTAAACCAGTAATCAAAGTATGTGAAATACTTAAATACTTAAGATAAACATTGAATTAACTGTACACAAGCTTTGAAGAAAATTTTAGTAATAAATTCATTTGTATTCTAATGATGCCAGACTATTAGAGGAACATGTTAATGCGTTTTACAACTACCTTCCTACTCCTACAAATATGATTTAATTCCCAAGTTTATCCTCGATATATATATATATATATATATATATATATATAGGAAATAATATCTGAAAAAATGGTTAAAAAATTAGGGCTTGAAAACCTGTGGTTATACTTGAAATTTTACGGCACATCAATACTTATAGTGTATTTAATTTTTAATGCTAAATCCTGTTTATATATAGATATATAATTTGTAAACGAATAGTTTTAAGATAAAAAAGAAAATCTAAACGAGCCTGAACTCATTTGTTTGCACACAGATAGTTCCAAGAATTGCTATTTATTTAGATTTTGTTTACGCACAGTTGGATGCCAAAAACGTTCTATAATAAACAATTCAGTTTAGTGTAAGGACAGTTTCAATGTCAAACCATTTCCATTTCTAACCATTCAGTTTACCATAAGTACGCAGTTTAGTTCTATTTAACCCATAGATAGGGCCCCATCAAGTGCTACCATTCCAGGCCAGAGTCGACCAAGAAGCAATGGCAATGAAGAGGTGGTCCGCTTCCCCCAAAGCACCAGCTTTACTGAAACCTCATCATCTGATTGTTTAGGATACTCATTGGTGGGGTCTTACCCCTCTGCAAAGGTATAGTCGGCGTATTCTACAGCCCACAGCCAGCCGAGTGGGCTCAGCATATATATGTATCATAGGCATAATTTATATTTGCTGATATGTATTCTCTTAGTCCGTCACCACCTAAAGATTTCCCAACTCTAATGAAAGTAAAAGTCCTGGAATGTACCTCGAAATATGAGTCGTAGTATTACGTTCACTCTCGGACAAATATTGAGAATGGCATGAACCTACCTATCCCTGCACTCAGCTATAATTAAATAGAATCACTGCTGTTCTTCTACAAGTATAGCTTTGCATTCAATAATCCAAGTTGGTTGATTTGCCATTAAACAAAGGAACCAAAAACTCAAGGGCTGCTATGTACATTCGATCAACTCATACACCTGTATACATGTACATTTAGTTGAATTTCTTAGAAGAAATGGACTTACTGTTATACATTGAAACAATCGGATCATTTATCATTAATCTCCGTTGTGTGTCTATTTATTTACCAACTCCTTTGCTCAAGCAGGATGTGACACACGGCCAGTTTTTAAATGGAGTTTAGCTGGTTTTCTGTGATCTAGGCTGGTTGCTGTAGAAAGATTAAAGATATCAGTATACCTCACTATTTACCTATAGTTGATCAGACAATAGTTTGATTCATACTATTTCCAATGTTATTAGTGCTCTGTGAAATATAAACAGCCTTATCCAGGTTTCGAACTCGGGACGCCCAGTCCAGTTCCAACTACAGTAACCATTACACTACGAGCGTCTATTTATCTATCTCACAAAATATATTTTCATGTGTTCGTGTTTGCACGTGAATCCAACTGCTTTTTTACTACATATATTTATGTATCAGTATATTTCTCCTTTATATTAGCCAAACTATGCATTTTCTTTGACAGTCAACATCTTAAGTTTTGCGTCTGCGATTTCCTCTCTGTGGATTCGTGGATGATTTGGTTAGATGATGCATTTTCAAACTTGCTGACGGTTCTTTGCTAAGTAATATCGATTGCATCACACAGGAGACTTAAAAACACGTCGTGATAATCGCTTTTAAAAGAATCCCATCGGCAAACCCTGAAATGATTTGATCATAAACATGTTTGGCTGCAAAGCGTCAAGCCACTCTCATTGCCACAAACACACACAAAAAATACTTTTATTCTTAAATGTTTCCATTAAACACGCCATCTTGGCGTGAATAAACAATGTCTTCCTTTTAGGGTTTGCACCATTTAGCTAAGCGTACTTCGATAATCAATCTATTAAAATAGATTCTTTGATTTTATTACATGATTTTTTTCTCTAAGATTATCAAACAGAAACAGATGAGAGAGTGAAATAAAATTTAAACTTGAAATATACTAAGCATTAAAATGGAGTATATAGAAGCGGATAGAACAAAAACAAATGAGGTCTTTAACAAGCAACTTTAAAGCAGTATCTCAATTTGAGAATCTATTTTAGTCAAAGTAATAAACACAATGGTCTATGCGTTGTCAGCAATATACAAATCAAGATTTTACCATATTTACCAACCCCTCCGTTCGGGCAGGATATGACACAAGGTCAATTTTAAGTGGATTTTAACAGGTTTGAATTCAGAGTTTTCCTTCTCCTAGACTAGTTGCCTTACGAAGGCTAAAGAATCTAGTCTTCCCTACTATTTACCCATAGCTGAAGGGAGAATAATTGGATTCATACCTTTCCCAAGCGTATTAGTGCTATGTGAAAATGCAATCAGTCTCGTCCAGGATTTGAACTCGTGTCGCCGTGTCCATTTCCTACGACGATAACCATTACACCACAGGCAACTCAAGATTTACGGTCGACCCTTGGAGGAAAAAAAAGATCGGATTTCGTGAGACTAGCAAAGATAATCACTGCGGAACCTGCTCAGTATTTTCAGTGGTAAAATCTTTGTAATATCAGGTTGTTTTGTTGAACTGAAATCTTAGTAAATATAGTACTTAGATGAGTGGTCATTCAGGGTTTTTAAGCAACCCGAAGCCTTTGTGTTATATTAAACAAAGTTTAGTAAATATAGTAGCCAAATGTGTGGTCCTTAAGGTAAGTAAGCAAATTTGGGCCTTTGGGCCAGAATAACTTAATAAACAGCAATGATAAACCAATCTGGAGGCATTTCGTTCTGAGATGATGTTTACGTAGCTAATCTTTATTTGTAAACTTGTTGCCTATCCAAGCTAGAGTTAGCTTTTTGGTCCCTGTAACCTGGGAATAGTGCCCTGGAATTCTTATCCAGAGACTGCAGGTTCGTCTCTTCTTAGATATGTCCTTACTAAGCACTAGATGTCTTATCTTGAGCCAAAGGCTCAGCTTA
Source organism: Sepioteuthis lessoniana (assembly GCA_963585895.1). NCBI lineage: Eukaryota > Metazoa > Mollusca > Cephalopoda > Myopsida > Loliginidae > Sepioteuthis > Sepioteuthis lessoniana. The sequence continues at coordinate 68,730,649 of OY757924.1, read as the reverse complement.
ATGAATGACAACAATAAACCAATTTATTCCAGTAGCATAGAGTTCTCCAGCAGCGAAATCGATGAATATTTCAAAGGTGTTTTAAGCTGCTGCTTGGTTGATGAAAAGCTCTTATTAAACCCAAATATATACATAATTCAATGTAGGTTTTCTATGTCCCGATGTACAAATTGATGTAATAATAAAAAATTCTTGAGCCCGAAATTTCTTTTTTGATATTAAACCTTTTTTACAGTATCGACTGTCAATTTGGTGACATGGACACGTTTATAAAACGACATCATTATTTAACAATGAGAGAAGGAAAAGGGAAACTTGAATAGTTGCGGAATATTCTACTTTCGATAACTTTTATTTTAATTTTGAAAAAAAAAAAAAGGTTTCAGAAAGTATTTGTTTATGATTGACTTTAACGGCAGGTCAACATATCTAGGGTTATCTTACGCTTAGATGTTACGGAATTGGATACATTATACATTTTTGCTTAGTTAATATATCTATCGTCGTAATTTTACACTTACCTGAATGGATGCTCGATGTGAGGTGGGTAGGTAATGGAATCCATGTTCTTCAGTGGCAGTCGTCGAACTAAAAAACACGAATTTTACTTTCTCCTCTATGTTTTATTGTTGATTACATTTGACTGAGTGAGGCAACATTTGCCTATGATAGGGTAAAAAGGAACTGAAAGGAAAACCGCTTGCCCCCCTCTCAGACTTGTGTTTATTTCACTAGTTGTTAACTGGTTGCTTACTCAAGTTGAACTGTTCATTTTACATGGACGGAAGTAATCTGCTTGTGAATGACGACTCTAAAGACAATGGCCTAATGAGTAGAGTGTTCGCCAATGGTCTGGGAAACCGTGGTTCAATCTCAGGTCGAGTCATACCAAAGACTCAAAAAATGGTACTTGACGCACTCAGCATTATAAGGTGAGTATCAAGGGTAAAGTAGAGGTGCCCGTGGTGTAGTCGTTATCGTCGTAGGAAATGGACACGGCGACACGAGTTCAAATCCTGGACGAGACTGATTGCATTTCACATAGCACTAATACCCTTGGGAAAGGTATGAATCCAATTATTCTCCCTCCAGCTATGGGTAAATTGTAGGACAGACTGGGTTCTTCAGCCTTAGTTAGGCAACTAGTCTAGGAGAAGGAAAACTCTTAATTCAAACCTGCTAAACTCCACTTAAAAATTGACCTTGTGTCATATCCTGCCTGAGCGGAGGGGTTGGTAAATAGTATCAAGGGTAAAGTGGAGCAATCCTAGGAATGGAGTAGCGCCCTCTCCTACACCTCGGTGTAGTAGCTATTGAAAAGGGAGCCTTCCGGTCACCCTTGACTAAGGTCGCTAACTACTTTTACTACTTTGTTACCCAGGACTCTGATAAGAGGCATTTTTTCCTCATCATATCAAGTGTCTAGTGCCAACGTTACTGCGTTACCAATAGTCCGAACGTTACCCACCCACCAACCAGACGGTAGAAAAAATCTGACACTACCTAATAGAAATAACTTAAATACAGATCTATTTTACGCAGAGATGAGACCCTAACAGCCACTAAGACTCCGGCTAAGAGTGTACCAGTGAATAATGGCAATAAAGAAGCATAACACATTTCCCACATCGCTAGGGCTGAAACCTCTCTTTCAGATACAGTTTAGTATTATACGAAAGACATCTCATTTTTTTTCAAGGTGGGGGTGGTGGTGGTGGTTACGACGATCATTAGATAAGTTTCCAGACTTTTTTCGTATGGGCACTTTTATTGATAGTACACACATGAAACTCTAGTCCCCTTCGAAGTAATCTCCTCCGGCTGCAATGCACTTGTTGTACCGTTCCAACAACTTCTGAAAGGCCCCATGGAAGTCCCCTTGTGTGAATGTGTCAATGACCTTCGTCACAGCCTCTTTCAGTTCATCAATTGTCTTATAACGACAGCCTCTGAGCCTAGGGAATAACCAAAAGTCACAGGGAGCAAGGTCTGGACAATAGGGAGGCTGAGGAACTGTCTTGATGTCCATCTTGGTCAAATAGTCTGTGACAAGGATGGAGTTGTGGACTGGTGCATTGTCTTGGTGGAACTGCCACTGACCCGATTTGAAGAGTGCTAGCCTCTTCCGACGGAATCTCTTGCTGAACTGCCTTAAAACCTCAACATAGTAACCCTAACCCTTTGGACAATCAACTCTGGTGTATTGACTTCCTTACTCCTCCCACACCTCTCATGATCCCTCACAGACTCCGTGCCTTCCTTGAATCTCTTATGCCACTCAAAAACTGATGCTCGATTCATGCAAGATGCTCCAAAAGCAGACTGAAGCATTGCATACGTTTCTGTGGCATTTTTTCCAGGTTTAAAAACAGAATTTTATTGCATATCGTTCTTCTAAAGTTTCTTCACGTCCAGATTGCATTTTTGAAATTCACCAGCTGTGACAATCAGGCTTTAGTAGGGTGTATTCCAATTGTTGCGGTAACTGCTCATTTGAACCTGAAATCATAAAAACTGGTCAGTCATCAGATAAGATGTATAGCAATAACATAGTGAATTTTCAAGAGTCTACAAAAATCTTAAATGCCAGTACAAAAAGTCTGGGAACCTATTGAATGCACCACGTACATCTTTGTAGGGGATACAATCAGCCTATTCTAACCCCTGAAACACTTTATATTCAAACAAATCTCTTTGACCCATAGATGCAACATAAACATGTGCTACTATCCCGAGTCAGAGTAGACCTGGGAGTGATAGTTTCGAACTCCACATTTCTCCAAAACTAGCGCTTCACAAATGCAGTATAGTGTCATACCTAGGACTCTCCACTTGTTTTTTCAAAGAGAGTCTTATCCCTCCACTGGAGATACAGTCAGCATTGTCTGAGTCCCGCCAACAGAACTGAGAAGAATTTTTAAGTTCATGCCTTTCTCAAGCACGAGGTAAAGTTTAGATTTGATACTATTCGGCTATTTCAGATGCTTAAGAATTGATTAAAGATAGGAATGAATTTGTTGTCACTCTCATAGATGCGCATAAACTCTCTCTTTGAAACTACGTTTCTGTAATTGTGAATTGTGTCCACGCTAAAATATGTTTATATTATCACTAGTGCATTCACGTTGAGAAACAAACAAAAAAACAAAACTTTTACATTCATTTCATCGGAAACACAATCTTACCTCATTCCCAAAAGGGCATTTATAAACACGGTTAAAACCATCAGCAGAAGCTGTGACTTCACTAAACAAATGTGCACATGCGCACTCAATGACATACATGCGTAAATAAATCAATAGACTCGTCACGTTATATTATTATTCTTTTAGCACCGAGAACATTCTTTTTTATATGAAATGATAAATTAAAGGACTTCAAGCACTTATGTATATGACTTTCGAATAAAAAAATTAAAACAACAACCATTAATTTATTTAGCAATGGAACCAAAGAAAAATAAAGTCTGTCAAATAAATAAATAATTTATAGCGTTTCGAAATAATCTGTCAAAGTCAAACGATGCAAGTTTTTTTCCAGTTTTTTTTTCCAAATATTTACTCAAACATAAATTATTTTGGTAATAAATTGCACTTTGTCATATCAAACGAAGAAGGCAGTTAAGACTTTCGATCTAACTTTTTTTTTAGTAAAGGCATGAACACAGTTATAGTTTAAATAGTATCACTGCTGTTCTTCAAGGATGGTTTTGGCATAAAATAACCCAAGAAGGCTGATGCACAAAGAAACAAAACCAAATACGCTTATTGAATTTATATTGGTAATTGGGAAGCGTTTGTTTATCTGTCCTCAACTCTGTAAATTTGCGGTATGACAACCAAATTTGGTATGCTTACGTATTCGGCACAGAGGAGGATTTTAATGAAAAAAAAGAGTTCTATCTGAGGAAATGTGAGAATTCTCAGAATCATCCAGCTGCAAGACGTCGAGAATTTAAATTTCCAAACTTCAAAGCCTCCTTCCCCCACCAGGAACGCATTATTTTTCTGCGTAATTTTTCTCATTTCATTTCGCACTGAAAATTATTTTCATCAGTAGTTTTTTTTTATGCTCAAGATATGAAATAATTAGAGAGCATTATTTAGTTAGAACTAAGCATCTCGACAAAAAACCCCGAGTATTTAACAAAAATCTCGTTGCCCCTTTTAACTGTGCATACCACGACCCTTGATCTCTTCACCATACTTTAACCGTTTTAAAGGCTGTTAAATTATACGCAATTCTATAGACAATTTAATAAAAGATACTCAAATTACATATAAAATTGCAACACTTTATTGGCAACAGCGATGTCAAAGTTGAGTGTCCTCTGGTCAAAATTTCGGTCGTCATACTTTTAGTTAGCGTCATAAATACTACTCGATTGTAGAAGCATAGTAAGGTATTTAACCTCTAACTGGGGGCATAAGGGAGTTCGTACTTTTCTCTCGGATATTCGTCTAAAAATGAATATAACAGTGTGTCTGGAGGTGCCTGTATTGTAATGGTTATCGTCGTAGGAAATGGACACGGCAACACGAGTTCAAATCCTTGATGAGACTGACTGCATTTCACATTGCACTAATACCCTTAAGAAAGGTATGAATCCAATTATTCTCCCTCCTGCTATGGGTAAATAGTAGGGCAGACTAGGTTCTTCAGCCTTGATAAGGCAACTAGTCTAGGAGAAGGAAAACTCTGAATTCAAACCTGTTAAACTCCGCTTAAAAATTGACCTTGTGTCATGTCCTGCCCAAGCGTGTCTGGAGTTGGAACTAGCCAATTACGGTGTCGCAATCCAGCACTTTAGCCGGTGCATTACCGGGACTAAGCTACTGACGTTGAATGTCTCTTAAATTGAAAAAAGAAATATCTATAAAACTGGAATTTTTCACATGAAAACATCAATATCTCTTCTGTTTTATCCAACCTGTCAGAGAGGTCTGAAATATGTTAACTAACTTCTGCAGAGGAGGAAGAGCTTTCAAAGGTTGGTACTGGGTATGACATCAAATAGCGTCTGATCGGGAGGCGCCAGGTGGACACTAATTTTGAGTGGTAGTACTTGTTAGAGGGGTCTATTGGTAATATGGATTTGTTTTAAAATTATTTGCATTTCATAGGACCATAGAAAAAAAGACACAAAAATCTTGAATTCCTTAATGTCTAACTGTAAAATAACTCACATGAAATTAAAATCAATCAAATAAATTAAACATGATGAAGGGAAATGAAATGAATTGAAAAGAATTTTCATAGTTTTTGGGTTTTTCACACTGTTTCTGCATATACGAATTCTTCAGCTACTAAGTTATAAGACCGAATACTGAGTTTTTATGTTTTTAACGAAAGGGTAAATTGTAGTTTGCCCTCCTGTTACATTAAGCAGAAAAGAAGAACAGGAATAAGGTCAAGAATATTGAGGAGTTTCAAGAAGTTTAATGACAGCCAGAAAGATAACCCTTGTGCTGTAAGACACAGGAAGAAAAAAACGGTTGTAAATTAAGAGCCAGTTTTAAGACGTCGAATGGCAAAGCAGGAGTTGAAATGCTGTCGTCATTACAGGAATAAAATGCTGAAGTCAAAAGCAGGAGTTGAAATGTCCAATTAGTTTCTCCGAGGATCCGTTGGTTTAGAAGGAAAGATCAATGATTTGATCCATAAATTGGATGAGGTCTCCTCATGATGCTTAGTGGACTGCTCAAAATATGTGAGAGAGAGAGAGAGTAGAGAATAGTGAATGTGGTCTCTCGTGTTCGCTGCTAGGAAGCGGAGAGAGAGAATGTGCTCTGTCATGTTGAGTGGATTGACCTGCTGCTGGCTAGCGAGGAAACGAGAAGAGAGAGAGAGAGAGAGAGAGAGAGAGAGAGAGAGAGAGAGTGAGAAATGGTTAGCGCAGCAGTTTATGTTGCCCCGGGGAGGTGACCCGGGCAGAATAGCATCAGTCATTCTCATTGGATGAAATACATAATTTCGAATCTCCAACGGCTAAAGCAATTCCTGCACCAAATAATAATTTAAAATTATAAATCACCACGTGATTTAACGGTGGACCGACACACAACTGAAAACTAGTTCTTTCTGCTGCATGTTAAACTCAAAGGACCCAAAATATCGTTTCACATATGTATGGAGAAAAAGTGTATATGTGTGTGTGTGTGTGTGTGTGTGTGTGTGTGTGTGTGTGTGTGTCAGGTCGCTCAAGGTGGTACTTGTACTATGTAACCTAGTACTACCTATTTCATCGTCGGGTCATTGGTGACTAACCTGTTAATCCCCAGATTTTTTTTCCGGTGAGGAGCGTAGCTAGACACGACTTCAGGATGAAAAACAAGACCTGTCGAAGGGTGGACGAAACTTTTTGCTCTACGGCCATCTTAGCACATGCAAGTATTATCTTGAGATGATCCTCTTAAGTGATGCGTACAGCCCTTAGTTTTTGACGTGTTTTAACAGTGATCTGCAAGCCTTTTTCGGCTCAATGAAAGAGGTACATACAACCTATCATTCTGGCTCCCTTGTCTCTTATGCAGGCCTGGAGAATTTTCTTCAGGATTTATGTGGTAAAGAGCTGTGGTATTAATTAACCGACAGCTCAGTGGTGGGGGGTTGATGAGAAGCTTCATACCTTTCCCAAGAGTATTAGTCTGAATGTAAACGTAATAGCATGACTGGAGTTCGTGTTCACTTCTTCGAGGCTGCCGCCAGAACTTTAGCCATTACACCGTGGGGACTTTCATATCTCTGTGTGTGTGTGTGTATATATATATATATATATATGTGTGTGTGTGTGTGTGTGTGTGTGTGTGTGCATACTCACATACTCATCTTCTTTTATTAATCTTGATAATATAGTTTTGTATATTTATAGAAAATAGTGTTCAATATCATTGATTAACATGTATTTTGTTAGGATTGAGTCAATGGTGCTTAGTTACTGTCAGTTTCTCGCCTAAGCGTTCATCGATTACATTGCATATTTGACTATATCTACGTTATCCTGACACACACACACACACATATATATATATATATAATGATAGATCTCCAAAAAAGAAAAAATGAGTGTTCGATGCCATTATAGTCGAGCATGTATTAAGCCTATAAATTAGAATTACGGACACTGTAAGACCGTAACTCAAGTTTCATGTATGTTACACAATCTTCAGACAGGAGTGTGAAAAAGTGGCTTGTTAAGTGTCTAAATAGCGTGATGTATAGTCACGTGATTAGATGTTAGTTTGCGTGACATTTATACGAGAAAATAACGTGATTAGGTGTGAGTACATGTGACATCATAACGAAAACACACACACACACACACATATATATATATATAGTTTAGGAAGAAGCGGCGATTTTTATGCTTAATTTTTTTTTATTATCTATGCATATTCGCGCTGATTTTCTAATAAAAAACGTTAACGAGTCAGATTGATAAACAACAGCGTTTTTCCATTTAGGAGGCCATCGTTTTACAGATAATTCTGTCCTCAACGACATCTCTATACAAAAGAAATTGCATTGTTACCCCCTTCCCCCACTAAAAAATAAACTGTATATCCGAAGATATATGAAACTTCATCGAGTGCATTTATGTGTAGGTATATCTCAATATAGTTATGTATTTCTTTATCATATTTTTAATTCTATTTTTGTTATCTGTTCATATATTTTTTGCTGTCAATGTTATTGATATTTTTTTACGCGTATATAAATGTTATATATATATATATATATATATATATATAAAATGTAAAATAAGTCTATAACTACCAGTTTCAAGTAATCTTTTTGAGGGAATAAAAAAATTGTAATCGTCAAATGTCAATCTGACATGCAATTTTTTGGTGGGGCAGGCAAAGAGCGATGATTGAACAAGAATTTATTCTAAGTTTTATCCAGCTCTCCCGACCCGTATTGAGCACTTCTATGTTAAAAAACAAAATGACTTTTCATTATGATATCTATCTTTCTATCTATCTCAACTATAGTGTAAATTAAAACAGCGTAAAAATTCAAGACGATGAATTTCAGGCGCCCGATCTTCAGGTGACCTTGTATTAACACGTCTCGAGTTTATTCTTGTATCAATTCCTGTCGATATCAGCCCACCTGAAAATCAGGGGCGTGAAACTCAGTGTCCTGAAATTTTACAATGTTTCTACTTATTTCAAATATCGTGATATTGCTCTGCATTTTTGTGCATCGGCCACTATTTTACTGATTTAAAACAATCTCAGTTAAAGGTGTGAAGTGTTTGACTAACTTCACTGGTGTTTTGTTAATAATGGTGAAATTCAGATTGATAGATATGAACAGAGATAGAGAGTTAAATATGAACAGGCTTATATATGTAGAGAGAGAGAGAGAGAGAGATTGAGATGAACAGGTTGAGAGCGATAGCTATAAACAAGCTGAGCGAAAGATAGATAGTTATGAACAGACTGAGAGAGATAGATGGCTATGGACAGAATGAGAGAGATAGAGATAGCTAAGAACAGGGAGAGAGAGAGAGAACGACAGACAGAGTTAGCTATGAACTGGCTGAGCGAGAGAGAGATGAACACAGATAGAGATAGATAAGAACAGGCTGAGAGAGAGAGAGAGAGATAAAAATAGATATGAATTGGCTGAGATTATATATATATATATATATGAGCAGGCTGAGAAAAAGACAGATATGAACAAGCTGAGAAAGAGAGAGAGAGGGGGATATGACCAGGCTGAGGGAGATAAGAACAAGCTGATTATATATATATATATATATATATATATATATATATATATAAACAGAAAATGAGAGAATGATAAATATGAACACAGTGAAAGAGAATAGCACACAGAGTTATTTTCAAATGAAAAAAAAATGAACAAAATCAGACAATATCCCGCAGAAACTATGACAGATGCAGACAACGCAGATGATCGTGCGCTTCTCGAAAATACCATTGCGTACAACTCATCGAGTTTTGAAAGTTTTCCTTCTTCTAGACTTGTTGCCCTACGATGGCTACAGAGCCCAATCTTCCCTATTATTTTACCTATTTATGGTGTGAAGAGAAGAGATGGATTCATGCTTTCACGAAGGTATTAGCGCAAAGCCGAACGCAAATAGACGATTTCAAGATCTGAACTCAGCTCTTCATGAGCATTTTCTTGCAACAACTAACTGTTTCGTAACAAGCGCTTCCTTCTGAGTCTCTGAATAGATTTCAGACATGGTTACATACACTCAACTGAAGACCGTTTATTTGAGTTGGTGTTGTCCAAATTGTTATCGAAATACGACCGGGCGATCTATCTACGCAGAAGGAACATCTTCAACCGCATAATTATCTGACCCAACGTCATTTTCGCCGTTTCTCAGCAAATTGAAATGTATGAGAACGAACGGTCCCACCAGGAAAGAACATAGCCAAAAGACAAAGTCGAATAAATGTTTAAGAAGAGAAAGAAGTTACTGTGACCCTTCGCTACGAAATCCCCTAACTAAAGACTCAGCCAATCCGTATGTCTGTATCTGTTTTCCATTTTCTGGTCGTCTGCTTCCATTTCTTCGGTATCTGTGGTCCCAGCTATATGTCCTCATTTGACCATCTGCCTTTTTTCCCCATCTGTTCTTTTCACTGTACTCATCAGGTCTCTTCTTCGTTTCTTCCCTCTATCTCTTCTGTATCTGTATTCTTCTACGTCGGCCCCTTACCTCTCTCTTAGAGGCAGATTAACTCTTCCAACTGTCCTCTGGTTGACCCTCTGCGTCTGTCTCTAACCCCTTCTAATAACAGATTGACCCCGTTTTTCATTATATGGTTCCCCTCCCATCTCTTCTGGATTTGTGTTTTATACTAGCACGGCTGAATCAGTGATTCCCACGAAAAAAATGTTTCGTCTCGAGATGGACACACGCAGACACACCAATGGTTCACCCACAACCACACTCACGCGAACACACACATGGTTTCATGTAGGGCGCCTCGGGTAGCGTAATGGTTAGCAAGCTAGACAAGCAAACCTACACGAGTGAGTTCGAGTCTCATTGGTGCCCCATTCATATGGCCTTGTGCCACATCTAAGCAAAAAGCTTAGTAAATTACCACATGGTTTCATATAGAGCTTAGCCTGTATAAAGTGTCAAACTGTGGTTTGTTTTGGTGTCTTTGTTTTATGACATATCAATCTTTGTGGTTTTTTTTTAAATACCAAAGTTATGCTTGTCGAAGAACAACAGTAATATTATTAACCCGTAGCTTGAGAGATAAGGAGATCTTACCCTTTTAAAGGTTATTAGTCCGAAAGTAAACATAACATGCGATTGGAGTTCGAACTCGTTTACTTCGAAACCGCAGTCCAGCACTTTTAACCATTACGCCACGGGGATTCTCCCCTGTACTTGCGTGCTTCAACTAATAGATACTTTAAGCATGTGAATTAGACTTGTCTTCTAATATAGACACAGTATAACAACATAGTTTGAATTAGGTTTATGTTTGTATTCGTTGTTTAATGACATATCAACCTTTGTAGGTTATTTAATGCCAAAGCTATTATCCTAGAAGAACAGTAGTGGTACTATTTAACCCATAGCTGGGAGGATAAGGGGGTTCATACCTTCCCCAAGGGTATTTGCCCGAAAGTGAACGTAATAGCGCGACTGGAGTACGAACTCGCGTACTACGGTTCCGCAGTCCATCGCTTTAACCATTACACCATGAGGACACACCCAGAGTTTGAATTATCTCTAATGAAAGTATCGGGGCCAAATATAAAAGTTAGTTTAGGCTCTAGTAAAGGATCAGTTCATTCTTAGAAAGCAGAAGTATAAATAAAGTTACCAAAGCATTCTCAAGTGTCAAGAAATGGACTGAGACGTATAGGAAAAACATGCTCTACAGAACAAGATTGGCTGTGGGAAGCAGCGAAAGATTTTTCAAAGTCTCTACAAAGAAAACTAGTATTAGATATTTCGAAAGACCATCGAACAATCCGAATATACTAATGAATGACTTAGCCAAGGTTTTAAGTCTCAAAGAAGACAGTCACTACAACACAGCTTAGGAATGGACGGCGAGATCACAAACATTCCACTTTTGCCAGCATGGCTGAAGTAGTCGAAGAAAAACATAGAGAAAGATTACACGTATTGGAAGCATGGCATTTTGTCAGATGTGACAAAACTAGAGCTCTTTGGCCATGGAGATGTTATCAATGTTTGGTGAAATAAAGTAAATGCATATAAATCAAAGAATACCATCTCTATAATGAAACATGGCGGCTTGAGCATAATGCCGTAGAGACGCTTCAGTGAATCATGAATTTGGTATCTTGTGATAGTGGAAGGAATGAAGAAAAATATGAGAAAGTTATATAAGAAAACCAAAAGCAGTCAGCGGCAACACTTATTTCTTGGTTTCAACATCACTACTTCAATGTTTGTAAGCCTATAGCTTAATCAGTCTTGAAATATAAACACTTGAGATGTAAACAGTCTTGAAATAAATATTCCCTGATGATGGCTTAGGGTTGAAATCGGTCAGACTTAACGCTTATTTACCAAGGATTATGGTAGATTCGATCGTTTAGCTACAGAGGCACAATTGTTGATTTCTCGAAGGCATTTAATTCCATACAGAGGAAAGAGAGAGAAAATTTTGCTTGTATATACTCTCCACACAAAGAAACTATTGCCACAATAAACAAACAAAAACACGAAAGCAATGATTCATTCACCCGATGGTTTAATTTGGTTTTACGGCATATCAACCATTGTAGGTTATTTAATTCCAAATACTTTTTATACATATGTATTAAATATGTATGGTTTGGTTTCATGGCATATCAACCGGTGTAGGTCATTTAATGCCAAATGCTTTTTATACATATATAATGAATATGTATGATTTGGTTTAGTTTCACGGCACATAAACTAGTGTAGGTTATTTAATGCCAAATCCTTTTTATACATATATATATATATATATATATATATATATATATATATTAAATATATATGAATTTGGTTTGGTCTTACGGCATATCAGCCATTGTAGGTTATTTAATGACAAATCTACCTTTATACAAATAAACACTTCTATTTCAAACAATCCATTTAGCGTAAGTACACCGTTTTAATGTCAAAAACATTTATATTATTTCAAGCTATTCAGTTTAATCAACAAAGTTAAAGGGTTCCAAATATTGCTATTTATCACGAACAATTCAATTAAACATCAGTCATTTATTTACAGTTAAATATAAAAACAGTTCTATTTCAAACAATTCAGTTTACCATAAGAATACTGTTTACTTCTATTTCACCCGTATATAGGACCCTAACTGGTGCTACAACTCAGGGCCAGAGTGGACATTTGAGCAATAGCAATGAAGGATACTCCGTATTCCACCAAACTCCAGCATTACTGGAACCTCGCCATCAGATTATTTAATGTTATATCCTAGACACTCGTTAGGGGACGTTACCCCTCTACAGAGATGCAGTCGGTGTATTCTACAAACCCAGCCGACTTGGATAGCTCACTCAATGGTGACATCAACTCATGTGACATAGTCGCTGAAGTCTTGCAAAGAGCTATATCAACACCATATCTCTAAATCTGCTTTGATTACGTACTATGAATGTCAGTCTAATAAAAGAATAGTTGCATTTAAAAAAACAAACAAAAGCAGACTATATCCAACAGAAACTATGAAAGATGCAGACAATCCTGCTCTTCTTGCTCAAGCTGAATCTCTGCAGCATAGCACGAGTCAGTATCCTCGACGTGATCACAGAAAACAGTTTCCTGTTTAAGTGGCAAGCTTCTGAAATTAGTTGACCAGTTTACATACATAGGCAGCAATATCTTATCAACTGAAAGCGATGTCAACATACCTATGGGAAAAGCATGGAATGCTACTGATAGGTTGTCTATCATATGGAAATCTGATCTCTGTGATGAAATAAACGGGATTTTTTTTAAAGCTGTGGCCTTGTCGGTACTACTATTTGGATGTACCCTCTTGAATACTAATCAAACGCATGGAGAAAAAATTAGATGGCAACATAATAATGCTACATGCGGTTTTAAACGAATCCTGCAAGCAGCACCCCACAAAACAGCTGTACAGCCTCTTAACTCTTAAGATAAAGTAAGATGAAAAAGACATGCTGAACAATACTGGTGAACTGAGGTCGAACAAATAAGTGACGCTCTCTTATTGACTCTTTCAGATAGAGACACTAGTTCTGGTCGATCAGCCAATACTTAGATTAGCTTTGTGCGGACACTGGATACCTACAAGAGGATTGGTCAAAGAGAGTTAAGAGTCTCCTTGTTATTAGCTCGATTTGATGATAATTACAGGCAAACACGTATATATTATCATAATAATAATCTCGTGCTTCTAGCACGGGTTTCCTTGACTCTCTCTCGTTATTCGTCTATCCTCCATCGTTTCCGGTAGGTTATTTACATTACATCCTGTGTCCGTACAGAGCTGTTGCAGATAAGTTCCAGTTGGTCGTCTAACACCTGCACGTCCATTTGAGTTCGCCCTTACTTCTCCAGCGGTGTCCTGCATGTCTTGTTTGTCATATTTGGATTGTTTTAGAGATGGGAGACAGGTGGCCGTACAAATGGTGTTTTATGGGGATGTTGCTTCCAGGAATTGTTCAATATAGCTTGTAGCATTCTTGTGCAATTCCCATCAAGCTTCTTCTCAATATGCTTTGTCAGCGTCCCTGTGGTGCATCCATATAGTAGAACTGACACGACTGCTGCTGGAAAAAATTGCTTTTTCTTCTATCTGACTTCCATAAGATTGATAACCTATCAATAGCAGTCAATGCCTTCGCTTGTCGCATACTGATGTCATTTTCAGTTGATGAGGTGCTACTTCCGAGGTAGGTAAACACGTCCACTAATTTCGGAGAGCCACCATTCAGAGTGGAGATGTTTCCTTTTTTGATTAAAACACATGTACTCCGTTTTGTCTGCATTCACACGGAGACCAACGTGATCTACTGCCTGCTCAACACAATGCAGCAGGGATTCGGCTTGGGTTGGTGTATTTGCCTGAGGCACTATGTTATCCACGTTGTTACGGACCCAGACTACGCTTATATATATATATATAATCTTTAAAGAAATAACCAAAGACCGGTTATTTTAGGATTATAAATTTATTTCCATCCTGTTTTCGTTTCTGGTGTGAACCAAAAACACGAAGAAAAGTATAACAGGACGACTTCAGATCCAATGGATAAATAAAACAGAATAGACACGTGGGTGGGTAGGAAGGCAGGAAGAGATTTAAGATTTAAAGAGTTACCTCCTCGTTTTATCTATATATCTATCTATATATATATATATATATAAAATACATCATTAGTATATTCATTCTAAGTGGTGACTCGAATATAACAGTGATACTATTCGAACTTCAGTGACGCAAGAATGAATTTATCACACGCACAAATTGTTCTCATGGGTTTTCGCTTTCTGTTTTCTTTTTGAAGACCATCGAATAATGGCGTCTGTAGTTGCCAACCCATCAACGGGAAATGAGCTGTGTTGTTTCGATGTCAAGAGTTCATCAGCACAACAAATATCACAATATTCGATGAGACAATGGTGATAGAAACCTTGTAGCAAATAAACAGAAAAAAAATCATCCTTGGTACAGATCAATGGAAGAGGACATGAAAAACAATTTCTGGACAAAAGATTTTTTTTTTTTTTACAGAAGTTGAGACGCAATATGACAATGATAAACGACAAAGAATTAGTCATTGAAAATTGAAATGCGACAGTCATTTGATCCTCTTTACCAACCCCTCCGCTCGGGCACAAGGTCAATTTTAAGCGGAGTTTGACAGGTTTGATTTCAGAGTTTTCCTTTCCTAGACTAGTTGCCTTACCAGGGCTGAAGAACCTAGTCTGTCCTACTATTTACCCATAGCTAGAGGGAGAATAATTGGATTCATACCTTTCCCAAGGGTATTAGTGCTATGTGAAATGCAATCAGTCTCGTCCAGGATTTGAACTCGAGTCGCCGTGTCCATTTCCTACGACGATAACAATTACACCACGGGCACCTCCCGTCATTTGATAAACTTAGTTTAGTTTGGCCACAGGTTAGAACTTATTAATAATGGTTTGAATGATAGCTAACCGATGCATCACGCCTAGGATGGAGTAGTCCCCGTACTGTAGTGGTTAATGTGTTAGACTGTAACATCGTCGTAAGCGAGTTCGAACTGCAGTCGTTCTATTACGTTCACTTTTGGACTAATACCCTTGGGGAAGGTATCGACATCCTATTCACCCCAGCTATGAGTTCTATAGTACTATTACTGTTCTTCTACAATGATGGCTTTGGCATTAAATAACCGATGAAGGTTGATATGCCATAGAGCAAAGAAATATATATATCAGCATCATTAAGTCATGCTGATTGCACAGATTCTCTTGATTCTTTCTTACCACCGGCCCCAGTCAGCTATCACTCTAAGTAGGTCCTATAGACTGCCTCCAGTGTCCGTACAGGATTGATGTATGTAGGTCTTTGCTGGTTGAACGTTGATCCTGAGTTTGTCGGAACTTCCCCATCAATACCTAGCATGTCTTTTTGGGTTGATTGGTTGGTTTTTATGGCATATCAAGCTTTTTTGGTTATTTAGCGCCAAATCCATTTTTATGCATATAGACAGTTCTATTTAAAACAATTCAGTTAAGCATGAGTAAAAAGTTTGTCAAGAACATTTCTATTTTAATTCAGCTAATTCTGTTTAGTATAAGTACAGATTTTCTTTACACACAGTTAAATGTCAAAACAGTTCTACATCAAACAATTCAGTTTAGTGTAAGTACACTGTTTAGTTGTCAAAAACATTTCTATTTCAAGCAATTTAGTTTAGTTAAACAGTTCTAATTCAAACAATTCAGTTTAGCATAAGTATACAGTTAGTTCTATTTACTCATAGATAGGGTCCTATCTGGTGCTACCATTCTGGGCCACAGTAGACCTGGGAGCAATGGCAATGAAGGGGTTCTCCGAATTCCCAAAGCTTCTATATCACTGGAACCTCACCATCAGATTGTTTAGTGTCATATGCAGGACACTTATTGGTGGTGGTGGCGGGTCTTACTCCTCTGCAGAAGTGCAGTCGGTGTATTCTACAGCCCCAGTCAACTGGGCCATGTCTTCTTTGTTCTACTTGTATAGTTTGTGAGATGATAGGTACAGCTGTTGTTTTATGGGGTGCTGCCTCGATGATTTGTTCAAGATTGCACGGAACATTCTTGCATATATCCCACCACCATGCTTTTACTCAAATCGTGGTATAGACATGGTTTTATTTTATAGAAGAGCTCAGATTTCCATCTGATCAATAACATTTATGCCTTTCCTATACGTACGTTTCAATACTTTTACTTGATGAAATATTGCTATCGAGGTGTATAAACTCTTCTACTAATTTCAGAGGTTTGTCATTTAATGTGGAGTTGTCTCCATTTTGATTAAAATACATGAACTTTGTTTTGAGTTCATGAGGCTCTACAAAAACACGAAAGAAAAGAATCGAGTAGACGGTATAAAAACTAAAAAAATGACTACTTATGATATAATCAATTTTCTCGCTGTGATTCTCAATTTTGTGGCAAAAAGTATTGACATTTTACCACGTGAAATTTAGATTCATAGCGAGAAAAATAATAATATAAGTAGTCACTTCATTATGTATGTGTGTATGTGTGTGTGGTGTAATGGTTATTATAGTAGGAAATTGACACGGCGACACGAGTTCAAATCCCCCCCCCCCACCAAAAAAACGCTGTCTGCTTTTCATATAGATCTATTGCTCTTGGGAAACGTATGAATCCAATTGTCTCCATCCAGCTGTTAGTAAATAGCAGGATAGACTGAGTTCTTTAACCTTGGTAATGCAACTGGTATAGAAGAAGGAAAAAAAAAAATTCAAACCTGTTATACTCCACTTAAAAATGGCCTTGAGTTGCATCCTGTTCCAGCGGAGGATATATATATATATATATATATATATATATATATATGAGAAAAATACATGCTCATAGTGTAACAAACACCCTTTCCAATTTTAGTTGTTAAAAATCACAATATGAAATTGGTCAATTCGTTTCAATAATGGGTAACTACAACAAACCCTTATAAATACACTAATTCATTGACTGGTTTCACTGCAACAAGCAATATGGCACTATCCTGCATTTTTTTTTTCTTTTTACGGAAACAGACGTTCAAGATGAATACATTATAAAACCTATTTGTTATATAAAAACGAAGTTCACAACGATCCCTCTTCTGGTCTGTGGATTTTAGAATTACATCGACTTTGTCAGCTGTAAAGCTTTCTATAATGCTTGTAATTTTCCATAATGTTTATTCCCTTTTACGAATCATATTTTCAAATTTATTTTATTCCTTATTCTTTTTCCCCATCATGTAGAGATTTTGCTATCATCATAGAGAATGGAATTGTCGGGCCAAGTTCTAATACTTCACTCCAGTTATGTCGGATAAACTGTCTTTCTAATCTTGGGACTGCAACTAGTCGTGAAGGTAAACTAAAATTCAAAGCGCTCAAAAATTGACCAAGGGTCAAATAGAACTGTTAGATATTTAAACTGGGTACAAACAACTGTTAGATCATTTAATTGGGTGTATCTACAAAATGTGTTTACAGATCATATATATGTAAAAAAAACCCACAGTTTGGCAATGAATAAACCAAACAATAAATTTGGATATTTGATTTACCACTTTCATGTTGTAATATTCCCTACGGCCGCTGGACATTTTTTTACATCTTAAGCACATATCATTGCTAAATATATAGTGTATTACATCTACAGTTTTCCTATTACCAGAGTGAAAATCGTTGTTTGGTTATACTTTATGGCATGTCAACACGAGAAGGTTATTCAATACCAATTCCTGTTTATACAAATATGATTCGTAAACGAGTAGTTTGAAGAAAATAATTTAAAAACCAGCCAGAATTAATTTGTTTACACACAGTTAAATGTGCCCAAGTATTGCTATGCAATAAAAAAAATTCAATTTAACAGTCATTTACAAATTGGTTAGATGGTTTCAAGAATGGAAAATAATTAAAATTTGCTTATTTACTCATAGCTGGAACCCTACCAAGTACTACCACTCCGAGTCAGAGTGGATCTGGAAATAATACCAATCAAGGGGTACTCTACTTTCCAAAAACTCGAGGAATGAAGCTTTATCATCAAATGCAGTTTAGTGTCACATCTAAGACAGTTTTTTGAGGGGGGTCTTACCCCTCTGCAACCCCAGCTGACGGGGCTGAAAATAAAACGGGAATTATTTCAAGCTGTAGCTGCGTAAATACAACTATGGTTGCACCACTCTGACTAACAAAATGCCTTGAGAAAAAAAAACGAACTCGACATTTTGGGAACTCATGGAAAAGGACAGACTAACTCATAATCTAAGTTCTCTTAAGAACTTCTTCATGTAGACATATCAGTGTTGACCGCTCTGCAAAAACTTAGATTCTTTAGCTTTGTGTGGACACTGAATGCTATCTGGAAGACCATGAAAGAGTTTGGTTTGGTTTTAAGGCATATCAACAACTATCGGTTATGTAATGCCAAATCCAATTTTATACGTATAAACCGTTCTATTTCAAACAATTCAGGTAAGCATAAATAGTTTTTTGTTAACACACAGTTAAATATGAAAGCATTTCTATTTTAAACTATTCATTTTAGCCTAAATACAGTTTAAATGTCCAAAACATTTCTATTTCCAGCTATTCAGTGTAATCAACAAAGTTAGATGATTCCAAGTATTGCTATTTATCAGTAACAATTCAATTAAACGAATGTCATTTATTTACACAGTTAAATGTCAAAACAGTTCTATTTCAAACAGTTTATGATAAGTACGCAGTTTGAATGTCAAAACAGTTTTATATCATATCCAGGATACTCGTTAGGGGAGTCTTAACACTCTACAGAGATGCAGTCGTTGTATTCTACAGTCCCAGTTGACTGAGCCACCTTTTAAAGAGTGATAGCGCAGGATAGAATGTGCGAAGGGAATACGTACTTGGAGCAAGATTTTCAGATGATATCTGGCTAAAAACCACAACGTTGGAATTAAGTTAAAATCGAATGCACACGTTCTGATTTACAAGACAAGAATTCTGAGTTTGAGTTTTGTTTTACGGCATATCAACCCCTGTGGGTCATTTAATGCCAAAAAGGTTATTTTGAATTTCAGTCATTAAAGTAGCAGTTCTATAGAGATGTTTGGTTATATCTTGCTGAAAAAGATGCTTTTTTTTTAGAAAATTAAAAATGTTTTTAGGTTTTGTATTCTCAAAGATGTCCCTCAGGTTTCTTGCTTGATAGTACTTAGTACGGATATGTTTAAGGTTGTTACAATTTAGAAGGATATGTTTGGTTGTGAGTTGTACTTTGCATGATGGGCACACTGGAGCATCCTCCCCTTTTCAAGAATTCTGATCAACACTTCACAGTCTTGGGTGCATCGGTATTTTTCAATTTGATAATATTTATTTAAGACTGCAGGATTCAAGATTTAGGAGTACAAAGAAAGATTTGCATACCCGTCTAAAATCAGTAAGATATTTTCATTGATGCTTGTAGCTTTTATAGTTCATCATTTAGAATTGTTTAATGGTACAAAGAAATAAAAAAAAAATTCTGTTGGATACATGAATGACAAAGCAGTATTTCTGTAACAGAGACCATTTTATTGGTGGCCGAAGTCGATTGAAATTCAAGAACCCCCTGTCAGCTAGAGCTAAAGAATACGCTGACTGCTCCTCTCAATACGAGTAAGACCCCCACAATCAAGCAGTGGTAAGGGTATGACAAAACTATATCTGATGGTGAGGCTCCTGTTCTGGATCGTCAGACAATATAGAATATCCCTTCATTGCTATTGCTGCCATGTTTACTCTGGCCCACTACGCTGGTACCTGTTTAAGTCTCATCTATGTGTCAAATAGAACTATTCTTTTTTCTTTTTTTTTTTTTACAATACTGGAAACCATTTAACTATGTGTAAACAACTGATTAAAATTGAATGTCATAATCAGTTTGAAGCCATTTAACTGTGTGCAAACAATTGATTAATATTGAATGTCGTAATTAGAATGAGATAGCCATGATTGAAATCATTCAACTACACTGCAGAGATGCAGTCAGCGTATTCTACATCCCTGGCCAGCGGGGTGGAAATTTAATTTTGAAATATTTTCCTGTTTCCTAAAACCATTCCTTCTACTGCTTCTGGCCAAAAATATGGCTCACCCCACTTAGAAAACTTTTCTTTCAGTTATTTTCTATCCTTGAAAAATAAACTAAGCACAAATCTGACACAGGACCAATTTTATTTGATAGCCAAACTTTATAGTTGGTTGGTTGGGTTTTATGGTATATCAACCTTTATAGGTTATTTAACGCCAGATCCATTTTTATGAAAATAGTTCTATTTAAAACAATTTAGTTTAGCATAAGTACGCAGTTTAAATGTAAATCGAGTTTAATTGTGAAAAACATTTCTATTTCAAGTTATTAAGTTTAGTCAAGCAGTTCTAATTCAGGTAATTCAATTTAGATTAAGAATAGATTTTGTTTACACAGATGTCGAAACAGTTTTATATAAAACAATTCAGTTTAGTGTTAGTACAGTTTCAATGTCTAAAAACAGTTCCATTTCAAACAGTTCAGTTTAGCATAAGCACGCAGTTTAAATGTAAGTACAGTCTAATTGTCAAAAACATTTCCATTTCAAGCTATTCAGTTTATTCAAACAATTCAGTTTAGCATAAGTATGCCGTTAGTTCTATTTAACCAATCGATTGGGCCCTATCAGATGCTACCACACCGGGCCAGAGTGGACCTGGGAGCAATGGCAATGAAGGAGTACTTCGCATTCTCCAAATCCCCAGCATCACTGGAACCTCCCTATCAGATTGTTTAGTGTCATACTCAGGACACTCATTGGGGGAGGGTCTTATCCCTCTGCAGAGGCGTAATCGATGTATTCTACAGCCCCAGCCGACTGGGCAAAAGCTTAATGGATTCATGGAACATATCGCATATTAATTGAAATAACTTATTAATAATCCAGATGTTTTAAACGTATGGTAAAGAAACAAACTATGAAATCTCTAGATTAAGAAGAAAAAATTATGGAATCACAAACAAAAATAAAGCAAGAGAATTGACAAGACATCAGTGAGAGATCTGTCATACTTCTTCTTAAAAGGGACTTTTTCTAAGAAACTCACCTCCCCACAAATGCCTGGTAAACTTTTGCGAGTAAGAACAAGATATGAGATCTCTTGTGTTAATAAGTTTGACATATCAAAATGTCAATACCGTGAATAAATTTTATAAACTAACAAATAGTTCTTCAATCTCTCAAGTCAATTTTCAGTGTTTAGCATTCGCAGACAGTCAGTTACAAAGCAAAATTTTACATACAAAATGGCGGCCACATATCTGGCATTTTATAGTAATCGTCAAATTGCTCTATATTTCCGGCCGGAAATAGTTTATGGCATATAACACTATCATGATAATCCAACACCCTACTTTAGACTGTTCAATAACATGGCTTCAATCGGAGAAATTTCACTTGAAATAATGAGAAACATAAAACTGCTACAAGAAAGACAAGTCAATACAGAATATGGTCAAATTATTATTTGTCTGAAGAATTTGGTGCAAGTTGAAAGAAATGGAAGATCATGAAAGGAAAGCGTTCTTGTAGATCACGGAAGGCAACAAAGTCTCATATATTAAAAAAAATATCATGCTAATAAAAATGTACAAATACCTCGTTTTTTTAACATAGAAAATAAATTGATTTCAAAATTTCCTCATTCAGGACATAAAAGCCAAGTATGAAGGGAATATTGACTATTTCCTATAATTATACAACGTAAGCAATTAAGAGATAACATTCAAAAACAAAATTTTTGATACACAATATTCAAGTAAAAGGAGAAAATCGTATTAATTCTGACATTTATTATTGGAGTGAACAAGTGGAAAAGTTTAGATGGATGAAGTGATAATGATGCAATTAGAACCACTTTTCTTTACCTATTATTAACACACTATTTTCTAACTATCTATATTTGCCCAGTCGACTGGGGCTGTAGAATACACCGACTGCATCTCTGCAGAATACTAAGACCCCTAACGAGGGTCCTGATATGACATTATACAATATGATGGTGAGGTTCCAGTAATGCTGGAGCTTTGGGGAATGCAGAGCACCCCTTGATTGTCATCGTTCTCGGGTCCGCTTTGGCCCGGAGTGGCAGTACCTGATAGGGTCGTATCTAGGGGTTAAATAGAACTAAAATGTGTACTTATGGTAATCTGAATTACTTGAAATAAAACTGTTTTGATATTTAAACTGCATACTTATGCTAAACTGAATTGTTTGAAATGGAACTGTTTTTGACATCAAAACTGTATATAAATAAAATCTATACTTACACTAAACTGAATTGGTTAAATTAGAACTGTTTGACTAAACTGAATCGCTTTAAATAGAAATGTTTTTGACAATTAAACTGTGTACTATGCTAAACTGAATTGTTTGAAATAGAACTGATTATTTGTATGAAAATAGATTTGGCATTAAATAACCCACGAAGGTTAATATCCCATAAAAACCAACCAACAACCTATCTATACTAAGTGTGCCACGCTTTCTATTTACAAGCATACTCAATTGAAAATCCCTAGATAGATAAATATAGCATTAAGATAGAGAATAGACAGACTAAACTAAATGAAGCATAAATCCCCCCCCAATACCCCACCAAAGTTCACTTTTACAAGGCAGGTCAAAGAAGAATGATAGTCCTTACAAAAGAGGAAAGAAATAGAAAGAAGACCGACCGACAATATGTCTGCCTTCCGATCATCCTCATCCGAGACCACACGCCTTTTTAAGAATATACTACTTCCTCCCTTACTGTCTAACCGCGATGAAGAAATATCCAATCTGAATGAGATGGATAACTTGGGAATATGTTGAATTGAATGTATGTTTCATGGCTCCAGGTCATTTCCTTCTCAAAATGATTACCCTATGTTATTTATGATGTTACTAATGAATAACATTGTTTTCCGTAGTTTCATGTTTTTGTTCCACTTACTTGATTATATTGTAACATTCTACACATATGTAATTTTATATACATCTATACAAATCATTGATTATGCATCAAAAATATTTTATTGATTTTTAGTTCTTAGTAGCTTTTTCTAATTAAATGGTCGAATATCCATACATTAATCTAGTTTATTATTATCATTATTTTGCTCCTTATGAGTTTTTCACTCGTTTTAATTGGTCTTTCACTGAAGTAGGATTTGGTTGGGTTGGGTTTTATGGCACATCAACCGTTGTTGGTTAGTCAATGCCAAGTTTATTTTTATACATATCATCATCATGTCGTGCCGCTAGCACGGATATCCCTGACCCGCTCTCGCCACTTCTCCCTATCGGTCAGCTGCTGTATATATACATGTTCGAGCTGGTCGTCCTGCTTTTGCTTGGCCATATGAGGGGGTCCATAAGAATACATCCCTTATGAGCTCTTCCTTGCTTCTCTAGCAGTGTCCTGCATGTCTGGTTCGTCTAACTTGGATAGTTTTCGTGATGGGAGGCAGGTGGCCGTATAGATGGTACCTTGTGAGGTGTTGCGGCCAGGACTTGTTCAATATTAATATTTATACATATAAACAATTCTATTTCAAACAACTCAGTTTAGCCTAAGTGCATTTTTATTTACACACAGTTAAATGTAAAACAATTCTAAAAAATCAGTTTATCATAAGTACGTATTATAGTTCTATTTGACCCATAGATAGGACTCTATCAGGTTCTACCACTCCGGGACAGAGTGGACCTGGGAGCGATGGCTATAAACGGATTCCGCATTCCCTTAAACTCGGGCATTACTGGAGCCTCACTATTAGATTACTTAGTGTCATATCCAGGAAACTCGTTGCAGGGTCTTTACTCTCTGCAAAGGTGCAATGTGTATATTCTGCAGGCCTAGCCGACTAGGTCAACTGAATTATGAATGACAGCAAGTCTCTTCAGATCTTCATGACTGTTCTGAGGACTCTTGCGAATATTAACAATACTATAATCTGGACGGTCTCCATTCTTCCTGATTTCCAATTCTTCCAGTTTTAACTTCAAGCCCTTGTGGACAGTTCCAAGAATTAAAATACTAGTTGTAGTAATATACTATTTGTGAATTTATCTCACCAGTTTTTAATCGTGGTTTTCCACTGGAGTTTTAGAGACAGTAAGTCTCCGGTTTCATGACCATTCTAATAATTCAAGCCGATCTTGACACTGCTGTGGTCTGCATGATCTTAGTTCTTCTGTTTTCCAATTCCTCCAAGAGCAGCAACTTCCATTGGTATCACTGTCTCCTTCATTTTCGTTAGATCCAAGTATTTCTCTCTTTTCGCTTTGTTTAATTTTCCCTTTGTCGTAACAGGAAAATCCACCGTATGGTAATTTTTCTTCTGGTAAAATAAAACAACGTCTGGTCTTGTGGCAGGAATTGGGTCATCCTTTTGTATCTGGATGTTTCTGAGAATTTTATGCGTCTCATTTTCACGGTCAGCTTCTGGTTTGTGAATATGCAATTTGATTTTAGTTCATATATTATTTTGCATTATTGTCAAAGAGATTTAGTTTCTCTCTTCAGGTTCTTCCACTTCGGCCTTTTCACATGCCGTTTCCTTAGTTTGTTCCTTGAACTCTCCATGAATTTTTTTCCTTCCCGTTTTGTCTTTTTAGATTTATTTCTTCTGTTTGTCTGTATGTTGGTTACTTCATTCACCTTTTCTTGACACTCAGAATCTGTCAATACAAACGATCGAATGTAAAGCCTTGTGCATCGGCATCGTGTTTTTCACTCTTTGTTTTGTGGGACTTCTTTAATTATCCATTTTAAGAAGGGTCCCGAGTATCTTACAATCAATACTGCCCAGGTATTTTTCTTTTGATGAGATTTCTGCTGTTGTGTTTAGTTTATAAAAGTTTTCTTGTTCTTTTCCTTCATTTTTCTTACTATTTATTTTATCTTTGTTTGCTTGATGGTGTCCGCTTTTAATATTCCCGCATATTTATTGCTTTCTTTTTCTCGGTGATCTGATATTTTCTTGTTTGCATTGTTCTATTTCAGCAGTCATTCCTCTTTTTCTCGTTTCCTCATAAGCATGGCACATTTTTCAATCCAAAATTCAATTCTCACATCTTGGTTGTAAATTCTAATTGTTTGTATCACAGTTTCTTGTTATCTTTCAATCTTGGCTAATATTTTAATATGAACCATATACACGAGGTCATTATTATTATTATTTTACTAACTGATCGTTTTTTACCAGACTTACGGACAGTATGTCTCCAGGACTTCTCCAAGTATTCTAGATGATTTCAATAGTTCTGTAGTTCAGATGGTTCCCATTCTTCTAACCTCCAACTCATCAATACCCTTTTCCAGGTTCTTGGGAATTATTCAAAGGGTTCAAACTACAATTGGTATCCATATTTACCAACCCCTCCGCTCGGGAAGGATATGACACAAGGTCAATTTTTAAGAGGAGTTTAACAGGTTTGAATTCAGAGTTTTCCTTCTCCTAGACTAGTTGCCACAACAAGGCTGAAGAACAGTCTGTCCTCCTATTTACCCATAGCTGGAGGGAGAATAATTGGATTCATACCTTTCCCAAGGGTATTAGTGCTATGTGAAATGCAATCAGCCTCGTCCAGGAATTTTAACTCGTGTCGCCGAGTCCATTTCCTACGACGATAACTATTACACCACGGGCACCTCCATAAACTACAATTGGTATCGCTCACTTTCATCTTCTATAGCTTTTTTCAGTTCTCTTGCAAAATTCAGGTATTTGTCAAGCTTTTTGTCTTCTTTTACTTTCATTCAATGGTTTAATGAAACTGACTTTTTCACGCTATGATAGAATCTCTACTTCTTGTTTATCCTAAGTTTGCCCGATTTTCTCGAACGAGATAAAATGGTCTATTTGCATCTCCCAGACCCAGAGAATTTTATGCGTTTCATTTTCGAGGACAGCTTCTGGTTTGTGCATATAAATACAATTTGTTAGAATGGTCAAATTTTCATCTATTTCACAATTTTCAGTAGATCACCCTTCCCATCCTGTCTTGCCAACAGCTGTATTCCTTTTGGGTCAACTTATTATCAATATCGTTATTTTATTTTCAGCCTTGCTTTTGGTTTCGTAGCATTAAATAAACCAACAACGTTTGATATGCCATAAAACCAAACCGAACCCTGTCATTGTTGTTTCTGGCTATTGTAATTAGTCTTTCTTTGCTCTTTTTAGACTTTCTCGAAACCCGGAATTGATACATCCGGGAATCCTCAATGCTGGTGAGTTTTTTTCCTCCCCTTGACATATATCGTCTATGTCATGTCTCCGATTTAAGACTTTGTGCATCACCATCAATTTCTTTTTTTCCGAGTTCTTCACTTGTCCATTTGAAGAATCGTCCAGATGATCTTATAAGGGGTGACTACTCTCCAGGAGTTTATTCTTTTAATGAGATTTCTGCTATAGAGCTTGGCTTTGAGAAGTTCTTTTTTGTTCTTCTGAACTACCCTTTCCTTATTTTTTTTTCATCTGTTTGATGGTATCCGCTTCCAGTATTTCCTAGTACTTGTAATTTTCCTTTTCTCCTAGCATTCTGATGCTTTCTGGTTTGGTAGCGTTATTCATTCGATTGTTTCTCTTTTCCCACTTTTAATTATCAATATTGCATATTATTAAATTCCAAATTCATTTCCTGTGTCTTGACTGTATATTATCAGTATGATTACCTTTTCAATCCTGACTTTTTTCCACACCAGTGTAGGCTCGTGGTCTTTCACCAGCGTCCGAGTGACAGCAAGTCTCTCCCGAACTCTTCTGAACATTCTCGTCGATTTAAGTTATTCTATGGTCTGTGTGGTCTCGATCTCCCGTTAGTCTCTGAACCTTTGGGAACTGTATCCAGTGAACCAACTGCAATTTGTGTCAGTCACCTTCATGGTCAAGACTTTTCAGATCTTCGACATATTCAACTTCTTGTTTTCTTCCATTTCCACTCTCTGGTCTGCCGGAACAGCATTATTATCATTTTAACCCAATGAAAATTAGCTGATGGTCTTTCAGTGGAGTTTACGTGATAGCAATTCTCAAGTCTCCAAGACTCTTCTCAGTATTCTGGCCGATCTTTATAAGGCAGTAGTTTGGACAGTCTTTATTTATCCTCTGATTTCTAAGTCCTTTAGTCCCTTTTATCAAGCCTTTGGGTAGTGTTCCAAGTGCACCAATTACAATTGATATCACTATAGCAAGGTCCAGATATTCATCTCTTCACTTTCTTTTGAATTTAGTCTGTGGTCATGCCGGGACATCAAAGTCCACTATTTGGCAGGTTCTCTTTTTTTTGTTGACTAACAGTAGGTTTGTTCGTCTGGCCGAGATTAGGTGATCCGTTTGTGTCTCAAAATCTCAGAGAACTTGGTGCATCTCATCCTCTTGGACGGAATCTGGGTTGTACATAGACCACTTCCTCGTATGGTCAAATTATCATCATCAAAATGGAAACACGTAAGCGAGGTCTGGTGAACGTTTTTTTTTTTCTTCTTCTTTGCTCTGGACTGACGACAGATTTGCAGCCTGACCAAATATAGTGTGATCAATGTATTTTTGATATTCATATAACCTTCCACCAAGCCGGATTTAACGCAAGGTCATTTTATAGAGGGGCGTGATCAATGTGTGTTTTAACGTAGAGATTAGGTCATTCACTTTGTTTGTTCATTTTTTTCTTCCTTTTTTTTAGTTAGTCAGTTTCCATCTAATTCTTCACTAGTAACGACGCCATTTTCATCGTCACAAGATGCCTGCCGGATGTCTCTATCTCACACATTTTACTAAATATACCGATCTCACAAGTCTTAGTCACAAGTTGGCGTCTAAAATGATTCTGTGTTGAACTCCATTGGGCTTGCTTTGATGGAAAGGCTGATATAGGGTTCTCATCAACACATATACTGTTGATCGTATAATTACACCAAAGCTTTGCAGAGTGTGAAAGGTTACATATCGTAATAAAGCGAGTAGTATTAATAGTCGAAAAAGTTTCAAAGTATGAATCACTGTAATATAGAGACGTACAATGAACGTAATTCGTTAACCTAGAAGCATAAAATAACCCTGGGTGTGTTGACACGCTATTAAAATCAACAATGGGAATTGATCAAAATACAAAACCTTAAATTCCAAAGACATTTTTTTACGTTGTTCATGGAAAAATATTCGAAAGATAAATATTATTAATATTGTAGGTAGCTTTTAAAACTATACTCTCCTAAAAAGAAAAAAATGTTACGTTCGTAAAATGAAATGGATGCAGAAAAACGGAGAAAAAATTCAAAAAGTTTTTGGGGAAAATGATGAAAAACAGAAAATCGTTCTATCAATTGATGAGATTGATTGTGAAAAATCTTTTCTTGTCCTCTTCTTTTTATTCGTCAACAAATCAATTTTATGTCATGAATCGTCACACTCCGACAAAGTCATTTTTACCATCCCTGCAAACAACACTGAAATATTCAACTGATCGTTTATCACTGTTGGATCATGGAATAGACTTGTCGTCAATAGCTAGGCTAAGACCAAGAAGACCCGCTCCTCCATGAAAGAGGAGAACTATTTATGGCACATTGGGAGATTCCATCGTGCACACATGGGCCAGTCCATTCCTTGGATTGTGATTGGCTGGATCATCTCATTGGATATGCTTGTACATAAATACCAACCCTCAGTCCAGCTCAAGCTATCAGTTTTGTGAATAAGCTGGACCTCTGGTAAGTGTTGCTGCTATTATTATCATTATTATTGCTGTTGTGTGTTGTTGCCTTCTACAGTTC
The DNA here is from genome assembly GCA_963585895.1 of Sepioteuthis lessoniana. Taxonomy (NCBI): domain Eukaryota; kingdom Metazoa; phylum Mollusca; class Cephalopoda; order Myopsida; family Loliginidae; genus Sepioteuthis; species Sepioteuthis lessoniana. The sequence goes on along the minus strand of OY757924.1, from coordinate 68,701,584 downwards.
TTTTGTTTATTCTACAATCACGACTCTTGTTTCATAATAGATCGAGGAGATCTATTTCTGATATGTGTAGCATGCAAAATAGGTCTTGAGCTGTTAAACCAGTAGAAAAAGAAAAGCTCGACCAGTTTTAGGGACAACCGGTTATCTTGACGTCAATCTGAGACCACGGCTCTCATTTGATAATTTCGGTCAGGTGACCAAAGTTGTTCTGGAGATATAAAGAAGTTAGTGACATTCACTCAAAGTTGAAGCTCTATCATGCTCTCCCAGTTAAGACTGCAGCGGGTAATGAAAAGAAAATCTTCAAGAAATACAAAAAAGTAAGGGGGGTGTCCTCGTGGTGTAATGGTTAAAGTGATGAACTGCGGAATCGTAGTACGCGAGTTCGTACTCCAGTCGCGCTATTACGTTCACATTCGGGCAAATACCCTTGGGAAAGGTATAAACCCCCTTATCCTCCCAGATATGGGTTAAATAGTACCATTACTGTTCTTCTTGGAGAATGGCTTTGGCTATTAAACAAAGAAACCAAACCAAACCAAACAAAATGTGCATGTGAGATGTCATTCCTCATCAACGAATAAGAACCAAGATGGTGACACGAAAGAAACATCTAAGTGACCGAGGTGACCGGAGAAGAGACAATTGGAGAAAAGAACTGAAATGAGATGGAGAGTGGCCGATTCGAGCGTAAGGCCCACATATAAATATAATAAATCGTAGTGAAAAATACATGGAAATACGATAGGTTGCATGTTTTCAATTGTCTCCAAATGGTGACCCTGGGGCTGAGTTTTGGGAACAGGAAAGGCACAAGAATTCGGATCAGGTAATAGCTCTGTCGACAGAGCTTAGAATACGTGGAAGATAAGAATCCTGTCGAGGAGTAAAACCACCCCCTAAAAAAATGCGGTATCCTTGATATAATGCTATACAGCAGCTGACGATGAGGCTCCTGTTTTGGAAATCCGGAAAATGTTGAGTACCCCTTCATTGCTCTAATTATCAGGTCCTCTCCGTCCTGGAATCGTAGTACCTGCTAATGTTCGATCAAAGGGTCAAATATGTGTAAAAATCATTTGCTTTGCATAGGTCAATGTGGCAAAAAAGAGCTCCTAAGAAACAACACACAAAAACTGTAAATATAAAGTGATATGAACGCAATTCCTTAACTCCTAGCCATACAACAACTCTATACAAGCCGGCATGCAGTTAAAATCAATTAATCAATCAATCAGATTAAATAAAAACGTAGTGCCACTGGAATATTCTTTTCCCAGATAGTGTCATACCAAAATAATGAGTAACTTTTTATTTCTTTCGGTTAGCAATATAGAATTGATGAGCTGATTTTCTATCAAATTCATAACCAATCAATTTCATCGACAAGATCTAATGGCAGTTCATTTTTCACAGCCTACAAAAATAAGTTGTGTTCCCGAAAATCCAATACCTTAGATAGAAATTGATTTCAGTAATAATGTTTACTTCATAAATGCTTCTGTAACGTTATCCTGACGTTGAAAACATAATCTGATATGATGTTACATTTTCGTGTGTATTTCAACACGCTTGTAATAATCCAATATTACTGAATTGAACGTGAATTTTGAGAGGCAGACCTGAGCTAAATGTTTGTTTTTTTAATCAGTGATCAAGGTCAAAATCTAACAGTGAGGGTTGCCAACCTAAAATATAACAAAAGAATCAATTTCATTATTCATACTTAGTTTCGTCTTGCAAAAATTCAACTTGAGATTGTATTACCATTAAGTTCCAAGTATACGCATGCCTTTAAAATCAGCATCTCTGTATTTTGCTGAGGCTAGAGCAATGATAACCGACACAAATGAGAAATAGGTGAATACAGTCTCCACCGGAGAGATCTAAATATTTACTTGAGCAAAAGAAATATAGACATCTTGGTAGGCAGACAACTGCTGCATCACTGTCTATGATTGCTTTCTTCATTGTTTTAATGGAGGGGATATTTGGGTATCTTGGGCATGAATATATTAGTGGAGCCCATCCCTCTACAGTTCTACAAATAGTTTTCAATTAATTTTTTATTCTCTTAGACCGGTTGGAATACCAAGATCAAAGAGCCAGTCTGCCCTACTATTTACCTATAGCTGATGAGAGTATAGTTGGATTTATTCCTTTTCTAATAGCATCATGTAAATGCAAACGGCATCGTTCAGGATTTGAACAGAGACTGCCGAGTCCACTTCCTACGACGATAACTGTAATCTCCCGGGTGATTCCGGTGAGTGTACCGTAGTTTAAATGGCAACACGTTCTTAAGGATTGGAATGGTTAATCCTATACGTACCCGATTTGGAATTCAAAATTGTTCTTTCAGGTTAGTTCATAACCAAGGTTAGAATAGTCTTTTCACTGAGAGCGTGACTCGAAGGTAATAAGAGACTCATTTTTCAGGTTGGCAACACTGATTGAAAAATCAGCTTTTCAATTTTAGTTCAGGATCATCACCAAACATCGAACAGATCAATTGAAAGTTCATCTTCACCAGTTTGAAGGCAATTCAAAAATAGTAAAATTAATCAAATACAACTGGCATGAAAAAAAAAATCCCTTAAGGTGGCTTTGAAGCATAACAGAAATTTTCAATCATTTGATCTCCAATAAATCCAAGAATACATTTTGGGAAACATAATAATACCGAGTAGAATGATGCTACTTGAACACTTGATGTGATTTGCTGTCATCTGATCTCTAATGAAATCGAAAAAGAATTAAGACCATCCAGATCACAGCACTGTTCAAAATACGTTGGATAGCGTCATTGAGATCTTAGGAGACTTGTTGTTACTCAGACGTCATCAAAACTGAAATGACGACAACAACAGAGCTTATGTAAACAACTCGTAATTAGTATGAAAAATGATAATACAGATAAATATATTAATATGATAGCGGGTAGCCCCAGCCAATTGTAAACACAACAAATCCTCTTTGTAGAACAGCCAATCTCCTTAGGAGAGTCCTATCAATGTGAAAGAAAAAAAATAACACCCCCAAAGAGACAAAAGAATTGAATGGATATAATCAGTACCTTCCCTCAGACTAGGTCTTGGGTAAACCCCCAGTGATCTATTCTAAGAAACAGGAAGTAAATTTGAAAATCAAATAATAATTAAAATTCTGATAGAGCGAAAAGAGAGATAAATATCTAAGCCATGCTAGAGAACTAAAATAAAAAAAAAATGAAACGTAAAGGTGACGATGATGTCAATTGTAATTGTAATTCTAATTGGTGCACTTAGAACAATCCCCAAAATATTGATAAAGGGACTAGAAGACTTAGAAATCTGAGGACAGGTTGAGACCATCCAGACTATAGCATTATTAAGATCAGTCAGAATACTGATACGAGTCCTGGAGACTTGCTGTCACCGAAATCCGTCAGATAACGCTGGTGTGAAAAACTCTCAAAAAAGTTAAATACTATCTGAAGCCTACCTGTGACTTAACGAAAATTTGTGGAGAATTAAAAACGTCATTAACAGAAACGTTTTGACAGTAATACCAATAATCGGGGCACTCTTCAAGAATCCAGAAAAGAGTATTGAGGAACTATTAATCGAAGAATGACTGAGCCTGATTAATCATGATATTTGCTGTCACCTGATATCCCATAGAAATTCCCTTGATATTAATCGTAAGAAAAACTAATAAGAAAAAAAACAAAAAAAAACAAAAGCGAAAAGAATGAATGCGAATTGAGAAACGTTGAAAGAAAAAAAATTACCTGAGTCACAAGCTGAAGCAGTTGCATAAAATGTGGGACGCCTGTATACGTTCCTTCGAGGGGCAGACGGAAGCAGTTTTTTTTTCTCCCAAGAAAGAGGGAAGTGTATTATGAAGAATGGAAGAATAATCGAGGGGAAAATGAAATAGTAGACTAACCGACATGTTGCTGAGAGGTGAAAGATGTTACAAATAATATATAAACCGACTTCATTTAGTGAGATACAGACAAGAAATTACGAAGATGTTTCTCCTAATCATTTTTGCAGTAAAAAAAAAAGGTTCCGAAATCGACTCACGGGAGAGAAACGACAAAAAAAAAAAAAACAGAATTGTTTTAAAATTTATAATCAATTCTATTAACGACTGCAAAAAATTTCAAAAACTGCAATAACATAGAAGAAACTTGATATCACTTGTCTTTTTGAAGCCGAGTACGGGTATATTCGATAAAATGTAAGCCTAAGTGTTTTTTAAAAATATATTTTAACTATAAAAAATTATTGAGCAGCAAAGTAAATAAATAATCAACAAAGGACTGGAAAAGAGAATGGTAGAACGTGAGATGAGAGAGGAAGAAGTTAGACCATTCAGACCTCAGCACTCTTGAAATCAGCTTGTATGATTTAAAGAATCTTGGAAACCTGAGAAGACTTGGTGTCATCCTAACTTTAATGAAAAGTTAGTTCAAAACACCTACGAAAAATAGGGCTTGTAGGAAAAATAAAATAGGAAAGAATAGAATCCTAAAATATATGATAATAGCAACAACATCCTAAAGGTTTGGAAACAAAGACAATTGATATTTGACATCAGAAAAATCGAGACCATACAAACCACAGCATTTTTTTTAGATAAGCTAGAATACTGAGGAGAGTCCTGGAGATTTGAGCAGATTTGCAATCACTCAGACTCCATTGAAAGCCCACAGCTGATGTTGGTGTGAATAACTCGCATAGAGTAGAATAATAATCTGAAGCTAGCCGAAAAGTTAAAAGAAAACGTTGCAAAAAGTTAGACACCCCCAAAAAGAATTTAAAAACCCATAAAAAAGGTTATGATAGTAATACCAGTCCTAATCGGATCACTCAGAAGATTCCTGAAAAACACAGAAAAAGAGAATTGGGGGATCTATATATCCTAGGAAGAATCAAGGCAGTCTAGACCACTGAACTTTAGAAGAGTCCTGAAGAGATTTGTTCTCCTTCAGACGTCATTTTTGAAAACCACCACAAGTTAGAAAGGTCAAAGTTTCTTTATCCATCAATCCTGAAGGAAAGGAAAACAACAATACATTGAATCTATGTTTCAATTTAATCAAGATTTAATGTACAAAAAATATAACTGGATTGCATGATATCGTCACATGTACAGATCAGTGCAGGTTCTAAAATAAAGGCTGTAACAACTGTACTAACACTGCATGTACATTTTATATTGGGATCGTCTCTTACTGGTTTGAAAACATGTCATGTGGTAGGTTGATACCATCGCTGTCAATACCAGAAATTTATATATATATATATATATATACACACACACAATATCCTGACTGTAATCGTTCGTTAGGAAGCAATTCTAGCAGATCATTTATTGAGGAAAAGAGGTGGTAATGATAAAGGAGGGGGTGGATGTGTAAAAGAAAAAAAAAAGAGAAGATTGGTGGTGTTTTATGTCATTTCAAACATTATAGGTTATATAATGCAAAATCCTGTTTATACATATATATTAAATCTATGATCTATAAACATAATTTGTTGATAACATTTTTTAAACGAGCCTGGGGCTCATTTTATTAGTACAGTTAAATTGTTTAAAGTATTGCTATAAAACAGTTACACTTTAACATCAGTCATTTCTTTGCCTACAGTCAAATGGTTTCAATAGTTGCTTTTTAACACTAATAGTTCTATTCGATAGAAATCATTTGTTTGCACATAGTGAAGTAGTTGTAAGTATTGCTATTTAACACTAATTATTCTATTAGACATTTATTGGCTCACAGTCAAATGGTTTCAAGTATTGCTATGAATCACTAACAATTCAATTAAACATCAGTTATTTGTTTGAAAACAGTTAAATGATCAAACACTTCTATTTCTAATAATTCAATTAAACATCAGTCATTTGGTTAAACGCGCTGAAATGTTTCAAGAGTTCTGTTTCTCACAATTCGATTTAACGCAAGTCATTTGTTTGCACACACTTTGAATATCAAAAAGTTCTATTTGACCCATTCATTGGACCCTGTCAGGTGCTACCATACTGAGTCGGAGTGGAGCTGGGAGCAATGGCAATGAAGGGATGCTCCATATTTTCAACAACTCCAAGACTGGAACCTCGCCATCAGATGGGTTAGTGTCATATTCAGGACACTTGTTAGGTTGGTCTTACTCCTTTGCCACCGGTGTATTTTGCAGCCGCAGCCGACTGGGTTCGTTGCATGTTAGTACACCCTTCTTCTCTTATCAGCTTATCCATAAAGTATCGCTCGTCCTACTAAAACCTACAACGTTTAAAAAAACTGACTTAGTCACAGCTTGCCAGTGGTGCAGGATCTGGTAAATACATACAATACTTATTTTAATGGGTCACAATATCTGAGTGGAAGAGAGTAAGTGTCAATCGAACTGACTAACAATGGTCTGCAATCCCAGATTGCTCACCATGACACCATACGTGGAAGTCTAAGTATTGGAATTTTACAGTCAAGAAAACGATAATCAGATTGAAAAGAGAAAGAGCGCAGAAAATATAATCGAAAATGAAGGTGGCAGTTGTACTTATCATTTTTAGAGTACTTGGAACGGTCCCAAAGAGAGAAAGCGCCATAGCAGAAGATATGATTTTTTGAGCATTGATCTTTCATACTAGTTACTAACAGAAAACGAAGAAAACTCTAGGGAAGATGAAGGTAAGGAATTTAGATAGACGAAAAAAAGAGCAAAAAATTCTGGTTGCTGGTGAGCAGGTGTCACGTTGGCAAATAAATAAGTCTCGATTCACGACTACAAAAAATGAATATATATATATATATATATATATATATATATATATATATATATATATATATATACTAGCATAGTAAGTGATAAAGAAAAAAAAAATGAAGACAATTTTTTCAAAATCAAAGAATTATCAATTAATCAACAGTTCAACTTTTCCCTTTTGGAGAACCTGAAAATATAGATAACGATAATAGCAAAATAATAGACAGATCAATGAGATTTGTCTACTTATATAAGTAAATTACTGAGCTTAGTTTAGTACAGCACAAGGCCAGAAGTATGGCGCACCCACTGAGAGTCGAATTCATTAACAATGAACTGTTTATCTAGCTTGCTTACTATGATTCAAAACGAACTTCTCTTAGTCTGCCACGCAGGTTTGAGGCTGCTTACTGTATCTGATGGTCTCCCAATTAATTACAGAACAGGCTAATTATTTCTTGACAAAGTTGCCCAGTCGGCTGGGGCTGTAGAATACACCAACTACATCTCTGCAGAAGGGTAAGACTCCCCCAATGAGTGTCCAGGATATGACACGAAATAATCTGATGGTAAGGCACCAGTAATGCTATAACTGATGTGAATGTAAATAACCTTACCAGGATTTGTTAACAGTCTTTAAATAGTCTTCAGACGAGTCTATATTTTCGAGGCTTCCGGCAACTCATCAACATGGAAAAATATTGAAAATATGTCTACCACCATTAAAAATTCCATAAATTATTTTGAACATTTTAATTATATCATCAGATATTCTTTTTAGTTAAGTAAAAGCAAATAAAATTCTCAACCGTTGTCGATGGCGATCCGAAGGCTTAATTTTCAATAGCTACAACACCGGGGTGTTGGGGAGGGCGTTACTGCTTTCCCTGGATTACTCCATTTTACCTTTTGTACGTACCTTCTAATGTTGAGTTTTAAGCAAGGAGGTATCAAATGCCATTTTTTTTAGTCTTAGGTATCACTCGACCTGGGATTGAACCACGGTCTCCCGGGCCCTCCCTTTTTTTTTATATGCCCTCAATTTCCATTTCTCGACACAAGAGCTCAGGCGTGAGTATGATATTCTATAGGAGATCTAATAAGGACTCAATATATTTTGTCAGTTGGTTTGGTTTCTTTGTTTAAAGGCATATCGACCTTCATGGGTTATTTAATGTCAAAGCTATCTTTGTAAAAGAAAAGCAGTGATGCTATTTAACCGTAGTAGTTTTGGTGAACGTTTCACTCATTAAAACAAGATTACAGTAACCAAAATCAATAGGTTTTTGTCTTAAAAAATGGACACGGTGATTTGAGTTCAAATTCTGGACGAGCCTGTTTGCATTTCACTTCGTGCTAATGCCCTTGGGAAATACATGAATAACCTCTTTGGATGATATAAACCAGAAATTCAAATTTTCTTAAGGGTGATTTTTTGTGTGGACACGTCCAAATTATTTTTCATTAGGTATCATGTGTTAGATTGGTTTGAATATTTTCAAAGACAACAAATGGATCTAATTTTTTGAAGTTGATTTTGGTACAAAAATACTTTGGGATTAATTAACACGACAATGATCGAAATGCCGTTCAATATACAAGCTAAAAGTGTATCACGTAAGGCATTTTATTTCTTCGTAATATCCCAAACACTTTGGTTTGTTAGATCTTTCACATTTTCTACGCTGTGGTCTTTTCAGTCAAATGATCATATATGCATCTTCCGACTAGTTGGTTTGTCAAAGCTTTTTGCATCCCCGCTGTGTTTTTAAAAGTAGGCAGAACAGAGATGAACGTAATGATCGGAATTTCTTGTGACGGCTCAAGAGATTAGTAAGAACGAATTGCCGAAGATGCTGCCAACTCCAGGAACGACAGAACTCTCCATTAACAAGAAGAAAAATAGTATTTATTTTTTATTGTAATATAACTGTTACATATCCACAATTAACGCCATGTGCGAAATGGACATATAATGTTCATAACGATAGAACATAGGAATCTCAAAATTCGAAAACACGTAACGGCTTGTTTGTTCAGGTACGAAACCTTTTTATTACTTTTGAGTTAAAGGTTTCGAGATAAGGAGAGAGTCTTTTTATGCTGGCTTCTTCAAATGGCCTCTATCTCGTGCGACACCCATGGCGCGCAAATTCGTCTCGCCTCAGCGAGCCCCAAAAGACGAACCTCCTCGTTCGGCGTCTAGCTTTAACTCTTTTAGCTTTTCTTCGAAATCCCCCAAATCCTCCGCGCGCTTCCGGTGCGTGACGTCACCCGCACTTTGTTACCCGTTTCGTCATCTCAGGCTATTGTGACATCTCTGAGTGACATGTCCGCTCTGTGCGCCCGCGCACGTTATCACCTGCATCAAGGTTGCACCTAACTAACCCATGTGCTGAGCCGAAAGGTTCTCAACCTAACTAAACCCAAAGGCATAAACCGAAATCCCTCGGCTATTATATTACATAACTATGAAACCCTATACAGCTATAAAACAGAAGTTCTACAGACAAGGCTGGAGAGAAATTTTCGTCAGGCTTTTGCTTTAGGATGATTAGAAGTTTCTTTTTCTCTATTAATAATTTCGGAGATTCTTCTCAGAAAACACATGGATCCTTCAACTTTCACTTGGTAAGTCCTCTAGTCGGTATGCACTGTATGCACAGAGCTGATGTTTTTGCTGGTCGGTAAAAATTGGATTGAATAACAGCATGTCTGTCTTGAATGATTAGTGAGATCGGTGTCTAGTGGTCATACAACTTCTGTTTCATCGAATGGTGCCTCCAGGATTTGTTCGAAAAAGCACGCAGCATCCTTGAGTAGGTATTATCGAGTTTTTTTTTCAAGCATTTCGTTTGAGTTCAAGGGGATCAACCATATAGTAGTAATGACATGGTTACAGCTTGGAAGACACATAAAATTAAGACTAAGCCCTTTAGTCTTGGTACCGCATGCAAGTTGGTAGTGGGGTTGAGTGAATACAAATATTATCAACTGCTTCATGTGTGTAAAATAGCTAAATATGAATTAGTCAACGCTGACAATTTTCTCTAGCTTATTATAATGAATAATTAATTCCTATTATACAATTAGGTTGGTTATATATACATATATATATATATTGATTATTACTTCTACCGGTCGTTCAAATCTTATCCTTTTACGCATGCGTCAAAGTGTAAAATGAGTCTTGCATAGGTGTCCTGTGTTGATATAGTGTTATCTAGTTCAGCCAAGCTGGATAATCTTATTCTTTTTGTCATATTTACCCAACCCCTCCGCTCGGGCAGGATGTGACACAAGGTCAATTTTTAAGCGAAGTTTAACAGGTTTTAATTCTGAGTTTTCCTTCTCCTAGACTAGTTGCCTCACTTCTTTTTGTAAAACTTCTGAAGACACTCATTTCTATTTTGTACGCCTGCCGGTATTTTGTTGAATATATATATATATTCAACAACTTACATGTATGTATGCATGTAGTAGGCTGATATTGATAACTTTTTTTCTTCGAAATAAATTTTCGAGCACAAATTAAATCACACGAATTTCAAACATAATGTTAAAACTTATCTTTTTCGTTTCATATTTTCTGTTAGTTGGACGGCATATGAACCCTGATAATTTATATAATGGCAACTCATATATATCATCATGTCGTGCCACTAGCACGGATATCCCTGACCCTCTCTCGTCACTTTTTCCCAATCGTTCATCGCCTCTGGCAGGTTTTCAGGGCTACATTCCGTATCCTCACATAGCTGTTGAATGTATGTTCAAGCTGGTCGTCCTGCTTTTGCCCGGCCATATGTCGGGGTCCATAAGAGTACATCACTTATGATATATATATATATATATATATATATATATATATAAACGATATAATTTTTTTTTTTACACGAATAGTTTTTTGGTAACATTATTTTTAAACAAGTAAGAGTTCATTTATTAAATGGTTGTAAATATAGTAAATGATTAAATATTCCTAGTTAACCCACAGATGGGACCCTAATTGGTACGATTACTCCTGATAATAATGCTAAGGAAGAGGTGATTTACATTGCCTGAAATTTCAGGACTGGAGCCTCACTATCAGGTAGTCTAGTGTCATATCGAGACACTCACAGGGTGTTTTTTTACCCTTCAGTAGATGTGTAGCAGGTGAATTCTACAGCTCTAGCTGATAGAGCCATACACCCTGATGAACGTCTAAAATCCAAAACATTTTACGTTTGTAAATAATTCATGAAATAAAATCATTCTCTGAAGACCTTGTGTTTTTTTGATTTTTGTATATTTTCATAAGTTGGCTGACCGTAGTTGAGGGCAACCCGAAGGCATTCTCTTCAATATCTACCACACCCAGGTATAGGAGAGGGCGCTACTCCTTTCCCTGGATTGCTCCATTCTACCCTTGATACGCACCTTATAATGCTGAGTGTTAAGCAATGAAATATCAAGTACCATTTTTGGAGTCTTTGGTATGGCTAGACCTGGAATTGAACCATGGTCTCCCGGACAATTGGCGAACACTCTGCACTCTAGAACAATATTTTTCCTATATGAGCTGAATATTTATTATTAGGCTACTTTATATTCATAATTTGATTGCATAGTTTCTGTGCTGTGGTGTTTGGGAATAAAGAATATTAATATCTGTTTAACATATTTATTTACTCGTTTCATTATAAATCATAAAAGCTTGGTATCTTTCGTTGGGTAGAAATTAACTTTTTAGTTTGTTTGTTATTTGTGACTGGAGAATACGGCATAGCTATCAAAGATTAGAAAATGCGACGGCGAATGTCTTAAACAGAGATGTTTGATATAAAGACAATTTTCTCTAGTGAATATTTACTTACCCACAAAAACGAAAGAAAACGATAGAAGCCAACTTTTCTGAGTTAATAAAAAAATTAATTAAAAGTCAAAAAAGTTTGTCGACATTTTTTATCTACTTACAGCATTTCTTGAATGTTTCAGAATAAATCATAAACCAACTTACCTGAAAAAGAAAAAAAAAAGACAATGTTACAATTATAAAAAAGAATAATAATAATAATAGTAATCTAGAGAACTGAAAAAACTATGGAACATGAAGGTGACAATTGTACCAATTGTGATTGGTGCTTTTGGTACGGTAACTAAAGGATAATTTAAGGGCCAGGAAGATTTAGCAGTTGGCGGCCGAGTGGAGACCGACCAAACAGCAGCATTATTGAAAACGGCCAGAATACTGAGAAGAGTCCTGGAGACTTGAGGAGACTTGCTGTCACTAAATCTTCTGTGAAATACCATCAGCTTACGCTGATGTGAAAAACTCTAATGAGTAATAAATAATAATATAATAATTAATACGAAAGATCACTATTTATTATTCGCACAAACTAAAACGGATACAAGAAAATCAACAACATTGTTCGATCGAAAATATTACATGGTCACCACTACGATGGATTGCAGTAAATTATGTTTTCTACGCAATGTCAGTTTAGTTTAGAATATGCCAACTGTATCTCCCCAGAAGAGGATTAAGATACCCCCCAAAATGGATGTTCACTGAATCTGATGTCGAGACTTCATTGCTATTACTCCCCTGTCCACTCTGCCCTGGTCAGTGGGACTTAGAATACTGACTGTATCCTCTGCGAGTCGTTGAAAGATGGATTTCGCAGACAGCATTTTTCCTGACAACTAAGCCATCATCTCGGTGATAAAAAAATGTGTCTCGCATCCATTGATGCAATTTTTTTTCTGTGCTGTATGCAGGCTTTTGTTAATCGCTAGAGAAACTACATTTCCAATACTAATCCCTGTGTATATTGTTTCCGTACTTGTAAATAAAAAGGCGTTACTTTTTGAGCATCTCTTTGCTCTTCAAAACCATTTGTCAGCAATCAGTTTTAAACGGGCTACAATTTTCATTTATAAAAGCCTGGAACATTACTTGATAAGCGTAACAAAAATATCGAAAACATAGAATCCATTATGATATCTTTTGATCAAATGATCAAAGAAAGCTAATTAATAACGTTTTAATTAAAATATGAATTAATATTTTTCTAAGACTATTGCTTTGTTATTTCTGTCTTTTGGAGTCTAGAACTTCAAATTCTGTACGAATTGACATGGTTAAGTTAATTAAACTTTGCCATTTTAAACAGAATTGAGACAAATTGCTTTTGTTTTATAGTGTATAAAAAGAACTATTTAAATTTATAATTTGGTGGCATTTTTTTACGTGTGCTGTTTGCAGGCTCTTGTTAATTGCACCGTCAGCCATTTCCTTTATGGATTTATGATAATCCTCTATACTCGAGTAATGAATGACTTTTTAAGACGGGTCGTTCATTAAATGAGATATGTTTTTTTAAACGCCGAAGTTTACTTTGTTTCTTGGCCTAACCTTGCTCTAACTTCAATCCAAAGTGTCACCGCAGACCCTATACCTAAACAAAGGTCTTTTGTTCAGATTAACTTTTTACTTAACATTATGTACTATTTATAACACCTGTACATACAATAATACAAATATTATAAATGGTAAATTAATTTTTTTGGTGGGGGATCATTTTGAGATGAGGCTACTTAATCTGAGAATTAATTTTTATTTATTGCGGACTTTTTTTGCCCTCATCTTGGTAGTTTTTGTGTTGTTTCTTCTTTCACAACGTTTCGGCCAAATTTCACCTCTGGCCTTCTTCAGGTGATTTACCGCGACCTCGGATAGGAATGCCGAGTCGTGTAACCGTATCCCCAGTAATTACTGCGATAGACAACAACTATGGAAGGCAGTAATTACTGGGGATACGGTTACAAGACTCAGCATTCCTCTCCGAGGTCGCTGAAGAAGGCCAGAGGTGAAATTTGGCCGAAACGTTGTGAAAGAAGAAACAACACAAAAACTACCAAGATGAGGACAAAAAGTCCGCAATAAATAAAAATTAATTCTCATGGTAAATTAAGTTTGGGTATTAGCTACGCTATGCAGAAAATGTGTCTGCCTAACAGGAAATTGTCAAGTCATGGATAGAATGGCCAATGTTTTTTTTTTAAATATTAGCCTCGTATTGTGAACGGAAGTTTATATTATTTTATATTATGTACAGATGTCATATTCCATCAAAAACAGCTCAGTTCATAAGGTAACAATTAGCTGAAATCCTGTTGATGAACGTATGCTGACAATGTTGACCGTATCTCTATTTACTGATACATTAAATCATATGGTTTATCATAGAATTAATTTTTATTGTATTGCTTTAGGTTTGGTTTGGTTTGGTTTGTTGGGTTTTATGGCATATCAACCTTTGTAGGTTATTTAACGCCAAATTCATTTTTATGTAAATAATCTGTTCTATTTAAAACAATTCAGTTTAATTGTCAAAAATATTTCTATTTCAAACTATTCAAGCAGTTATATGTAACAATTCAGTTAAGAGTAAATACAGTTTTAATGTCGAAAAACAGTTCTATTTCAAACAATCCCGTTAACCATAAGTACGCAGTTTAAATGTAAGTACGGTTTAATTGTCAAAAACATATCTCTTTCAAGCTATTTAGTTTACTCAAACAATTCAGTTCAGCAGAAGTATGCTGTTAGTTCTGTTTAACACATAGATAGGGCCCTATCAGGTGCTACCAATCTGGGCCAGAGTGGAACTGGGAGCGATGGCAATGAAGTGGTACTCTGCATTCCCCAAAGCCCCAGGACTGCTGGAACCTCACCATAAGATTTTTTAGTGTATTATCCAGGACACCTGTTGAGAGAAGCAGTCGGTGTATTGTACAGCCCCAACCGACTGGGCAATGTATTGCTTTAGATTATATAGTCTAAAAGGTTTGTGTGTCTGAGAGAGAGTACAATTGATGCTTTGTCGATCATATAGGAATCTGATCTCTCTGATTGGATAAAGCGGGATTTCTTCCAAACTGTGACTGGGTCGGTACTGTTGTATCCTTTCATTACTTGGAATCTAACGAAACATAACCCAGTCACCTGTGTCTGTAGAATACACTGACTGTATATCTGAATAAGGGGTAAGATCCCCCGCTACGAGTGTCCTGTATAAGACAGGAAACAATCTGATGGTGAGGCTCCAGTAATGCTGGAGATTTGGGGAAGGCGTAGTACCCCTTCATTTCCATCGCTCCCTGGCCCACTCAGGACCGGAGGAGTCGTACCTGAAAAGGTCCTATATTTGGGTTAAATTGAAATGTTTGACATTTAAACTGAGTGCAGACAAATGATTATGCTAAATTGAATCGTTTGAAATAGAACTGTTTGATCATTTAACTGTGTGTAAACAAATGACTCATGTTTAACTAAATTTTTAGTGATACATGGCAATTGAAAAACGTTATCAACAAAATGTGTTTATATATGTACATTTTATATATATATATATGATATGTGAAGAGGATTTGGCATTATAGCAGCAGAAGAACTACCCTTTCCACATAATGAAGAAACGTTGTCGCGCTAAAGCCTTTCACCAAAACCAATGAAAATATATTTACCCAACACCTCCACCACAAAGTAAATTTTAAGCTATGCATGTACTATAGCCACAATTAAAGCCATGTGCGAAATAGGCATATAATGTTCATAACGATAGAACATATAAAGAACATAGGAATCTCAAAATTCGAAAATGCGTAACGACTTCTCGTTCTGGTACGAAACCTTTTTATTAACTTTCAGTTAAAGGTTTCGACATAAGGAGGAGAGACAATCTTCTATGCTGTCTTATTCATTTGGCCCCATCTCGAGCGGCCCTCATAGGGCGCACGTTCGCCTCGAGTCTGCGAGCTCCAAAAGTCGATCCTCCTCGTTTGGCGTCTAGTACTCAACTCCCTGACTTTCTTTCAATTCTCCACAAACATCGGCGCGCTTCCGGTGCGTGATGTCACTCGCACTCCGTCACCCGTTTCGTCTCGGACTATTGTGCCATCTGAGTGATACCTCCATCCGCCCGCGTTAACACCTGCCTCAATGTTGCACCTAACTATCCCATGTGCTGAGCCGAAAGGTTATCAGCTTAACTAAACTCAAAGGCATGAACCGAAATCCCTTGGCAATTACGTTACATTCATTGCTGGGTAGAATTCAGAGTTTAGACCGGATGTTAAACCTAAAAAAAAAAAAAAAAAAATGATAATAATAATAAGCAGCCTGCCCAACTATTCACCAATAGCCGAGGAAGCAGAAATGGATTAATGCCTTTCGCAATGGCTTTAGAGTAATGTGAAATGCAAAAAAACCACGTCCAAGATTTGATCTCGAGTCGCCGATTCCATTTTCGATGACGATAACGTTACATCGCACGCATGTTTGTATACATTATATCCCATAAAAACAAACAATCAACCGACAAAAGTCAGAGGTCATCCATTACTTGTATGTATATATGGTATGTTTAGCTAACTTTGACAAATCACTATTATTTATTATAAAGAATTATTCTTATTCTACTCCAATCATTTTCTTATAGTCATCTTCAAGTCATCTTACACATGTACGAAATAAATCATTTACCTAAAGAATACATTGAGTTCAACATCTGAAACCGTTTCACTGTCAAAGAGAATATACAAACATATATCTTCTAGTTAAAATATGTATTTTTTCTTATTCGATTATAGTAAGCGTTTTTTCTAGGTGATTGATTATCATTATTATTATTATAGTTATTGAGGGGGTGTCCTCGTGGTGTAATGGTTAAAGCGATGGACTGTGAAATCGTAGTAAGCGAGTTCGTACTCCAGTCGCGCTATTACGTTCACTTTCGGGCAAATGCCCTTGGGAAAGGTATGAACCCCCCTTATCCCCTTGCTATGGGTTAAATAGTACCACCACTGTTCTTCTATGAGAATGTTTAATGGCATATCAACCCTTGTAGATTATTTAATGCCAAAGACAAAGAAACCAAACCTAATAATTGTCATCATTAATTATAGCAAGATATACTTAAAAAGTATTAATTATTATCATTATTATAGATGATAAAAGCTATACTTTCCAATTATTTAGAATTATTCTACTCTTTTGAGAGTATGTCGCATCTGCGAAAACTGATGGTTTTTCAGTGGAGTTTGAGTGACCTCAAGTCTCAAGGACAGAGTATTCTAGCTGATGTTAATGTTACAGCCGCGATTCGTTTTCCGATTACCAACACTTCCAGTTCTCTTTCCAAACGCACCAATCACAATTATTATCATCATTATTATTACTTTTACTACTAGCAAGTTTTTCACACCAGCGTTAACTGATTGTCTTTCACTGGAGTTAGAGTGACATCTAGTCTCCTTAAGTCTCCCAGACTTTTCTGAATATTCTGGCTATAGTTGAGTGTCCTCTGCTTGTCCTCCGATTTCTAACTCTTCCAAACCCTTGAATAACCTTTCGAAATCGTGTCGAGTGTACCTATTACAACTGGTATCACAGTTACTTTCATGTTCAATTGCTTTTTTTTCAATTCTCTGGCCAGGGCCAATACTTGTCTCTACGTTTTCTATGATTTTTACTTTGTATTCCGCTGGGACAGCAAAGTTCACTAGTCAGCAGGTTCTCTTTATTAATTATTATCATCTAGTTATACTTCCAAATTATTGTTAATTATGGCAAATTATACTAATTACTAACAATTATGATTCCAAATTATTAATTATTATTATTATTGAATTATGGGCTGCTATACTTCCAAATTATTATTATTACTGAGAATAAGAAGCTATAATAAAAATAATGATAATAATAATACTGCCAAATTATTAATTCAGATTGAGTAAATATAAAGGAACAACATTCTGTCTTAATTCTGTTTAAAATGTTCAAGTTTAATCAATTTAACCATGTCAGTTAAATCCTCGACGACGCTGAGGTCACCTTGCAATTATTTCCTGTGTGGATCACAGCTTGTACAATGTGTTACGCAGTTTCTTACATAAAATAGGGCGTGGTCTTCTCTTGAATACATTATCTGGTCTCAACGCCTCAGCTTAGGCTATGCTAATAATGGCTAAAATAAGTATTCAGTTTCCTTACTCCCATTCTTTCTTTTCACTTCATTATATACATTTCAATACGTCTTTATGGTTAGAAACCCATACACATACATAAAAACAAAAGATACTTGTATCTTATTAACATTGGTTTTAATTTTCCTCTAACAAATTTGATAAGAGAAAATTTCACACTCTGATAGAGTAGATATGAAATCATTACGTGTTTTATATTAAATCAAATATCAATAATGTGTTCGAAATGTTTCTATCAATCTAACTACAGTATCATTCATAAATTATTAAACAATGAGACCTTTTTCTCAGCCATCGTGGCTAACGTACTAGACGACGACATCGTAGTCATAGAGTTCGAACTCAAGTCATGGTAATACGATCACTTTCGGACTAATACCCTTGAGAAAGAAATGAACCCCCTTATCCCTCATAGATATGGATTAGATATTACCACCACTGTTCTGGCACAAGAATAGCTTTGGCATTAAATAACCCATGAAGCTTGACAGGCCATTGAACAAATAAACCAAAACAATTTTTCTAGCGCTATCGGCTGGGCTTAGAATTCGTCAATTGCATCTCTGGCACACTTATCCCAGCAAAAATGGTGTCTTGGGAAGAAAACTAAATTGCATCCATTGTTAAGGCTCTAGTTCTGGAGCTCTTGGAAATGGAGAGCCACCAAATGTTTCCATTACTCCCAGGTCCACTGACTAAGAGTGGTCGTACGTGTTAGGGTCCATCTATAGGCGAAACGATCTGCTTGATATTTATGTGTAGTACGAATGCATGAAGCCAGAAAACTGTGTGCAAATTTTCTGTATTAAGAATAATTGCTTGAAACAGTTGTTTACTAAGGATTATCATTAGTTACTAGAATCCATATAATTGTTTGCTAAAGCCATGTGCCTTTAGTTTTAAATAACCCAACAAAGATTGACTTAATGTTAAACCAACCTATCAATCTATTTTTTACATAAGATATCAATTTTCCCTTAATCAAAGTTATCAAGATTTTATTCCAAGCTGAACATTACAGAACCAAAACGGATATTGTTAGTCATTATTTATTTTCACTAACAGTTATGCTAGAAAATTTACTTGACGAGACAAGATCAAATCATGGATGAGATCAGTTGCACTTTGTGCTAATATCCTTAAGAAAGGTATGGAACCTTCTCGACCCCCCACTGTGAAACTGGTATAATTACCCTATCCAAAAAGCGTAATTGGTCCAACAAAAAGCTTTCCCCACTAAGAATAAAATCACTTGAATAACCAGGCTTGTAGTTGATATCTTTAACTGAACAGTCAGGCATTCACACATCGTTTGTTACGGTTGAGATTTTTTTAATCATTGAAACTATCCCTTAAAATCTAAGAGCAGTATCTCTTTAACATAAAGATGGTTTGGTTTCTTTGTTTTATGGCATATCAACCCTTGTAGGTTATTTAATGCCAAAGCCATTCTCCCAGAAGAACAGTAGTGGTACTATTTAACCCATAGCTGGAAGGATAAGGGGGTTCATACCTTTCCCAAGGGTATTTGCCCGAAAGTGAACGTAATAGCGCGACTGGAGTTCGGACTCGCTTACTACGATTCCGCAGTCCATCGCTTTAACCATTACACCACAGGGACACTCTTTAACATAAAGAGCAGAAATATATATTAATATAAGCGGTGTATCGCTAATGGTCTGGGAGATCGGGGATCAATCCCAGGTCGAGTCATACCAAAGACTAAATAAAAAAAAATAGAACTTTATGCCTTCTTGCTTAACACTCAGCGTTATAAGGAACGGATCAAGGGTAAAGTGGAGCAATCCTGAGAAAGGAGTAGTGCCCTCCCCTGCTCCTCGGTGTAGTAGCTATCGAAAAGGGAACCTTCGGGTCATCCTCTACTACGGTCGCCAACTTTACTTTCATAAGCGGTGTACTTATTTTTAGACTGCCGCATATTCATATATTTGGTTAAACAGTGTCTATGCTTTGGTGTTTGGAAATGAATAACACCTAATAATATCCGTAATACTTGTGTGCTTGTTTAAAAATCATAAAAACCTGGTATCTTTTGTTGTGATAAAATTTAACACTTTCTCTCTCTCTCTCTCTCTCTCTCATATGTGTGTGTGTGTGTGTGTTTATATATGCATATGTGTCAGTATATATATGTATATATATATAGTTAGATATTTTTCAACGATGGTAGATGAAAGCTTTTGAGCCCATTTCAGATAAACTACTATAAATGCTGATTTTAGCCTCGTGGATGTTAGGCACGATCTTTCTGTCTGTTTATCTTTGGGTGTATATCTAAATACATAAGGGTACACGCTCCCATACATGTAGACATATAGGGTAGAATGGTGTTTTTGGCCTTGGCTAGGCAGCCGGCCAAGGAGAAGAAAAAATTATAACGAGCTTTACTCCGCTTAAAAACAACTCATATCCCGTTCGTGTGCATATGAGCTGGAAGGCGTTTGGGTATTTAATGGTGAAGTACTGATGAACTTGTGTCAGCTAACGAAATAAAAGTATGATAATATCCTGGAGAATGTCACACACAAACTCCTATGGGACTTTGACATACAAACGGATCACCTTATCTCGGCCAGAAGACCAGACCTTATAATAATAAAATAAAATGGAGAACTTGCAAACTTTGCTGTTCTGGCTGATCACAGAATAAAACTGAAAGAAAGTAAAAAGAAGGATAAGTACCTGGACCTTGCTAGAGAATTAAAAAAAAAACGATGGAAAATGAAAGTGACAATTATACCAATCGTGATTGGTGCTTTTGGTAAAGTCACCAAAGGATTATTCAAGGGAACTGAGGACTTGAAAATTAGAGGACGAGTGGAGACCATCAAAATTACTACATTATTGAGAATGGCCAGAATACTGAGAAGAGTCCTGGAGACTTGCTGTCACTCAAACTCCAATGAAAAACCATCAGCTAACGCTGATGAGAAAAACTCTAAGGAGTAAAAACTCCTATTACTACTACTACTACTAATAATAATCATAAACAACTGACAACTTTTAAACCACGTGTTTTCCTATATTTCTACAATTGTACATAATGTGTAATACGAGGAATAATGCATTGTAGTCACCTCTACCGATTAAAGATCAACAGCTTCTCAGACCAGAAACTCCCATCAACCTATCCTAAAACTGATTTCTTAATCTGATCAATTATTCTAATTAACACTAAATGCATGTCCTGATTGTTTGATTGTCTTGAGCCACTCGTCAGTTAAATGAATTCTCTCTTCTATACTTATGCAGGTCACTGCTGGAGAAGCAGGGACGAGCTCATAAGTGATGTACTCCTATGGACCCCCACATATGGCCGGGCAAAAGCAGGACGACCAGCTCGAATATACATCCAGCAGCTATGTGAAGATACGGGATGTGGCCCTAAAGACCTGCCAGAGGCGATGAACGATAGGGAGAAGTGGCGAGAGAGGGTCAGGGATATCCATGTCTGCGGCATGACATGATGATAATAGTTAACCCCGACTGGCAAAAATTATTGAATTAGCACTCTTATTTAACAGTAAATCAACTAATAACAGCTAAGAGGCATACATTTTTCCACAACATCAGGTGATACCTCATGAAGTTAGAATGTTCAACAATTAAATAAATATCGTTTTCAGCTTATCTGTCATTGTCTAAATTTCTGAGACGAAGCTTGATAATTTTTAACATTTTGAGTATTCAAAATTACTGTCTTTATCTTTTTTTATATTCACCATGTTTCAGCTGAACTCACTAATCATATTTACCAATCCCTCCGCTCGAGCAGGATATGACACAAGGTCAATTTTTAAGCGGAGTTTAACAGGTTTGAGTTGAGAGTTTTCCTTCTCCTAGACTAGTTGCCTCGCCGAGGCTGAAGAACCAGTCTGCCCTACTATTTACCCATAGCTGGAGGGAGAATAATTGGATTCATACCTTTCCCAGGGGTATTAGTGATATGTGAAATGCAATCAGACTCGTGCAGGATTTGAACTCGTGTCGCCGTGTTCATTTCCTACGACGATAACCATTACACCACGGGCACCTCCAACTCACTTACTAACGGAAGTAGATTGTTCCAATTTCGTTGACCATAACCAGGTACATGGGTTAAGCTATAGTAAGTATTCCTCGTTAATTTTTGCTGTAGTCAGGATTGAACCTGCAGCTTCCAGATGATTTCACTCTGAATCTCTTTAACCAAACACTGATGTCCGTTGCGTCCTATGTTCAGCAGGATACATGGTGTAACGGATATAGACGTTGGCTGGCCCGAAGTTCCGTGTAGACCTCTGAATTCGACGAGAAACACATGAAGATGGCTAAAGGACACATCGGCCGAAACGTTGGGAATATAAAAATGAAAAAAAAGCAGTTCAAAAACTTTAAGTGACAAAAACATATTTTTATCTATGTAAAATAGAGACTTTAGTAAATTATTTTGAGAATAAAATGTTTTCTAGCTAAACTTGGATTTCAAAGTTGGTGGGACATCTGGAAATGGGAATGTTTGCCTCTCCATATATACAAGACAACCAGGGATACTCAGAAGAAGAGGGTCAGTTGGTCACTATAAAGGGTAACGGAAAGTCGTGGGGGGTCAACCAGAGGAGAGTGAAAAAAGGAAGGAGTGTGTCACCAGAAGTGGTGGTGGTGGGGAGACCAACACCAGAGAAGAGACGCAGAGAGTCAATTAGAAAAGGACTCAAACAGACCAGTCAGTTGGAAAGAACCAGCCAGGAGAGGGAAAAGACCTAACGGAACTTGGAGCAGCCACACACGAAAACTACAACAGTAATGACTGGGCAAGAAACATAACAAGGTCTGTTGTCATTCTGTCACGCTTTGCGACTGCTTGTTCTTTATTAACAAGTGAACCAACAGACGGTATTTTGTGTTCGTCAGTTTTTATCCCTGTGAGGTTACTATGGGGTCTGACTGAAACCTAAGCTGTAGTGCTACGCCCATAGTGTATTTCGGGTCATGGTATTACATTTACTCCTAAATAAAAAAAATCGAGTAGAAATGAGAAAGTAGACCAAGCCTCTGAAAGAAGATGCATCGAGTCAAAGTTATAATGGTTCATACCAAACGAAAATCATGAAGAATAAATTATATGGAAAATAAACGAGTATGTTACGTTCTGTTTTGAAGCAAACCTGAAGCAGTACTCTTCAAAAGAGCAGCTGGACGGCCACTTGCTTCATCTCACAAACCATTCAAGGACAAATTCATAAGAGACATTTGATGGACTTCAATATATATCAGTGTTGGCCGATCAACAAAACTTACATTTATCACATCTGTGCGAAGAGAGTACATCGTCTAGTGGACCTGCCCGGAGCTATGGACGATAGAGACAGACAAGGACTGAGAGAGAGAGACAGAATCGAAGGATATCCGTGCTATCAGCATGACTTGATGATGATGTGTGTCTGTCCATTTACATGTAACTTCATAAATTTTAACTGTATAAGCGTATATTATCTAAGATTAATGATCAAAACGTAGTATCAATGCATTCTACCCTGGATCAAAATATCATTCCCTGGAACGTATACCAAGGAGTAGAGTGTAGTATTTATTCCCGTGTTAAATTGAAATTAAAAAGAGATGCAAAAATAAAAAAAAGTACAAAAAAAAAAAAAAAGAAAAAAAAAAGGAATTAGAATATATGCAGGTAAGAAATTATTTTCAGGAGTACTACAGAAAGTTTAAACCCACGAAAAAAAAAAAAAATGAATAATTAAATTAGAAAAAAGAAATAAAAATAATGAACTTTCCCTAAGAAAATGATTGAATCTTTCCAGTGCACAGATATTTTCTTCCCTTGACATAAATGTCGTACTTAATAGAGATACTACAATAGATTCAACCAAATAAAAAGCAGCGATAGATGGAGAAAGACAGAAAATAAATGACCATGTTCAATAAAAACAACAAAAGCATATATATATATATATATATATATATATATATATATACACACACACACATTCCCTAAGTAACACACGGATAAATATAAACGAGCAAATGTGAAAAATGCTGAGTGTTTCTTGATCAAACTCACGATAAAAGCATTCAAAAGTAAGGATTCACGCATATAATGAATAAGACATACACGTACCCCCCCCCAGATATTATCATATATATATATATATATATACATACACACACAGACACACAAAAACGCTGATTATATATATAATAAACCCAAGTAAGTATGTATACCCGCAAGTGCTTATATATATATATGTATGTATATATATATATATATACACACACACACACTCTCTATATATATTATTTAATGAAACATGCTTAAATATATAAGCATATATACAAATGTACACAAACATACGCATATATATGCTAATAAATACTAATATATACATATGAATATACACATACATTTTCATAAACGCATACATACATATATGTTCAAATACATGCACGCATAATATATATATATATAAATGCATGTGCACATCTTTTAGAGATAAAAGTAAAACTGACAGTATTAAAATGTATATAGATAAAATATGCATAGTAATTCATACATACATTCCTATATATGTATATACACACACATTATATATGTGTATATATGTAAAAATCTATGTAAGAATACGTATATCCCCAGACTCACACACACACACACATATATATATATATATATATATATATACACACATTCATATTTTTCTATAAATACACACACACACACACACACACACACGCGCATATATAAACACAGACAGACGTATTCATATACCTTCATACTTAATTACACACATACATATGTACATTCATCTATACTGTCATATCTTTTTTCTCATAAACCGCTCTTCCCATATATAGGTACACATACGAACATTTATATACATGCATATATCCATACATATACTTTATTATAAGTGTACCCATTAATATTTATATTCACACATTCATATAGATGTTCACATACGGTTGTTTGTGTGTGTGTATATGTATATATACACACACGTATTAATGTTCATATATACGTTGACACTGGTATTCCTATATACTCATTTGTTCATATGATGGTGAGTTTTCGTCGAATAATGAGTAACGTGCTTGTCCTTGAACTAGCTATGTTTGAACTTCAATTGTGCTGTCACTTTCATTTTCGTACTCATACTCTTGGGTCAAATAGAACTCTACATTCCCCTAGCTCTGGTTTTAATAGAGTCACTGCTTTTCTTTGAGGACAGCTCTAGTATGAAAAAACCCTTGAAGATTGGTATACAACAAAACAAAGAAATCGAAATATCCACCCACAAACACACACACACATATATATGTATATATATATATATAGATATAGATAGAGAGAGAGAGATAGCACGTATGTATATATAGTTCGTTTACCATTTGTTGAAACAAAGCACCAACCTCTCAGATATTCCTTTTCGACTTCTTTATGTGTCTACAGATTGACTATTTTAGGGATATAGTTCCAATTCCATATATTTAACCAAATTTATCGAAAACCAGACTTGGACAATGGAGCAGAAGTTCTTTAGAGTGAAGACATTATGCACCCAAGCCTTTCAAAATTGTTTAACAAAGATGCAGGAGTAAGTCCAATTTCAAGACATCTTTCAACCGTTATCAGATCTTCTAGTCGGTCAAGATGTTGAAATCTAATAGCATTTGTGAAGATCGAACGGCATTGGGATCCTCACAACTTCAACTTCTCACACCAATTCGAGCACGTAAAAATATCTGCGTTAAAGAGTCTATTGCCAGAGTTTGTCTAGATCTTTCCGACTAATAACAAAGAACTTGAAATCCTTCCATCTTATGTTCAGTGCATTCTCACTCAGGATCCCAGACTTCATTCCTACCGGTTCCAGAAAATTTAATTAATCCAAGTAGACATGGAAAAAAGGGTCGCAATGTTTTTACAAAACTTTATTACTCTTCTCCTCCAAAATAATCTATGATAGTTGATATGCCATAAAACCCAAACAACTACTAACCTTCCTCCTTTAGTAATCATTTGTCTAGTTAGGTTCTGTTTAATGTAGGTTTAAATTTATGAAGTTTTTCCTTTTATTTGGAGTAATGTGTAGTCGTCAGTTTGTTATATGGGCATTATTTTAAACATTCATTATTGCATTTGAAATATGTTTCTGTTCTTTTAACATAATAGCAGTGAGGGGATTCAGTTGTTTAGCGTCCGAGTCGATCCTACGTACACGTTTAACACTTGCAACATTCGATTACGAAACCTAAGGAAAAAATTAAACCCCGAAAATATACATACATGCCTGGAAATGAAAATTCACATATACACACGAATACACAGAATTCACTCTCGTAAACATACCCCCCACATCTGCTGATGCCAAAGGTTGTCGCATAAAATTAAGTCCAAGTGGACATTCACAGGCACAAATTCGGTAATTAAAAAATAACCGCAATCTTATCAAAACAGTCACCACTATAAAAATCTAAGGGCACGCTAAGACCAACCATTAAATTCCTAGAGACAGAAACCCGTGTAGAAGTAGAACCCCCCCCCAAAAAAAAACCCCAAACAAACCTGAATCTAAATTCACTTGCGGATCGATTCTTTTTAAAGTACTTACTTTTTTCTCATTGGACTAACTATATATAATTAAAGTAAATGCAAAATTCTGATTCTACAACACTAGACCAGGTACATAATCCAGAAAAATTTCAAATTATGTACACAAGAAATCCCTTATTTTAAGTTTTATGGAATATTCACGATAATATGATGGAAAACTGAGAAAAGTGTCCTATCACTCGTAACTATATAGCAGTGAAGAGTTACGTGAAACTCACACACACGAAAGAAAGAGAGGACATACAGATGTGTTTTGTTATGTTCCTGTATCTTCGTATATAGAACAGGTTATTTGAATATGTTGTGAACAAAAAGTATGGTCTTTAAGTCAGGAAATATATAAATATATTTCTTGAGAGAAACCCAACCGCTAAAAAAATAATGGACGTATTCTAATATGACTTGATTAAACATGCATAATTTTTGTGCGGCATTGCATTCGTAAAAGATCTGCCAACACTGTTGGTAATGTTAGCACAATATGATTATGTTTGTTTCATGTTACTTGTAATACGCTCAAATATCATGCTGTCTCGTATTTCAAACACGTTTCTGAATTACAGTGTAATTAAAGCCAATGGAAATAACAAGTTTATCAGAGATTGCCCCAGTACTCAAATACGAAACGACAGCAATTCCATTTGTAGGGTCGAGCAGTTTTGCTTGTTCGTTGGGTTTTATGGCATATCAACACTTGTTGGTTATTTAACGCCAAATCCATTTTTATGTAAATAATCTGTTCTATTTCAAACATTCAGCAACTATGTGAGGATACGGGATGTTGTCTTGAAGACCTGTCTAGGGCGATGAACGATTAGGAAAAGTGGCGAGAGAGGGTCAGGGATATCCGTGCTACCAGCACGACATGATGATGATGATGATTTCAAACAATTCAGTTTAGCATAAGTACACAGTTTAATTGTCAAAAATTTTCTATCTCAAACTATTTAAGTAGTTATATGTAACAATTCAGTTAAGTGTAAATACAGTTTTAATGTCGAAAAACAGTTCTATTTGAAATAATTCAGTCAAGCATAAGTACGCAGTTTAAATGTAAGTACGGTTTAATTGTCAAAAATATTTCTATTTCAAGCTATTTAGTTTACTCAAACAATTCAGTTCAACATAAGTATGTTGTTAGTTCTATGTAACCCATAGATAGGGCCATATCAGGTGCTACCACTCCAGGCCAGAGTGGACCTGGGAGCGATGGCAATGAAGGAGTACTCCGCATTCCCCCAAGCTCCAAGACTGCTTGAACCTCACCATCAGATTGTTTAGTGTCATATTCAGGTCTTACCCCTCTGCAGAGGTGCAGTCAGTGTATTCTATTGTCAGTGGGCAATCGAGCAGGTTTCATTGTATATTTGGAGATGAGTAGCTCGTCTAAATTTCTGCATATTTTGAGAAAGATAGAAACGAAATCTGGTGGACACAGTATTCCTCATAAATAAGTATACCCCTAGCAATTTTTATAATATTTCATAAGTTATTTTTCTTCTAAACGGATCATACCAGGATTTGATTATTTCTGGTTAAGTAAAAAAAAAAAAAAAAAAAAAAAAATGAAAAAAAATGAATAAAAATTTACTAAAATAAAAACGGATATTATTAAGCATTATTTATTTCCAAAATCTTCGGCATTAACCACAAAATAAAAGTAAGAACATATAGCAGAACATATATTCTGTAAATCTATGCAGTGTCTTTATTGCAGCGTTCTAACAGACAGTCTTAGTTTGAAGGTTTAAATCTTAGAGAATTGATAATAAAAATAGTCAATGATATCTGTTTTTGGTATATCGATATATAAATATAATAACATTATAGATAATATAAACTATAAATTCTTGTTATATTTGATTTAGAAGAAAACTAACTTTTCATTTTAAAAAAAATAGATAAATCATTTAATTTTTACTTAATACGTCATCTTGGAAGATTCACATGAAAGAAAATGGCTTTGCGCTAAAGAAAAAAAAAAAAAAAAAAAAAAAAGAAGCAAACGATATCCCACGGAAAATATGACTGATGAAGACAACACTGATTATCTAGCATTTTTAAAAAATGCACAAGCATTAACTGGATTCCTAGTGCATCATCTGGAACAAACAGCAAGAGGCATTGGTCTCTATGTGATCGCAGATAAAATAGAGTTCATATATTTTAACCAAGATTACGCCATCTCAGTCCATGCTAAGCCTCTGAAATTACTGACAACAGTTCACATACTTCGGTAGCAATATCTCATCCACTGAAAACAGTGTCTATTGACGCATAGGAAAGGTATTGGCTACTCATGACCGTTTAACAGCTATATGGAAATCTGGTCTCTGATATAAAATATTTCTTTAAAGCTCTAGCCGAGTTGATACTATTGTATAGTTGCACCCTTAGACACTTAGTAAATGGTTGGATAAAAAAGGCTATAGAGGAACTACACAAAGATACTAGGTGCTGTTTTGAACAAATTGTGGAAGCAACTCCAACTAAACAGCAACTTTATAGCCGCTAACTTCCTATCTCACAAATCTGCAAGTAAGACATGGTTTGCTCTGCTGAAGAAGTCACGACAAACTCATAAACTATGTTCTTCTATGGACTATTCCACATGGACACACTTGTGTTAGCAGACAAGGAAAACACCCACACTCATCAGCTCTCTGGAGAACAATACTGGAACCTCACCATTAGGTTGTTTAGTGTCAAAATCAGGCCACTCGTTGGGGTTGGGATCTTATCCCTCTGCAGAGAAGCAGTCGATGTAGACTACAGCTCCAGGTGACTGGACAGCGATACAGTTACGGAATACGAATTAAAAGCAGGTGTTTTCTAAGCGTAGAAATGACAGTCTAAGTTCTGGAAGTGTTTACGTGTTTCAATGTCACTGATTATATATAACATTTCTTTTAAACTTGCAAAAAGGAATTTTATATTTGACAACACCCTACGGATAGATGGCGAAACGGTACGCTCACATAAACTTGATACTCCAATAGCACTCTTGTCTAAACATTCTAATCTGAGATAGCTATACTCAGCAGTTGAAATAACACATGCGTTAACTTCATCCAAGCATCCATTCTTATGAAATATTTTAGATTAGTTATCTCTCTCAATTGCCTATTATCTGGCTCACCTAGAAAGCTGTCATTGGGCTTTCATAACTTTTATTTTCAAGACTAAAAATACAAGTCAAAATGACAGTTGCGATGAAAAAAATAATTTAACATTCGTATGGGAGCACGTTTATGAAATAATTTCAAATAGTCTGCATATTCCTGGAATCTCCCACAGGTGATTAAAAAATGTTTCTCTACTGTGGAAGTATATTAATTAGCAAAGCAGAACTGATATTAAAGAGATCACATAGGAAGATTCTAATAATGTTAACAGGAATGGTGAACTGAGGGAGTTTTTTCAATCATGAATGAACTACCGGAGAAATATTAGCATTTTTAAACTCTCTCTCTCTCTCTCTCTGGGGGTTGAGCACTCTGGCGAAGGAATTGTCGGCCGCCGCTAGCGTAATGCGAAGCTCTTCGAAAGAACTGAGCACTCTGGTAGCCGATAGGGTATAAAAAATGTAAACAAACGGCTGCTGCTGCTAAAATAAATACCTTAAAAATTCCCTTAGTCAACGTGGTCCGCTTGGTGGCTGAGAGGTCTGAAACTTAGTCTAACGTAAAGTTGGGCGGGTTTCGATCCCGGCTTCGAGCGTCCTTCGTATCTAGTCACACTGAAGAGTTCTGATAGAACGAAACAGTCTGTCTGTGGATGACAATATATATATATATATATATATATTTATGTTTTTTGAGAGAGAGAAATTTGCTTAAATTTCACATGTCCTGCTTCTTAATCATATCTGACCTAACGTTGAGAAGTTCTTTGGGAAAATCAGATCGGTTTTCGAAGTAATCAATCAACAGCGTCTTAGATACTTTCTAATAGTCGAATTATTGAAGGAATACGTGCAAATAACTTCAAGACAACACTTTTGTTTTTAAGTTTCTCCAAAGCAGATGATTTCATGAATAGAGAAAAGATGGAGCAAATACGTCTCGCGTATGGGTTTTTTTTTCCAAAAGAAACAGTTATCACAATCGTTTACCTGATCATGCTTCAAACTATTATTATTATCAGTAATAGTAGTAATGGTTCACTAAAAAATAGTCTCTTGCCAAGTTTAGTTCAGGTTTTGTTTAATTCCATTGCGGAAATCATAGATCAATTTCTCCCAGTGGAATTTCTCAACGAGACACGTTAATTCGTTACTGGCATGTCAAGATTATAGTGTACGTAGTGAATGAGTAAAGAATTGAGCAAATACCTCTGCTCCTTAAAGCGAAAGGTTGTAAATATTATTAACCTTCAAAAGGGAACGGATATTGTTAGCTATTGTTTATTACCAAACTCTATATCGATATTATGTAATCAAAAATACGAATATGAAGAAAAAAAATTAGTACACACCTGATGTGTATGTTTTTTTTTTTTTTTTGGTTACAGTGGTATTGAAATAATACTCTTCCTTAAAGAGTTTATGTGCAGTAATGTTTGGTAATAAATAACTAATAATATCCGTTTTGTAATTTGATGTTTTGCTACAAATAACATTTTCATGTCTTTGAGTAGAACTCAAATTTTTCGAGAGAATTAAGAGGGTACATAATTTTTGGTAACATTGTATATGTAGAATGGATATATATATATATATTTGTGTCAATGTCCAGTCGTTTGTTTAATTGTTTTAATATATAAAATAATCAATTTGATAAATTTATGATTTCATGTTCCGATAGCAAGTCGATTGACTTATAACATGAGTATCGATGTATACTCATATTGTAAGTTAATCAACATACAGTAGAAAATGAAATTAGAAATTTATAAAGTTGATTATTGAAGGAGGTGCCCGTGTAATGGTTATCGTCGTAGGAAATGGACACGGCGACACGAGTTCAAAACCTGGACGAGGCTGATTGCATTTCACTTAGCACTAATACTCTTGGGAAAGGTATGAATTCAATTATTCTCCCACCAGCTATGGCAGACTGAGTTCTTCAGCCTTGGTGAGGCAACTAGTCTAGGGGAAAGAAAACTCTGAACTCAAACCTGTTAAACTCCGCTTAAAAATTGACCTTGAGTCATAACCTGCCCGAACGGAGGGGTTGGTAAATATGATAAAGTTGATTATTAAAATCTAGCTTAGTTTCTTAATGACATATAAACCTTCCTGGGTTATTTAATGCCAAAGCCATCTTTGTAGAAGAACAGCAGTGGTATTATTTAATCCATAGCTGGGGTATAAAAGAGTTCTAACATTTCCCTTGGTTATTAGTCCGAAAATAGACGCAATAGGCGACTAGAGTTCGAACTTGCGATGTCGCGGTTTTTTACGTTTGCCGCTGTACCAAAGGGACACCCACTTCTTATTGTTATTATTTCTATTCCAGCCATACAAAATCATTCAACGGTAAAATTTAGTCTTAAACTTAGGTCACCGTTAGGTACTCGAAAGTATTTCTAAAACATTACCGGCCCATTGTTATAATAGTCGGAGTATTCGCCAACCGTCTCGGAGACCGCAGTTCAATCCCAGGTCGAGTCATACCAAAGAATTAAAAAAAAAAAAAAAAAAAAAATGGTACTTCATGCCTCCTTGCTTAATACTCAGTATTTTAAGGTACGGTTCAAGAGAAAGTGGCGGAATTCAAGAAAAGGAGTAGCGCTCTCCCCTGCACCCTCGGGTTGTCCTCGACTGCGGTCGGCTAACTTATTTAAGAAAAAATATTGATTGTCAAACTGAGTCGCCATCACGTCACGCTGACAAGATGGTCTCCTGCTAGATCGAATTTAAGCAGAAATGAGATATATTATTACTTATATCAACCCTGTTTTTTTTGTGGGGGGTGTAAAATATACTGATTGTACCTCTGCAGATGGGTCAAACTCCCTCTAACGTGTTCCGTGGGTATGACAATGAATAGTATTTTATGGTGAGTCTACAGTCCTGAAGTTTAGGGAATGTGACATACCTTTCATTACCATTGCTCTCATTTCTACTCTGACCCAAATCGGTGGTACCTGTTAGAGTCTGACCAATAGGTCAAAAAGAACTGTTCTATCATTTACGATGAATTATTGATATTAGTTATTTGAAACTGTGCCGCGATGTGCAAATTGTTTATATTATATAGGTTAATATGCTATAAAACCTAACCTTTGTGGGTTATTTAATGCCAAATCCCTATATATATATATATATATATATATATATATTAAATGGAGAAATGGTAGATTTGGTAAATCCTTCAAAGATGAGATAAATTTCAGTATTTCGGTTTATCCATTTATCCATTAATCTGTCACATTACCGGTTCATTGGCCTAGTGGGCAGAGTGTTCAATCTCAGAAAAGACTTTTAAAAAATGGTACTTGATACCTTTTTGCTTAACACTCAGCAATATAAGGTATGTATCAAGGGTAAAGTGGCGCAATCCAGGGAAAGGAGTAGCGCACACCCTTACTCTTCGGAGTAGTAACTATTGAAAAGGGAGCCTTCGATTACAGTCATCAACTTTATCATTATATCAAATATATGATTTGTAAAGACATTTTGTTGATAACCTTTTTAAACAAGCCTGTGTTAATTTTTTTGCACACTGTTAAATGATTTCAAGTATTCCAAGCAAGCACTAATAATTCTATTCATAGTTAAATGGTTTCAAGTATTGCTATGTAAAAGTAACAATTTAACATCAATCAGTTGTTGTCACACATTTAAATAGATATACATATGATTTGTAAGGGAATAGTTTGTAGGTAGTTTCATTTTAAACTGAGTTTCAACATTTTTTTTGCACACTGGTATTGCTATTGCTTCTACGCAGTTAAATATTTTCAGTTATTTTAAACTAATACTAAAAATTCAATTCAATATGAATCATCACGAGTACT
>OY757924.1:68605694-68663194 GCA_963585895.1 Sepioteuthis lessoniana | reverse complement strand
TATGGCGTTAGATTTTAGGTTGTGGGTGATCAAATGAATAACTTGTCCCGGAAACATAGCGATGCGTCGTCTCTTCTAATCAGCGTGCGTCCATATGTGTGGGATGAGGAACTGAGCTATTTTCGTTGTTCACTTGATAACAATACGTTGTCCAAATAATAAATCAATCCTATATAAGCGATCAGTAAAACCCCCAAAGTTCAATGAGGAAGAAAAATGCATCTTGATTTACTGTTATTAAAAACTACGCAAGCACTATCGGATACTCGGCCCTACCCGTTGTCAACCACCCGAAAAACACTTGTACAAGTTGTGTTTACGGGTAGAGGCGGTGAAGTTACACCCACCACCTTCAGTGTTTGTTGAAGAATGTTAATAGTATGAGACACGCAAGCACGTCCCGTTAAGAACGCACGCAAGTTTCGTTCTTATTTCATTTCTTTCTTTCTTTCTTTCTTTTAAAACCCTCATTTTTGTTCTTTTGTTTCACTTCATGCTTTCTTATTTCTTTCTTTAAGACACCCATTTTTTATTTTTTATTTTATTCCATTTCTTTCTTTGAAGACCCTGTTTCTTTCTGTTTTATTTCATTACGTTCTTTCAAGACACCCATTTTCTCGTTCTACTTATTTATTCATTCCATTTCATTTCATTCTTTTTTCAAGACCCCACCCCCATTTCCTTCGTTTATTATTCTATTATTTCTTCTTTTTCTTACTCCATTTTATTCTTTTTTCAATACATTTTTTTCCTTATTCTATTCATTTTCTTTCTTTCTTTCTTCCTTCAGTATCTTTATTTCCTTCTTTTTCACGTCTTTCTTTCTTTAAGAAACTCTTACTTTTTTTTCTTTCCTTCTAGAAGAAACCATTTACTGTTTCTCTTCTGTCTTTCCTTTTCTCTTAATCTCCAACACCCACGCAACTTTTAAAAAATGATACACTGACCGCCACATTTAACTTCTAACAGTTTAACGCAAACGACTACACACGCACACGTACGACAAGCTGACACACACACTTGTAATTGATTAAAACTCAAACACACTCATTGACGCCTTTTCTAATCTACGGCTTTGTCAATTAACCTTTCGGTTATCGAAGACAAAACTATCAGTAACGAATTATCTACATTTGCAGAAAGTGAGGCAGATATTTCGAGGATTGTTGTCTTTCCGTTTAGCGACACGGCAATCTGTTTGAATGTCCGTCAGAGCACGACACTCATCATTAAGTGGCTGATAAATGGAATCCATCTATCTCAGTTAATTCACATCCATCTACCTATCAGTCTATCTCCCAGTCTATAAGGTGTTTGTTGTCAGCATGAAATGTTATGTGTTTACGAATATTTACACATGTATATCATTAAATCAGTAGCTATCCATTGATAATACACTTAGTTTTGTGTTGCTTATTCATCAGAAAGAATATGATATCATAAAAATCTCGAATAAAAAAATTAATAACTGCGTTTCAGCTTGCAATTGATTGAATCACCCCACACTTTGCAACAGACATGATACATAGTTTCTTAAATGTATTTCATAAATTTTTATAATTAGGAATATATGTAGTAATACATTATATATATATATATATATATATATATAAACATTGCTTATGTTTATGTTCATTCATTTCCATGGCCAATTTTCATCTTTAATGAAAATGTGTGATTAACGTAGCTCACCTGACGATCGACTTCGTGAAACTCCCAGTCACGGGTTATATTATCTTAGGATATCTCATTGTAATATTTACTCTGTACCTTCGTTTTATTATCAAGTGTTGAGTATTGAGCACTTTAATTTTACATGGTTAAATGTTGTTTTAGATTTTATCTAACGCTTCTATGTGTGTGTGTGTGTGTGTGTGTTTCTCCATTTATCTGAATTTTAAATTAAGGCAAATAAAGTTACTTCTGTTGACACTTTAACGTTGAGCCTCAACAGAATCGTATTAAATGTAAAAGCTTAGAAGAATCCAATCGTACACGTGCGAACAAATTCAAATATAATACACCCAGGCACAAAACGTAAACAAATTTGCAATTCACACATCTTAAATAACCTTTCCTTGGGCAGAAAAATCATCTTTCTAAAAAGCAGAATGAAATTAAGAGAAAAAAAATAATAATAAGAGGAAACAAAATCCAACCTAAAAAAAAAAAAAAAAAAAAAATACATCAAAGTACTTCGCCTATTCATCGCATACTCATATATATATATATTTTTTTTTCCGCTCAGTTTTCTTTCCTGTCCATGCTTTGTAAAAGTCACTATCCCACGACTTTTCTCATAAACATACAGTTTTATTATATCTGTCAGTTCATATCTATCGATGTATAAATCTCAATCTGTTTTCATCAATATATCTATCTCGGTCTGCTCATATATCTCTATGTCTGCTTGACGACCCGTGAAGTAGTTGAGTTCCCGTGGTAAAAACGGCCTATGATTCACATTTCTATTGCGGAAGGTTACAAAAAAAAATAAAAAATAAAGAATCATCTTTTCCTACTTATCTCCGTTATTTTGAGAACTTGTATGATTACAATAGGTTCGAGCGCGTATGCAGACCCCACAAAATTATTCCTTGTAAAAATGGTCCGGAAAACATTTATTTTCAAATTTAATTCTGTTTTAAGGGTATTACTCAAATAAAAATCTGCGGAGTTTTGGCTGGGTTCTGTCTATATAGAGCGTGAGATTATATATATATATATATACACACACACACACACACACACACACACACACACACAAGAGAACATTGAGAATACACAGTATGAGAAAAGTGAAAGCAATGATAAGTCTAAGAATAAACAAAGAAAAAATAAGGAGCCTGAAAGAATTAAGCAAGAGATATCTTAAAAAAACTATCCATATTTTCCTAACCAAATGACGCAGCTGGTTTCGCCCTTCATAAAATCAAACTTACCTCTAAATCTACAGGAGTTTGGCCCTGCGATTTGCTTTTGCAACTACTGGATGACTTTATAGGTACCGAAGTCGAAGCTGTATGTCCGTAATTCATGATTGGTAAAAATCCAAAGAAACGATCACAAAAGTACTCGAACCGTCGCGAGAGACAACAGTTTAGATAGTCGGGCAAAAACTTAAAGGAAAGAACACAGGGGAAAACCGAACAGAAACCGTTGTTTCTCTAGGAAATAAACGAATATATATATCATATAAGATATGAAAATAAAATATATAACACTTCCCTTGTGAAATATCAAATTCCTTCACCCGAGAAAATACAGAAGGAATTTTTTTTTTCGTGTCGGAAATGTTACACTATTTTTCTTGGTTTTCCGTTTCTTTTGACTGATTTTATTTTATTTTTTTGTAAATAGCTATTTTTTTGAGATATCTAAAAAGGTTATTCACGTGTGTGTGTATATATATAATTTCTATTCCAGATTATTTAAAAAAAAAAAACATCCGTTAGCTGAATACATCATGTCAGGTATGTATTTAAATATAAATAGTTGATTTGGATCGTGCCGTGAACTCAGTTTGAAACTATAGAATACAATTGTTATTAAGTGTGTGTATTATATATGTATATCTGGATTTTATAAAATAAATCCTTTGATGTTTTTGATTATTATCACTTTAATTTTTTTTCTTTTACACACACGTAAAAGTCGGTATCTGAAGAAAGATAGGATTACTTTAAAATTTATGAAGAATTTTTTCTGCCGATGGATTTTTTTATACGCGTACTCAAAAAGTATTAAAAAAGTACATAAATGAATGTGTGTGTGTGGTTATTATGTATATCTATATGTGTGCGTTTGTGAATGTATATATCAAATGGATTAATTGTGTGTGTGTGTTTATTCTATATCTATGTGCACCTTATTTTTCCGTTTGCAAACATGTGCGTGAATGGTGTCTATTTCCGCGAACGTATGTATACACGCAAGTGGATCTATCTCACTCTGCGTCTGTATATTGAATGTATAAATATTTGTCTATCAATATAGGCGTAAAATATCCACAGCTATTGGTAATACTCCAAGAGTTGACAAATTTTCGGAAACAAGCCTCGACGCTGTAAATAAAGAAAAACAGTTCAAAGTACAGAATTATATGTGAAAGTTGCCGAATAACAAATCACTGAGATGGAGAAACCCATAAAATCTATCAGAAAAGGAAGAACAAAGGATTATTAATCCAGCATTTTTTTCCAGGTTGTTTTTGTTTTTTTTTGGGCTTTTTTTAAACACCCAACAGAGCGCTTCAATTGCTCAGTCGTCTGACAGTATAAACCCGCGCGATGTTATATCTCTACCATAATAACGACGACGACGATGACGAAGGCAAGCGAACGGCAGAGCTGAGCGAGACGCCCGTAGAAGTCGAAATAGCGCAAAGACGTTGAAGAGAGAAAGAAGGGGAGAGGAGAAACACCTTCATTTCAAGTAGTGAGTTTTGCAAGCGGGCTGTACGTGTGTCGTCATTATTTGCTAGTAAGAAAAGTACGACAACAATACGTTGTGTTGCGAAGAAGAAAAAAATTAATATAAAAAGGTGCGAACCTTTTTTTTAATATATATTTGCATACACTTTCTTTTATACTGTTTCGAGTACTCTGTCTTAGACAAAAGCTAAGAAAGATAACGTTATGTACAAAGCTTCTTATCTAGTGTCACACACACACACACACTAAAAGTAGATAGTTAATATAAACATGTGCAATTTAAAAAAAAAAAAATCACTAACATTTTAAAGTGCGAACGATAAGTAGTTCATTCTCTACTACTTGCTAAGTGTATATATCTCGACTGCTTTGTTTTCATTTTGTATATCTTCTCAGAGTTGAAAATGTTAACTCCTGTTTGCAATGGCAAGGTAGTAGAGTGCGTGTGGCTTGTTGAAGGAACGAATAAGCGACATTGTAGACGGACGTATGGAAGTATGACATGTGCGCTGATACGTATTGTCACCACCGGATAAAATATATGATAGAACTAGAGCCGATATACAATCGGAGCTATTTTTTTTTTTTCCAAAGTCTTTCCTGACTAGCTTTCTATTGTTCATTTTCTTGCGAGATATACAATATCTGTCTATTCATTATCGCTAAAATTATCACACAACACTACTATATTATTTACAAAGACACATTTGTACACAAACCAAACAAAACAAAAAAAAAAAAAATGAAATAAAGTAAGGATGAATATACTTTAAATATTTTTTTGAAAATGAAATTTCCAGTCCAATCTGCAACTAATTGATAATTTTGTTGGGTCTGCGTATCGTTGCATTTCTTTCTTCTTTTTTTTTAATTCTCTACATTTTCGATATAATGGAGATAAGAGTGAAATGCTAATTAGACTTCTTCACCACTTCTCGAATAGATGTATCGATACAATCATAGATCCCCATTACAATGCGAACCCAGCTAGTTTACAGTTAGTCTCGTATTCAATAAAAACCCGATAGAAAATGATTCATTATATATATAAATGAGAGAGGGGGAAGGTGAGGTTTATATATATATATCATCATGTCGTGTTGGTAGCACGGATATCCCTGACCCTCTCTCGCCACTTTTCCCTATCGTTCATCGCCTCAGGCAGGTCTTCAGGACAACATCCTGTATCCTCACATAGTTGCTGACTGTATGTTCGTGCTGGTCGTCCTGCTTCTTCATATTATGAACTTGCCCAGTCGGCTGGGGCTGTAGAATGTACTGACTGCACCTCTGCCGAACGGTAAGACCCACCCCCAATGAGTGTCCTGAGTATGACACTAAACAATCGGATGGTGAGGTTCCAGTGATGCTGGGGATTTGAGGAATGCAGAGCACCCTTTCATTGCCATTACTTCCAGGTCCACTCTGGCTCGGCTTGGTAGCACCTGATAGGGCCCTATCTATAGGTTAAGTAGAAATAACGGCACACTAATGCTAAACTGAATTATTTGACTAAACTGAATTGCTTGAAATAGAAATGTTTTTGACAATTAAACCGTACTTAGTATAAGCACGCAGTTTAAATGTAAGCTGAGATGTTTGAAATGGAACAGTTTTTTGACATTGAAACCGTATTTACACTAAACTGAACAGTTTAATATAGAACTGTTTTGACATTTAACTGTGCGTAAACAAAATCTGTACTTATACTAAACTGAATTAGCTGAACTAGAACTGAATAGCTTGAAATAGCAATGTTTTTGACAATTAAACTGTACTTACATCTAAACTGCATAATTATGCTAAACTGAATTGTTTGAAATAGAACTATTTTCATTAGAATGGATTTGGCGTTAAATAACCTATGAAAGGTTGATATGCCATAAAACCCAAACGAACATTATTAACAAAATGAAAAAGCCGCATTTAATATCAACTTTCCTTAAAGTAAATGTTATGCGTAAAACATCATTGTATTATTTACAACAGAAATGATTCTCGTTAAAACATTTAAAGCAAAATCATTTGCTTTAGTCTTATTGAAAGCACAACTTTATCACATGTGCAGGTCGACTCTTAACTTTATAGTCAGTAAACCCTTGACATTAATTTTATAACCAATCCTTCCGATTATGTCCGAATTTTAACCTTACAAAATTATTACTCATGTATAGGTCGACCCTTATCACGAAATCATTAATATATGGACTACCCTGCTGGCGAGGCTTAGAAGATGCAGGCAGTAACCGCCTTGGGAGGATCGAGACCCCACTTAAAAGAGAAAAGTGTATATCTTGGGTATGCGACTAAATTGCATCTGATCATGAGGAACCAGTTCTGAAAATCTGAAGTCTGTGGAATACTCCTACATAGTCATTACTCTCAGGTCCACTCTCATCCAGGTTGTTATTCCTGTTAGGGTACCATAAATCTATTTCAAAATTATTTCTATTAAATATGACCAAATGAAAAAAATGTAAAGATGAACATGATTCCCTAACCTCTAAACATATGCTGCTGAAACCAACCAACCAACCAACCAATCAATTTATGGAATAAATTTTTCGGCCAAGGTTTTCTTCCAAGTCCTTTCAATTGTTTGAATTTACGCTTTACTTATTGTATTTGTAGTGGTCGAGGATATTTTTTTTGTTAAAAATAGCCTCAAAATTTACCTAGATACAACCATCAACGGTATCCAAACGGGTATATTTACATTTTTCGGGCCAATCTCCCCATCTTTGTCGCCATGTTTATCCCTACCCTTCGGCCGTTGTATGCTCCGGCCTCCTTCAGGTGGTTGGAATGTCGAACTTGGCTCTTTATTTCGCTCACCGGGATAGACTGTTCTAGTTCCATGAGCCATGTTTAATGGATGTCAGTTATCAGTTATCTCCTGTTAATTTCCCCTCTGAAAGTTCTCCACTGCCTTCACCGCGTATTGAACTTACTCTTTTTGAGTATGTCACTGGATCAAACCAACGCCTTTATCCACTGTGCCAAAAAGAGTGTGAGTTCAATACCCGGTGAAGGCAGTGGAGAACTTTCAGAGGGGAAATTAACAGGAGATAACTGATAACTAACATCCATTAAACATAGCTCATAGAACTAGAACAGTCTATCCCGGCGAGCGAAATAAAGGGCTAAGTCCGACATTCCAACCACCTGAAGAAGGCTGGAGCGTACAACGGCCGAAACGTAAGGATAAACATGGCAACAAAGATGAGGACAATAGTCCGTAGAATGTAAATAATGTACATAATACCTCACCTCAGAAATATTGACGGTTATATAAATATTCTTTAGACGATTGATGGAAAACAGTCTCTTTCCATTTCAATGCTATGTTGTAATTTGCTAAGCTTTTTGCTTAGATGTGGCACAAGGCAATATGTTGGGGGCACCCAATCAGACTCGAACTCAGTTGTGTAGGTTGCTAGTCTAGCTTGCTAACCATTACACCGTCCGAGACACCATCATTCGGCTATGTACCTCAGTTAAACTGGCTTCGATCTTCGTATGTATTAGCAATTTCCTTCATAAAAATAGAATCCCTGTTTTATATTTATTTGGAGAAAAAAAGACAGACAAATAAATTCATAAAACTTTTTAATCGCCCTGTCGGTGGGGCTGTAAACAGACTGACTATACCGCCCCCCACAAAAAAAAAAAGCATGGATGCCCTGAGTATAACGCTTAATTGCATCTGATTGTAAGGATATTATTCAGGAGATTTAAAGAGTTTGGGTCCCATCTATGGTTTAAAGAGATCGGTTTGAAAATTATTCACATTAGATATGAATACTCGCTACCATATAACTGAGTACAATTTTTTTATTTCAAGAAGAGTTATTTAAAGATAATTGTTTAGTAAGTATTATTAATTAATTAATTAATTGAAACAATAGACTGGGTGCGGATGTAAAATATGGAATCATTTTTTAAAATGATTTTCTTTTTAGTCTGATTCGTCCAATTTAAAAAAACAAAAACTGATAAATCGAAATTTTCATGATTAGTTCTATTATTCACGCACTTTTTCATTTAAATTCTGCCGAATAGGAGTGAGAAAGAAAAAAAACGAAAAAGAATCTATGATTTGTTTAACGCCGAAACGAAGACAAAAAATATCCGAAATAATTGGAATTTCTTTATGACTTCCATCAAGCCCACATTGTAACTCTTTATTATGCTACAGGGGGAGGGGGCTAAACAAATGCAACTTTTCATCCAAATATTGGTTCGCTTAAGACTGCTATTGAAGAGATATGGAATAAAATGTCTGAAGAATCTATTTTGAAATCATTCAAATCGTTTCGAAGGCAAATGGATACAATAATTAAGAAAAAAAAATGACGGTCATATTGAGTAAATTAACTATTTTGTCCATCTTATTTTGTTTATTTTTAAAAAATAAATTTTGTTCTATAATAAAGCTATTTATTATTATACTAGAATATTCCTAATTTTGCTTTCACACCCTGTAACTGTGAAAATAAATGGCTATAATAGAAATAGTTACTTGAAAAAAAAAATGATTATTGATATTGGAAAAGAATACTTGAAACCGAAGAACTGTGTGGGAATTATTTGTATTTGATAGGAATAATTCAAAAACGGATGCAAAATAAAAAAAAAAAAAAAAAAAAACTAAACCAAAACAAACTCAAGCAACTACAGTAAAAATGTAGTTATGAATGTACAATGAACGCAATTATCTAACCTCTAGGCATAAAATAACCCTGGATGTTTTGAAATACGGTTAAAATAAATAGAGCAATCCTCTTTTCTATTAGTGTGCGTTTTTTTTAATTTTAGAATTTATTGCTCCTAACATTTCGGCATAAAATAAATTTTCGCCTCTTATTTAGCGTGGATGGGTACTTCGCTTTGTAGTTTTCATAATTTTAGTGATCCGTTGTATATATGCGTTTATTGTGCTGAGCGAAATTGGTAGTTTAATATTCGGATAATTAATGCATGTCACTTGGGTTCGTAAGGTGGATTTTTGAAATTGACTTCATTGTGGCTGAAATACTCGTTTTCTTCGGAGGTCAAAATCAAAGCTTGACAAAGTTAAAATCAGGAATTCAACCCAGAATCTAAAATACTGATTACTGTCTATCATCGTGTATAAGTCGATTCAATCTGTAACTCTTCTTTGGTTTCTGGTCACGAAGTCATTAATTTATAGAATTTTTGTTGCCAAAGGTTACTTTTCGTTTTTTTCTATTATGTGTAAATTTCCGTTTTTATAAAAACTTATAAAAGGTCGGCGCCAAATTATTTGCCTAAAATGTGAATCTTCAAATTTCAATCTTTACACAAATGTAAACAATAAAAGAGTTCTCATAGTCGAAGAATACATCGACCTTATGTGTTTTGATAAAAAAAAAAAAACAACGAAAAAACAAAACAAATTAGAATAAAACTAATCATGGAATAAGAATTTTGA
This sequence comes from Sepioteuthis lessoniana, assembly GCA_963585895.1. NCBI lineage: Eukaryota > Metazoa > Mollusca > Cephalopoda > Myopsida > Loliginidae > Sepioteuthis > Sepioteuthis lessoniana. The sequence continues at coordinate 68,653,306 of OY757924.1, read as the reverse complement.
CCTATTTTGGCGATTAGCTCTAGATTCAGTCTAGAGGACCTGCCATTATCGATGAGAGTAGGTCAAGGGACTTCGTGTAATAAACATTATTTGATGATGGCGTGTAGTTATTCATAAATATACATAATTTTACAAGCATTCAAATCTTTGGACTAAAGATTACTGTAAAAGCGTGTCAACCCGTTTAGGGTTATTCTATGCCAAGATGTGAAAATAAACTTCATTTTACCTTCATATTTACATTTTTAGCTTGGTTTGGTTTAGTTCCTTTGTTTAATGGCACACCAGTCTACGTGTGTTATTTAATGCCAATGTCATCCTTGTAGAAAAACAGTAGCGGTGCACAGTTTCGTTTGGTTAACGGCACATTAACCCTTTTGGGTTATTTGATAACATATGATTTGTAAGCGAACAGTTTGTCGGTAACATTTTTAAATGAATCAGAGCTCACTTTTTTGCATACTGCTGCCAGCTAACATAAAAAAAATTAATTTAGCATGTGTCCTTTGTTTGCATACATTTTAATGGTTATACAAATGATTTGTAATTAAATAATTTGTAGGTAAATTTATTTTAAAATGAGTTAAAATTAATTTGTTTTCATAAAAAATATTGCTATTGTTTTCACACAATTAAATAGATTCAAGTATTGCTATTTAAATCATTCGTTTGTTTCATGGTTGTAAAAATTGCTATGCTAAACGATTTCAGGAATTACGATTCAACATTTATACAGCCCAGTCGATTGGGGCTGTAGATGGTCTGGTTTGGTTTGTTGGTTGGTTTTATGGCATATCAACCTTTGTAGGTTATTTAACGCCAAATCCATTTTTATGTAAATAATCTGTTCTATTGAAAACAGTTCAGTTTAGCATAAGTACACAGTTTAATTGTCAAAAACATTTCCATTTCAAACTATTTAAGCAGTTATATTTAATAATTCAGTTAAGAGTAAATACAGTTTTAAAGTCGAAAAAGAGTTCTATTTGAAATAATTCAGTTAAGCATAAGCACGGTTTAATTGTCGAAAACGTTTCTATTTCAAGCTATTCAGTTTACTCAATTCATTTTAGCATAAGTATGCTGTTAGTTCTATTTAACCCATAGATAGGGCCCTATCAGGTGCTACCACTCCGGGCCAGAGTGGACCTGGGAGCGATGGACATGAAGGGGTACTCCGCATTCCCCAAATCTCCTGCACTGCTGGAACCTCACCATCAGATTGTTTAGTGTCATATCCAGGACACTCGTTAGGGGGGGGGGTCTTACACCTCTGCAGAGGTGCAGTCAGTGTATTCTACAGCTTCAGCTGACTGGGCAATGGGGCTGTAGAATACACCTACTACTTTTCTATAGAGGGGTAAGACCCCATGCCTATGTGAAGTCCTTCTTCATCGGCATTAATCCTAACGTGGTAGTACCAGACAGACCCCTATTTATGCGTCAAATAAAACAAAGTGACATGTTAATTTTTGACTGTTATATTACAATACTTAAAGCCGTTTAACCATGTGCTGAAAAGAATGTTAACTAAGAATGTTATCGACGAAATGAGTTTGCAAGTCATATATATATATATGATGGATATTAATGGTAAGTCCTTTTTATACATAACTTACAATGGTGGATATGCCATAAAACCCTAACAAACCAAATCATATATAAACACGATTTGGTATTAAATAACCTACAATGGTTGATATGCCATAAAACAAACCAAACCTGTCCATATCTATCAATCTTATTTAAAACGGTCTCTTCTGTTCATATCTATCTATGAGTGTATGAGAGAGAGAGAGAGGGGGGGAGAGGGAGATAAGAAACCAAAAAATAAAGCAGAAATAGATTTAATCTCAAATGTCTACTTGCAACATAGATTACGATTAACAAACAAAAATGAAATATTTCTATGCATTAATTAAATCTCCTTCCCTAAGTTTTTCATAAACTTAACACTGCTATTTTGGCTTCTTATTTTCTTGTATTTGCATATTCCTTTAAACACATTTGATGCGTGAGAATACAAATTGTCTTAGCCTAGATGAGAGAAGCGGTAGAATAAGACAACTGAATCTCTGAAAAATGATAAGATCCACCACGACACCGAATGTTCTTGATATGGCACTAAAACATATGATGGTGTGGTTCCATTCCTTGAGATTTTGGAAATATGGAGTACCTTTTAATTGTCAGTAGTCCCAGGTTCACTCTGATCCAGAGTGGGACCCAGTCAGCAGGGGCTGTTGAATACACCGACTGCATCTCTGCACAGGAGTAAAATCCCCCAACGAGTGTCCTGGATATGACACTAAACAATCTAATAGCGTGGCTTCAGTAATGCTGGAGCTTTGGGGAATACGATGTTCCCTTTCATTGACATCGCTTTCAGGTTCACTCTGGTCCGGAGTGGTAGCACCTGAAATGGTCCTATCTTTGGGTCAAGTAGAACTCTTTAACATTTAAACTATGAATAAACAAATGACTGATTTATCTTCAGAATGTCATTAGAATAATATATATGTATAAAAATGGATTTGGCATTAAATAACCTACAATGGTTGATATGACATTTAACGATACCTTACCCGGAGAGTTTACGGTCTCATTTATATCTAATCATTTTCTATGTTTGAAACCATTTAACTATCTGCAAACAAATTACTTGAATTATTATCTATTTTTATTCTGTAGTCCACTGTGATAGTAAAATCCACTAGTTCTTTTCTTCTGGTCTGTTCCCGATTCTGGATCTCTCCGTTTCAAAAATCACGTTTTGGTTTGTACAAATTGTTTTTTTTTCAAATAAAGCAAGCTCTGGTCTCGATTGGCCATTTAAGTGGTGGCGGGGGCTGACGAGACGATGTCAACAGCACGAGGTAGAAGCAGAGTTGAGTGTTCTGTAAAGCCCAATAGAAGATGGATTTCTCTATTCGCTCTCTGTTTTGGGGGCTGGGGTACGAGGAGACTAGCGTTAGTGTGTAGGGAAAACAAGAGAGTCAAAAATGTGATAAGAGTCGGTTCCAACAAAAACGAAAAAGATAACCAGCACGTTATATTCTTTTCACCATTTCTATCTATTACCACGTCCGCAGGAAATGAACAGAGAGAATAAAGCAACGGACGTCTTGACGCTTGTGTTTATATATTTCTCCTTCCCCTCTCGATATCTTGCGCAGTTGGCTGCAGAGAAGTAAGACCTCCCCTCCCACATCAACGACTGTCCTGCATATGAAACTAAATCTGATGAGGTTTCAGTAATGCTGGAGCTTTGGGGAATGCGGAGTACCCCTTTATTGCTATTGCTCTCAGGTCCTCAGTGGTGGTACCTGATAGGTTCCTTTCTATGGGTCAAATAGAACTCAACTGTGTAATTATGCTAAACTGAATTGTTTGAAATAGAACAGTCTTGACATTTAACTGTGTGTAAACAAATACTATACTTATACTAAACTGAATTGTTGGAAATAAAACTGTTTGACTAAACTGAATATCTAGAAATAGAAATATTTTTGATAATTAAACTGTACTTATGCAAAACTGAATTGTTTGAAACAACTATTTCTTTGTATAAAAGTGAATTTGGCATTAAATAAACAACAAAGGTTGATATGCCATAAAACCCAAACAAACAAACAAACACCTGATATCTAGCCGTTACCAATATTACGCCACAGTCTTTAAGACTTCAGAATTTTAGCCTCACCCCTAGAAGCAGTTTGGTGTCATAATCAGGACACCCCGTTTCTGAGTTGGTCTCATTCATTGGGAATAGAATAAGCGTATTCTCGGCCTCGTGGACTTGGCGCTTGAAATTTGGTCGTCCTTTAAATTAATATGGATTCATAGAACGCGTGGTCTGCACAATGCTTTTATTTAAGGTTGGTTGTTTGGGTTTTATGGCATATCAACCTTTGCAGGTTATTTAATGCCAAATCCATTTTTAAATAAATAAACAGTTCTATTTCAAACAACACAGTTTAGCAAAAGCAAGCAGTTTTAATGTAATTAGTTTGTAAAACATTTCTATTTCAAGCTATTCAGTCTAGTCAAACAGTGTTATTTCAAACAATTCATTTTCGCAGTTAGTTCTATTTAACTCATAGATAGGGCCCTATCAGATGCTACCATTCCGGGCCAGAGTGGACCTGGGAGCAATGGCAATGAAGAGATGCTCCACATCCCCCAAAGCCCCAGCATCACAGGCACCTCACTATCAGATTGCTTAGTGTCATACCTAGGACACTCATTGGAGAGGTGGGGGGTCTTATCCCTCTGCAGCAGTGCAGATGGTGTATTCTACAGTCCCCCAACCGACTGGGCAATGCTTATGTTTAATTTGCGGAAAAGTGTAAGGATTGAAGCATTCAAGTGTGGTCTGAAGTGTATTGGAAAGACGAAGAGAAATTGCATTCGGTTGGTTGGTTGGGTTTTATGGCATATCAACCATTCTAGCTTATTTAAAGCCAAATCCATTTTTATGTAAATAAACCGTTCTATTTTAAACAATTCAGTTTAGAATGAGTACACAATTCAATTGTCAAAAACATTTCTATTTCAAACTATTCAGTTTATTCAAACGGTTCTAATTCAGCTAATTCAGTTTAGCGTAAGTACACATTTTGTTTACACAGTAAAATGTCGAAACAGTTTTATATATAACAACTCAATTTAGTGTAAGTAATGTTTCAATGTCAAAAACAGTTCAATTTCAAACAATTCAGTTTAGCATAAGCATGCAGTTTAAATGTGAGTACAGTTTTATTGTGAAAAACATTTCTTTTTCGCGCTATTCAGTTTAGTCAAACAATTCAGTTTAGCATAAGTATGCCGTTAGTTCAATTTAACCCATAGATAGGGCCCTATCAGGTGCTACCACACCGGGCCAGAGTGGAGCTGGGAGCAATGGTAATGAAGGGGTGCTATGAATTCCCCAAAGCTCCAGCATTACTAGAACCTCACCACCAAATTGTTTAATGTCATATCCAGGACAGTTGTGAGTGGATCTTATCCTTCTTCAGAGGTGCAGTCAGTGTATTCTACAGCCCTAGCCGACAGGGCAAATATTGCGTTCGGGTTTGATGGTTGGTTATAGATTTAAAAAAAAAAATGGTGGGAGAGTACAATTCGCGCTGGATTGGAACAACTATTTAAAAAAAATGGTGTTTGTATGAAAAAAGGAGGCAGTGCGTTCTCTCCAATGGAAGGGGGATTTTGGCTAAGAGTTCTTATCTAAAAGGCTATACTAACTATTTAAAACAGAATAGCCTGAAACCGAACTGTTTTTTACTTTTATACTGTATACTTACGCTAATCTGAATTGTTTGAAATAGTACTGTTTTTACATTTAACTGTATGTAAACAAAAAATGTCTACTTATGCTAAATTGAATGGTTTGAAATAGAACTCTTCGATTATTTAACTCTGTGTAAACAAATGACCGATGTTTAATTGAATAGTTAGTGATACATAGGAATACTTGAAAATTTTAAACTGTGTACAAACAGTATGTGATTAATAGTAAATAGAATTATTCATATTAGACAGAAATAAGAGCAACCATTTAACTGTGTAAAAAAAATGTTACCAGAAACAACCCGACAAATCAAGCTCGGCTATGAATGAAATATTTTAAAAAAAATTCCGGTTGATTTTGAACATGTGTGAAAACATTCAGTTCATGCTAACATTACGTATGTTATGAAGACGGCACATAAGACCAAAGTATGCGTCAAGCTTTAGGACAGTGCCTTAAAATATGTTTTACAAGTTCAGATAGGTTTATGGAGATCAAATTCTATCCCGGCGTTAAGTAATCATTTTGAAAAGTGAACATGTTCTTAAAACGAGCAGGACCTAAAAGTGATTGAATTCAGTGGGTTCGCGTTTGGTTTGGTTTATGGTACATCAACTATTGTAGGTCATCATTAATGCCAAATCCATTTTTATATTCAGGAGCAGTTCTATTTGAAACAAGTCAGTTTAGCATAAAAACCGTTCTATTTCAAACAAATCAGTTTAGCGTAAGTACACTGTTTCAATGTAAAAACAGTTCTATTACAATCTATTTACAGTGTTGTCCAAGTTAAATGGTTCCAAGTATTGATATGTATCACTAACAACTGAATTAAACATTAGTTAAATGTAAAACAGTTCTATTTCAAATAATTCATTTTAGCATAAGTACACAGTTTAATTCTCTTTGACTAATGGATGGGAACCTATCAGTTCCTACCATTCCGAGCCAGAGAACCGGAGAGCGATAGCAATGAAGGAGTTCTCCGAATTCCCCAAAACTCCAGTATTAGTTGGGGCGGGGTCCTCGTGGTGTAATGTTTAAAGCGATGGACTGCGGAATCGTAATATGCGAGTTCGTACTCCAGTCGCGCTATTACTTTCCCATTGGGGCAAATACCCTTGGAAAAGGTGTAAACCCCCTTATCCTCCCAGCTACAATTACTGTTTTTCTAGGAGAGTAGCTTTGGCATTAAATAACCTACAAAGGTTGATATGTCATTAAACAAAGAAACCAAACCATTCAGTATTAGCGGTGTCTCACCATCAGATTTTTCAGTGTCATATCCAAGACACTCGATGGAGGAGTCTCACCCCTTTACAGAGATGCAGTTTGTATATTCTATAACCCCAGCTGATTGGGCAAGAATTCAGTTGAAATTCTTTTTGGAATGAATTATTGTGTTGCTTAACTCGGTAAAGGATGGCGTCTGAATATTTTGCTGTCAGGAAAACTGAAAATTTGAATGGGAGAAAAGAATACGAAGAAGACAGAAGAGACAACGAGAAAGAAATTAGGATAATTACTTAGAAAAAAAAATGCAGATATTGAGAGAGAGAGAGACTGAATTTGGTTTGGTTGGGTTTAATGGCATATCCATATTTACCCAACCCCTCCGCTTGGGCAGGATATGACACAAGATCAATTTTTAAACGGGATTTAACAGGTTTGAATTCAGAGTTTTCCTTCTAGACTAGTTGTCTCACCAAGACTGAAGAACCCAGTCTGCCCTACTATTTACCCATAGCTTGAGGGAGAATAATTGGATTCATACCTTTCCCAAGAGTATTAGTGCGCTGTGAAATGCAATTAGCCTGGTCCAGGATTTGAACTCTTGTCTCTGTGTCCCTTTCCTACGACGATAACCATTACATCACGGGCACCTCCACATATCATCCATTGTAGGTCATTTAATGCCAAATCCTTTTTATACATATATACATATGATTTCTAAACATTTTGTATATAACATTTTTAAACGAGCCTGAGCTCATTTTTTCCACATAGAAATAAGTGAAACCATTTCTCTATCAAATACAAATAATTCTATCAGCTATCAATCATTTGTTTGCACACAGTTTAAAGTATTTCAAGAATTGCTACGTATGACTAACGATTCAATAGAGCATCAGTCATTTGTTTACACACAGATCAATGTACAAACAGTTCTATTTCACACAACTCAGTTCAGCATGTCATCAAAGTTAAATGGTACAAAGTATTGCTATTCATTAAATGTTAGTCCTTTGTTTACACACACTTAAATGATCAAAAAGTTCTATTTGACCCATAAATAGGACCCTGTCAGGTTCTACGACTCCGAGTGGACCTGGGAGCAATGACAATGAAGGTGTACTTAGCATTCCCCAAAGTTCCAGCATTACTTGAGCCTCACCATCAGAGGTTAGTGTCATATCAGAACACTCGTTGGGTGGTGTGGGTCTTAACCTCCTGCAGAGATGCAGTCGGTGTATTCTGTCCCTGTCACCTGGACGAGAGAGAGAGAGAGAGAGGGCATATTTTATCATATGTGTCAGGCAAGGATTTGATGATGAGAGTTTTATTGGCGTTCTCTTGTCAGCTGTTGATGAAACCTCTTTAAAATTTTCTGAATCCTCTTGATCATGATATTAGAAACTTCGGGAAATTTTTAAACCATGGCTGGTTTGAGTATTAATTTTATTGCGGACTTTGGTCCTCATCTTGGTAGTTTTTTTTGTTTTTCTCACTACGTTTCGGCCAAATTTCATCTCTGGCCATTATCAGGTGATTAACAGGTAACAAGACTAAGCATTCCTATCCGTGGTTGGTTTGTTGTGTTGGGTTGGGTTTTATGGCATATCAACCACTGTAGGTTATTTAATGCGAAATCCCTTTTTATATATTTATATGCTAGTTCTATTTCAAACAGTTCATTTTAGCATAAGTAGGCAGTTTAGTTCTATTTGACCCAGAGATAGGATCCTAGTAGGTGGACCTGGGAGCAATTATAATCAAGGGGTATTCCGCATTCCCCGAAGTTCCAGCATCATTGGAACTGCACCATCAGATCGTTTAGTGTTATATATCAGGACACTCATTTTAGGGGTGTCTTACTTCTCTGCAGAGATGCAGGCAGTGTTTTTACAGCCCCAGTTGACTGGGCTATTTTAAACTGTAGATAAAAATAGTTTAAATTCTATCCCGGCCTGGCTTTAAGGGGTACGTGCAAAATTTTGGAATGGCTGAGAGACTATGGAACCGTCAAAAGTTATTTTATTCTTGAAAGAGTTAAAATCGCGTCCATTATTCGTTCATATATACATTTTTTGTGTGTAATAACCTAACTGTATGCAAAATAAAGCCACTAATATGATGTAGAGGTTTCATATCTAATATAAATAATTTGCACTCAGACGGTTTCAAGTAACTGCTAATAATCCTTAGTCAACAATCATAGCTTCAACTAACTATTCTTCGCATAAATAATTTACTGCTATTTGATATCAAATCTTCAATCAGATATTAATTTACTAACAGATTCGTTTTACTCATTGATGGCCCCAAACAAGTATTACCATACCATGTTACAGTGGATCAAGGAGTAATAGCAATAACACGGTCCTCAACACTCATAAGATCTCCAGAACATGAACCTTACTAACAGATGCAGTATCGTCTTGCTCTGGATACTCCTTTTTTTTGAGGGGGGGATATTCTCTTTTGCAGAGAATCTAGGTAGGTCATTCTAAGCCCCACTGACAGGTCGAGTCTCATTTTTGGGAATATGCAAAGGGCCGTGATAAATAAACTGAAGGTAGTGTCCGTTGAAGACGCCTAGTGGTATTTAAGTGTGAGAACTACGTTAACTCTTGGTGTGGGTTTTCTAAAAAAAAGCCCCCCCCCCTTTTTTTTTTAAAGGGGATCACACTGATTGGTAATTGGGCTGATATTTAAAAAAATCGAAGTCTCATGGCTTAACAGACTGAAATTGTACATTAAACTGTTGAAGTTACTCTGTCTCGATCACCCGATCTTTCTCATATGAAGGACTTTAAACAAAAAGCTCGAAATTAATGACATGTCACATTAAACCCACAAAGGCAACTGATTATTCGAATGTTGCGAAAATTTCATAGGAACCATTAAAGAACATTAAACAATAGATCCACTGTAGATATGATACTGGTTTTTACTTTTTCAATTCAGAGATCCCGAAGCATATAGGTTTTGATCCTACAGACTCAGCAATCAGAATTCAAATCCTGGATAAGGCATTTTGCATTTCACATCGCTATAGTACCCTTCGCTAAAGTATGGATCCATTTCCTCTCCAGTTATGGATAAATAGTAAGGCAGACGATACCTCGCACAAACTATTACGAATGCGGACTACGCTGATGACACAGCGCTGATGGCAAATACACCCGCCGATGCCGAATCCCTGCTGTATAGTCGGGAGAAAGCAGCAAACGGTATAGGCCTTCATATCAATGCAGACAAAACAGAGTGAATGTACTTCAATCAAAATTTAACAAGAGATCTCTCTACTCTAACAGGTAGCTCCTTGAAGCCAGTGGACTAATTCACCTACCTCGGAAGCAGTATCTCATCTACTGAAAATGACATCAATATGCAACTAGCAAAGCATGGTCATCTATCGATAGGCTATCGGTCATCAGGAAGACAGACCTATCTGATAAAGTAAAACGCAATTTTTTCAAGCTGCAGGGGTGTCCATACTACACTATGGATGCACCACATGGATGCTAACTAAGCGCATTGAGAAAAAGCTAGACGGGAATTGCACAAGAATGCTGCGAGTCATATTGAATAAATCCTGGAAGCAACATCCCACAAAATACGTTCAACTAGCTCCCATCTCTAAAACCATTCAAATCAGTCGAACGAAACATGCGGGACACTGCTGGAGAAGTCAAGGTGAGCTCATAAGCAACGTTCTCATGTGGACTCCTTCACGCGGACAAGTAGGTGTTGGACTTCCCGCTAGAACCTATCTACAACAGCTCTGTAATGATGCAGAATCTAGTCTAGAGGACCTACCAAATGCGATGGACAATAGAAACGAATGGAGGGGGAGATTCAGAGAAATCCGTGCTCGCGACATGATGAGTTAGGCAAACTGGGTACTTTAACTTTGGTAGGTAAAGCAGCCGAAGATAAAAAAAAAACAACTTCGAACTGAAATCAATTGTAATCTCTTAAAGTTGACTTTGTGTCATCTCCAACTCGGAGTGTAGGGGGTTGAGTAGATACATTTATTTATAAGCTATGAGATACATATCGCTCCTTTTACACACGCCCACAAACACATATTGGTTTGAAGGTTGCTTTAAGTAAATATCTCTCTACCCAACTCCTATTCCAGGATCAGGATGTAACTCAAGGTCAATTCTTCAAGCGAGGTTTAACTAGCTTGAGTTCAACGTTTTCCCTTTCCTAGACGAGCGGCCGTATTTCAGTTAAAGAGCTCACTCTTACCTACGATTTGCCCATAACCGTTGGATACTTACCTTTCCCATGGATATCAGCGCTATGTGAAATGTAAAAAGAAAAAAAAATATCGTTCAGGATTTGAACTCTGGTCAACATGTACATTTCTAATGAAGATAAGCATTACATCACGACGACCTCGTTTTTTGGTATAATAGTGTGTTCACCACTGGTCCGGGTGACTGGCGATCAATCGCTGGGCAAGTCATACTAAAAACTCCCAAAAACATTACTCGAGTCCTCCCAGCTTAACAGCATTATAACGTACGAATCAAGTTTAAATAGATCAATCCAAGGAAAGGGTTAGCGCACGCCCTTAGACCTCCATGTTGTAGCTATTGAAAAGGGAGCCTTCGCGTCGCCTTCGACTACAGTCAGCCAACTTACGCAGATGTTGTATATTCACATTATCCTTATGATACCTATAGTTAAACATGATGCTCTTATTTCGTTTAAAAATTCTTTGCTAGATCTTTTATATCGACATGATCAAGCTGAAGTTATCACAGATAAAGGATCTTAGCTTTGGTCGGGACTGTAGATTACTCCGGTTGTACCTGTACAGACGAGTAAGACACCACTCAACGAATGTCCCGGATTGGACAATTAAGTACAGTAGTATAGAGTTGGGAAAATGGAGAACCCCTTTCATTGTCACTACTCCCAAGTCCACTGATTTGGATTGGTAGTACTTGTTAGGATCTCATCTATTGGTTTAATAGAAATGTTCTTTCATTTCCCAAGGATTATTATGAGTTATTTGAAACCATGCAGCTGTGTGCACATTAGTTTTATTACATAGGGATACTTCATAAATGGAATTATGAATGTTAAATAGCAATGCTTGAAACCATTTAACTGTGTGAAATGATTAATATTAAATATAATTATTAGTGTTAGATATGAATACTTGAAACCATTTAACTATGAAAAGAAATTTAACAAAACCATTTAATGAAACTATTTAACAACCTGCTTAAAAATAAAGTTGTTTACGAATATGTATAACAGGATTTGACATTAAATTGCCGATTAGAGTTGAGATGCCGTAAAACATCAATCAACCAACAAGACCTTTGTAGTTCTGATATGTAATACTACCAAGATGTCGAATTTCAGCAAGTTAACCTCTACGCCATGAAGAGTCATGAGATATGTAATAGGGATTAAAAAGTGAACTTGTCAAGCAGGAATGTTATCGAGTTTTACTGACATCGTTAACTCCATAGTTCCGGCCATGTACCAAACTATTTAATCACTATGTATGAGTGTGTATTTTTCATTTATTTTGAGTATTTATCTGTTATTATTCATTGGAAATGACTGACAATTCTGTGTCTCCGAAGTATTTGCGTTTGGTCTGTTTTTTTACCATTTAACCTTATATTACTGAGCCACAATCATTTACCTTATAAATATAAAATCTTCTTAAATCGGTTTCTGATAGGAATTGAGTTTGGAGTGCATTATTTGGCCAAGAAGAGACGACATGATTTAGTGACACCGAATAATATTGGCCAACTTTACTTTTCAAAATCCACTCGGTGTTCTACGCTCTCTCTCTCTCTCTATATATATATATATATATTCACACACAATTAAATCAACTTTGCGAATGAAAAACATTTGACAAAAAGGGAAAAAAACACAAGAACATTTTAATTGTCAATGAACGAAACTTATATTAACATTTTCGGTACTACTAAATATTTTGACATTTCTTGTTTGTATTTACTAATTTCTCCGCACAGGTAGGACGTGACGGAGTTAAACAGGTTAACAGTCGAAATGGACACGGCGACGCGAGTGCAAATCCTGGACGAGGCTTACTGCATTTCACATAACACTAATGTATTTGGGAAAGGTACGAATCCAATAATTCCCCCTTCAAGTATGGGCAAATAGTTGGGTAAACGGGTTTCTTTAGTCTTGGTATGGTAACTGGTCTAGGAGAAGGAAAACTCTGAATTTAGATTGGGCCCTATTAGATGCTACCACGGCGGGCCAGAGTGGATCTGGGAGCAATGGCAATGAAGGAGTGTTCCACATTCTCCAAAGCCCCAGCATTACTGGAACCTCACCATCAAATTGTTTAGTGTCATATCCAGGACACTCATTCTACAGCCCCAGCCAATACACGAGACAATTTAACTGTGTGCAACAAAAAATGAGCTCATGGTCGTTTAAAAATATTATCAACAAAATGGAAACCACAGCAAACCAATTTAACTGCTTACTAATCCTGTATACTTATATTCGTATAAACAGTATTTGACGTTAAGTAACCGACCAAGGTTGATATGCTATAAAACTTAAACCAATAATTGTTTTCAACTATTCCTATCAAATATTACTGATTTATACATTATATCGTTTTAAGTAATCCTATCTAATGCTAATAATTCATGCATAATATGGTTAAAATTAAGAGTGTTTTTTTTAAAATAAACGTTTGGTCACAAAGTTATTTGGTTTCAAATAAATGACTCAATAAGGAATTATAGCTTTAGGTAATATAAATAATTTGCACACAGTTATGTGATCTCGGGTATAAATATCTAATGCTAACAATTTGTAAAAGGATCTATTTACCCCATAGATAGGCCCTTAATAGTTACTTATCCTGCGAGTCAGAGTGGACCTGGGAGTAATGGCAATGAAACGGTACGCCACACTCGAGTTCTCCAGAGCATAGCATCACCATCAGAAGTGCTTTAGTATTCTACTCAGGACACAAATGAAAACGTATATACAGATAAGCAACTCACAGAAGTCATGATGTAGAGACATCTAGATAACAGTCTAGACTGTCATTTTGACAAAGGTTATGAAGCCAAACTTTATACTTTCCTGATAAAAATATTTTTAGCGAAAAAACAAGTTTGTACAAAAACAGAAACTTAATTCATCACCAGATCTAGCTCCGTGAGTAGAGTACTAAAATATATTTGGTGGTGAGGCTGAAGTTCTGTAGATAGTGGGGTACTCCTTCATTGTCACCTGGAGAGATGGCAACCTAACAGATACTGCAAATTAGGTTGGTTGGTTGGGTTTTATGGCATATCAACCTTTCTAGGTTATTTAACGCCAAATCCATTTATATGCAAATTAGTTCTATTTCAAACAATTCAGTATAGAATGAGTACACAGTTTAATTGTCAAAAACTTTTCTATTTCAAGCTATTTAGTTTATTCAAACAGTTCTAATTCAGCTTATTCTGTTTATTATGAGCCCAGATTTTGTTTACACACAGTTAAATGTCAAAACAGTTCTATATATAACAATTCAGTTTTGTGTAAGTACAATTACAATGTCAAAAACAGTTCAATTTCAAACAATTAGGTTTAACATAAGCACACAGTTAAAATGTTAGTACAGTTTAATTGTTAAAAACATTTTTATTTCAAGCTATTCAGTTTAGTCAAACAGTTCTAATTTAAACAATTCAGTTTAGCGTAAATATGCTGTTTAGTTCTAGTCAACCCATAGATACGGTCCTATCAGGTGCTACCACTCCGGGCCAGAGTGGAACTGGGAGCGATGGCAATGAAGGGTTACTCCGCATTCCCTAAAGCTCCAGCATTACTGGAACCTAACCATCAGATTGTTTAGTGTCATATCAAGGAAACTTGTCGAGTGGGGTCTTATCTCTCTGCAGAGAGGCCTTCGGTGTATTCTACAGCCCCAGTCGACTGGGAAATGCAAATTATGTATATTAGATAGGTTTGGTGATGTTTTATGGCATATCAACCCTTGTCTCTTTTTAAATGCAAAATCCTGTTAATACATATGATTTATTAACCACTAGTTTGGTTGGTAACTATTTTTAAAAGAGAGCTCTCATTTGTGTACACATAGCAATAGTGGAGACCATTTGAACTATTTTATCGAAGTAATTATGTTTATCATGTATTCCTTTTGATTCCCAACAATTTGCACACCGTGACGTAGTTTCAAATAACCAATAATCTTTAGTGAATGATTAAACTGTTCTATTTGTCCCATAGGTGGGACCCTCACCTGTACGATCAATCCATGTCAAATAGAACAGTGAGGAATGACAATACTTAATATCATATAATCGGAGGCAAAAAAATCAAACAAAAAATAACGCCACACAAAAATGTAAACATAAACATACGTTATTCCTTAACTATTAGGCGTGAAATAACACCAGATTGGATTACATGCCGTTCCAAATCGAACAATCAATATCAAATAAATATCATCTAAACTTGTGGAAGATATTACAAGACATATACAGGCACAGTCTTATACCACATCAAATGAATAGTTTCATTAGTCCCTCGCCCAACTGAACACTGGATGGAACAAAAATGTTGCATGTCAAGGGGTGCTTCGACCAACGGATAACTGACTGGAATAAAGGGTTTGCATGTCAAGGGGTGCTTCGACCAACGCATAACTGACTGGAATAAAGGTTTTGAATGTCAAGGAGTTGTTATTTTTAAGAAAAGGAATGTTAACATCATTGTTCTTGTTAAATAAGAGATCAGTTGACACTTTTTGAATACCAAGTACTTTATTCTTTCTAAAAACAAAAAAAAAAATTCGATTTAATTGGCTCTTAATATCAAATATTTTATATAACCCTTAAAGGGTTAGGGTATTGAGTTTAATGGCATACCAAACCACGATGGTTATTTAATGCCAAATCTTATTTATACACATGATTTCTAAGTAAATTAGTTTGTTGGTAATTATATTTTTAAACGAGTCGGAGCTAATTTGTTTGATCAAAATTAAATAGTTTCTAGTATTGTTCGCCAATGGCCCAGGTGACCTGGATTTAATCCCAGGTCGAGTCATACCAAAGACTTAAAAAAAGGTACTTGATGCTACCTTGCTTAACAATCAGCATTATAAGGTAAGGATCAAGGATAAAATGGAGCAATCCAGGGAAAGGAGTTGCGCCCTCCCCTACACCTTGGTGTAGTAGCTATCGAAAAGGGAGCCTTTGGGTTATCCTCGACTACGGTCGGCAACTTTACTATTGCTATCTCACACTAATCGTTCTATTGGTGCACGGTTAAACGGTTGCAAGTATTGCCATGTAATACAAATAACTTAAACAGAACAGTGAAAATATGACAGTTAACTCCCAGATGGGATCCTAAGAGGTACTACAACTCAGAGTGGACCTGGAAGTAATGGCAATGAAAGTGTACTCCAAATTCCCCGAAGCTCCAGGACTTAAACCTCGCCATTAGAAGGTTTATTATCTTATCCAGGACACTCAGGGGAGGGTTACTGCTCTGCTGAGATTCAGTCGGCGTATTGTACTGCCCAGGCCGATTGGGTGGTAACCTTTTTTGAGTGAAATTGTGTGTATTAACAAGTGATTAGAGGACTTTATATTCCGACCATGATTACCTTCCAGACATACAATGTCGATCTGTTCGAAGGATTATGTCAATATTAAATGTTGTTTCTATTAAACCGTCTCAAGATTTAAAATAAGGGGAGGATGTTTAGTTGAGAGGAAATCAATTAAGACAAAATAATTTCAATTTTTAAGCCAATATACTGTGATTCAAAATTAGACGATATGTATTTCGTCTTCAGGAGAGAAAGAACGTTTCCAGAATCTGCTTTGAAAGCCTCCAAAAATCACAGATAAACCAACTGAAGAACTTATTGTTTACTAGTGATTAAAATTGGACACTTCATGGGGGATGAATTAGACAAAGTTTTGAAAACCAACTCCAAAGGCTAGAGGACTCGATGAAATACAACCTTAGTATGAAAGACAAAGACATTTGATGACATACTTCTTCGATTATGCAACCGCATAAATAACCAAAAAATAGAGAAATTAACGAAAGGCAGCACCTTCCCCTTCCCAAAGAAAGATAACCTCAGAATTACTTATAATTACAGATGGTTGGTTTCTTTGTTTAATGGCATATCAACCTTTGCAGGTTATTTAATGCCAAAGTTATTCCCCTAGAAGAACAGTAGTGATACTATTTAACCCATAGCTAGCAGGATAAGGGGGTTCATACCTTTCCCAAGTGTATTTGCCCGGAAGTGAACGTAATAGCGTGACTGGAGTACGAACTCGCGTACTACGATTCCACAGTCCGTCGCGCTAACCATTACACCACGAGGACACCCCCTAATAATTATAGAGGAAAAATTCTGCTATAGGTACTAAGGTTTGTAACGCTCTTTTTTTCCATTCAACGAATCCTCTAAGCAAAAAAAAAAAATCACAGTGAAACACCTGTTTGTAGATTTCTCCAAAGAATTGATTTCATGCACATAGAAAATATGGATGAAATACGTTTGGCATATGGTTTTTTTTTCCAGAGAAACTCTTACCATTACAATGATGATCTAGAAATAGACGAAAGCAATGATTCGATCACCTCGTGGCGATTCTGATTTGTTCGACATTATCGCTAGAAATCTTGTAAAAGGATACACTGGTACCATTTCTATTTATAATCGGCCTAAATTGTGTATCATGAACGTCAATAGTTCTAGTGGAAGCAAATATTTACATAAAGGGGCAAGCATACTGATACAGACTCTGCAGATGATCTGGCACTTCTCGCAAATACATCTACTCAATCCAAATCTCTGCTACATAATCAGAAGTAGTCAGCTCGAGGCATTTGTCATCGAAATTGTGCCACCTCATTAAATGGCAACCCTTAACAATAGCTCGACCATTTCATATACATATGTAACAATTTTATCGGCTCAAACCGTGGTCAACATAAGTATAGCTAAATCAGAATGCTATTGACAGATTATCGACAATATGAAAATCTGATTTCTCTGACAAAATAAAATAGAAATTCTTCCAATTTGCAGCCATTTTGTGGCTGCACTACTTTGGCGCTAACAAAGCGCTTAGAGACAAAGCTAGAAGGTGACTACACAAAAATGTAGCACTCTACAAAAAGGCAGCAGTACTTAACTCCTACCCAAATAAGACAAAAAGACATGCTGAGCAGAGTTTGAGGAGTAAGGAGGAACTTATAAGCGACGTTCTCACATGTAATTATCACCGTTGGCCGAACAGTGAAGACTTACATTCACCAGCTCTGTGCGGACGCTTGACACTGTCTAGAGGAGCAACTAAGAGCGATAGTAGATTGGGACGGATAGCTAGAGAGAATGAAAAGAATCCGTGCTGTCGGCATGCCTTGGTGATGATGTTGAGATTAAATGTTTGGCAAGGAAAGACCAGTGCTCTAATCGGAAAAAAAAATTTCAAATAAACTCTTGTTGTACAGCCTGATCCGACTTAGCATCGAAAAATTCCGTCTGTCCCTCAAATTAAAAGAATTGTTTTTCATGTAATTCCGAAAGTGGATCAAAGGACAACTAAATTTAGAAAAATTCCTAGCTTTTCGTCGAACGGACTTGTACACCCTTCACATTAATACCCCTATCATCATGAACGATTTTAAGAGGTCTGTGCATTTTGATTGGTTCCCAACTTTTTTTACACAAAGTATTACTGTTCCTTGTTTGATATATACCATAAAAGTATTATTAACAAATGCTATAAACAATTCTCTCACGAAACTAGTCTGCATTAAACATGTTTCAAGAAAATCTTATCTACCGAATACATATCAATACAGGTTTCTATCTCCTCTGTTAGTAAGGTCACCCAACTAGAGAACTTATCAATCAACCAAACTGGCTTGGCGCCGACTAAACCTATAAAAAGACGTAAGTCTCCACCGCCAAAAGAAAAACTCAAAGGTCTACTTTCACTCGCACTGGTAATAATTATTTGGGTCAAATAGATCTGTTTGAAATTTTATTATATTACATAAAAATCCTTGAAATCATACACTGAATCTATCAAGCACTTTTAAAATCGATGTTCAAGATATGTGACACCAAACTGATTCTGGTCGTGAAGCCCGAGCTCTGCAGAGTGTAGAATACCCCTTTGTTACTATTAAACCCAGGTTCACTCTAACCCTATGAAAAAGTACCTGTAAGGGCCGTATGTATAAGTCTAATCGATCTATTTGATATAATACAGTGCGTACTCGTTTAAATACATTGCTAAAAAGATCCTGACTTGAGTTAACATCCCGTGAAACCAACGAGCCAAATTTTTGGTTTCCTTATTTCAATAGCTGCAAATTTCATGTATGGTTTCTGGGTAATATCATCATCATGTCATACCGCCAGCGCGGATCTCCCTGACCCTCTCTCTCCAACCGTCTCTATCGTCCATCGCTCCCTGTAGGTCTTCAAGGCTACATCCCGTATCAGCACAGAGCTGCTGGATATAGGATCTAGCTGGTCGTCTTGCCTTTGCTCGTCCATGTGAATGGGTCCTAACGAGTGAGTTGCTTATAAGTTCGTCTCCACTTCTCCAGCAGTGTTCCGCGTGTCTGGTTCGTCTAACTTGGATAGTTTTCTTGACGGGTGGTAGGTGGCCTTACAGCTGCTGCTTTGTCGGGTGCTGCCTCCAGGACTTGTTCAATGCTGCTCGCAACATTCTTGTGTAGTTGCCGTCAAGCTTTTTCTCCATCCGTTTAGTTAGCTTTCATGTAGTGCATCCATATAGCAGTATAGACACGACCACTGCTTGGAAAAAACTGCGTTTCATTTTATCGGTCATGCCTGACTTCCATATGGCTGATAGCCAATCGTTAGCTATCCATGACCAAAATAATCACGAAATTACCTCTACCAATTGACATGCCGTTGAACACGCACACACACACACACACATATATATATAACTGGAAGAAAACTCAACCACGGTTGCATTGTCACTATGGATTTATTTCGGCAAAGAATATAATCTTCGTCTCTTCAGATAGCATAACCGCTTAATTTGAGGGTGAAATCGACGAATATTGATTATACTATATATTTTCAGGCGAAAAGGAAAAGGTTATAAAGATTTTAGGACGAAGAAAAGAGGTGTTCCAGTAGTCGACGCATGCCACGGTCAACATGTATGGGTTTGTCGTAGCAGGTAAAATTTTTGCATAATTCAAGTCTGTAAAATAAATTAACTTTATTTTTCTATTTTTTCATTTACATGACTTAATTCCCAACGTTATTTGGGCCACAATATATATCATCATCATCATGTCGTGCCGCCAGCACGGATATCCCTGACCCTCTCTCGCCACTTCTCCCTGTCATTCATCGTCTCCGGCAGGTCTTCAGAGTTACATCCTGTGTCTTCACATAGCTGTTGTATGTAAGTTCGAGCTGGTCGTCCTGCTTTTGCTTGGCCATATGTGGGGGTCCATAGGAGTACATCACTTACGAGCTCGTCCTTGCTTCTCCTGTAGTGTCCTGCGTATCTGGTTCGTCTAACTTGTATAGTTTTCGTGATGGAAGGCAAGTGGCCGTATAGTTGGTGTCTCGTGGGGTGTTGTCGCCTGGACTTGTTCAATATTGCTCTCAACATTCTTGTGTAGTTGCCGTCTAGCTTCTTCTCCAGCCGTTTAGTTAGCGTCCATGTAGTGCATCCATATAGCAGTATCGATACAACCGCTGCCTGGAAGAAAGTGCGTTTCATTTTATCGGTCAGGTCTGATTTCCATATGATCGAGAGCCTATCGATAGCCGTCCATGCTTTCGTCAGTCGTGTGTCGAAGTCTTTTTCGGTTGATAAGACGCTACTTCCTTGGTAGGTGAATTTGTCTACTAGTTTCAGAGAGGCTCTCTTTCTCTCTCTCTCTCTCTATATATATATAGCACCTTAGCACAACCAGCATGTGATACAAGGTCAATTTATAAGAGGAGTTTAACAGGTGTGAATACTAAAATACCAAAGAGCAAAGTATGCCCTACTATTTGCTCATAGTTGAGGGGGAGAATATTTGGATACAGACCTTTTCCAAATGTATTAGTGCTACATGAAATACAAACAGCCTCGGCCAAGATTTGAACTCTACAATAACCTTTACACTACAAGCGCCTCTATATACATTTCGTCGTGATGCCAATATTAGCAATTCAATTGGTAGTATATTTGATTCTCTCAAGGTGCTTCATCATACTTATAGCATTGTATTAAATATATGCTTTCTTCGTTTCGGAGGTGCTTTGTTTAATGTGATGGTGAGATAGGCGCTTAGACTTATTAGTGAGTTCGATTCTTACTGCGCGCCTCATTTCTGATTTTGTGTAAAAGTTAAGCTTATTAACTGATAACAGAAATGTACATTTACAAACTAATTATAAGAAATACCACTTAAATGTGTTTTTCTTTGGCTGACATGAGCCACTTAAAAGAAAAAAAAAACTTCGGACAACGCATAATCTGAGCTTCTTAATATTGAAAGTGCACTCAGTGGTCATGTGAACGATAGTGACGAACTATTCAGAGGGAACGTTCATTTTCAAAATTGAAACTTACAAATTAACTCTTTCGCATTAGTAAATGAAACCTTGAAGACTATCGATTTCAAACAAATTATAAAACAACTATCATTGCATGTAAATGGAAAAGTGGGAAGCAAATAAAATCGGTTCACCAGTTCGCATACCCCAGCAGCAATATCACATCTACTGAAAGTAAATGCTAACGAAAGCGTTAAATACAATTGACAGGCTATCGATCATATTTCTATAACGCAGAATTAAGTCATTTTTCTAAAAGTTTCAAACAATTTAGTTTTGTATTTGACCAGTTTTTTGTTAAATATGAAAAGAATTAATTTCAAACTTTTCAGTTTACCGCAATTACAGTTTAGTTCTATTTGATCCATGATCCGGGACAGAGTGGACATAGGAGTGATAGCAGTGAAGGGTACTCCGCATTCCCCAAAGCTTCAGCATTACTGGAACCTCACCATCAAATTGCTTAATGTAAACTCTAGGACACTCATTGGGATAGGGGTGTCTTATCTCTCTGCAGAGGTGCAGTCGGTGTATTCTACAGCCCCAGCTGACTTAGCAATGTGTAACGCGGTATATAAAGATATTGTATTTATTCCCAACGGGAATTTATTTTTCGCACGTGTGAAGACGGGGCAGCCTAGCACTTAATCTCTCGCAAAATAAGTTCCAGTTAAGATTCCCTTTTTGGGCGTAGGGAAACTGGCAGATTATGTTGGGGTTAATTTGGGGCCAGACTGACCGCCGCTGGCAAAGGGGTCTCCAAATTTCACGTTAACACACTCACCCACCAGGCCATTATCTCATTTTACCCCTAGGATAATGGAAGATATGGGCCTCTAGGTTTAGATATAATAATACTATTTATCGTTGTCGACAATTCCAATTTTCCCTTTCATATTTTTAAAGGTGAATAGGACAATTTGGCGAGAATGACATGAGGCGAATGAAGCTGAAAAGGATCATGCAAAAGACATCTTGATAGGCAGACAATACAATGAATAAATTTCGACAAGAGGAGAGATATAAAATATAACAATGTTTTTAATACATGCGCACACACATATTGAACGTGTCGGCTATATTATCAGCGGATAATATCAAAAATAAAAATGTCTTCTTTTTCCTTTCTTCAAATTGAGAGAGAGTATGTAATTGCAGTACTTAGGAAGGGTGGAGGGAGAAAGTCTTTAAGGTTTACTTAGCTTTTCGACGGGTTCCTTCTGAGAGTATTTTCTCTTTTACGGGCTAGCGGGATTTTATATAACTCGGCTTGAATGCGTCTGTCATCTTGTCCAAGAGCTTTCCGCTTCTTCACCTGGAGTCTTGGCCACAGTGTTCACACATCTTGTTACGCAAACTGCTGTCCTAAAACTGATTTCCTTATCCCTATTTCCGCTGACAAAAATGGGTGCTACTTCCGCTTTAGGATTCTGGCCAATCATTTAGCCTCTTCTTCCCTGTCAGGCGATTCCTTCGGACTACTATCTCTTTCACCCGGTCACAGAGTGCAAACATCTGTTGGCTTTCATTCTGACCTGGATTTGTTACTTCGGCTGCGAGGAATTGACCTACATTCCTATTCCTCTTTTTAACGGTCAGTCTTTAGCGGCCAGTTTATTCAAACACAGAGGGGTAGGGGGAATTCCTTATTTCTCTCCTCTCAGTGGTAGACCACGTGACAAAGGCAAGATTGAGGGAAATAGAAGTGTTTCGAATAGATTGTTTCTTGCATATCAAATATTGTTGGATATTTAATACTAAATTCTGTTTTATATATATATATATATATATAATTTTTAAATGAGCCTGAGTTCATTTTTTGTACACTGTCATATGACTTCAAATATTACTATGTAACACTAACAGTTTGACATTCATTTACAAACAAATATATATAGGCATAATGGTTAGTGTGTTCACCAATGGCCCGGAAGACCCGGGTTCAATCCCAGGTCGATTTATACCAAAGACTCAAAAAATGGTACTTGATCCTACCTTGCTTAACACTCAGCAATATAAAGTAAGGATCAAGGGTAAAGTGGAGCAAACCAAGTAAAGGAGTAGCGCCCTCCCCTACATCTTGGTGTAGTAGCTATGGAAAAAAAGAGTCTTCGGGTCACCCTCGACTACGGTCGCCAACTTTACTTTTATGATTTGTAAGTGAACAGTTCGTAGGTAATTTCATTTTTAAATGAGAACTAATTTTTTTGCACACCATTATTGCTATTGTTTTAATTGTTATTCAACACTAATGATTCTATTCAATATTAATCATTTGTTTGCAGACAGTGAAATGGTTACAAGTATTGCTGTTTTACACTAATTCTTCCATTGAATGCTATTTGTTCCATTTCACACAAATGGTTTCAAGCATTTCTATGAAATACCAATTATTCAATTTAGGCACACTGTTCAAGAGTTTAAAGTGTTGCTATTTACTATTTACAAGACATTTACATAATGGTTAGAGTGTTCGCCAATGGCCCTGGAGACCCGAGTTCAAAGACTCAAAAATAGTACACGATGCTACCTTGCTTAACACTCAGAAATATAAGGCAAGAATCAAGGGTAAAGTGGAGCAATCTAGAGAAAGGTGTAGCGCCCACCCAAACACCTTGGTGTTGTAGCTATCGAAAAGGGTGCCTTCGAGTCACCCTCGACTAAAGGGAGACAACTTTACTTGTTTACCATTTATAGTTCTATTCAACATTATTCATTGGTTCACACACAGTTTAATAGTTGTTAGTATTTCTATGCATCATTAATAATTAGACATCAGTCATTTGATGACACTGTTAAATTGTCAAACAGTCCAATTTCTAATAATTCAATTGAGCATAAGTCATTTGTTTCCACACAGTTTGAATGTCAAAACAATTTTATTTGACCCATAGATGTGATGCTCTCTGGTACTAACACTCCGGGTCAGAGTAGATTTGGTAACCATGGTAATGAAGGGGTACTCCGGATCCTCAGAATCTCTAGGACTAAAGCCTCGCAATCAGATGCAGTTTAGTGTCCTATGAGAAAACTTCTTGGGCTGGGGGGGTCTTGCCCCATCTGCAGAGATGCAGTTGGCGTCTTCTACCGCCCTAACCGACTGGGCGAGGTCAAGGAAGACGCCCAACATTCAGAGAGAAATTATGTTCTTTTAAAAGCTCTCAAAGTGACAATTAATGTGATATATATTATAGAAATTTGAAATCAAATAGATTTATATATTATCTTATATACCATTTGGTATAAATTGCTTTACCTTAAAATTACGTGCGTAATAAAATCGGTTAATTTACGTGAAATTATATTACCAGACTTAGAGTTAACTGAAAAATAAAGAACCTGCCAAATAGTAGACTTTGCTGTCACGGCAGACCAGAGAGGGCAAATAAAAAAATCGAAAAGAGAGATAAGTACTTAGATCTTACATGTGAACTAAAAAGCTATTGAAGGTGACGGTGATACCAATTATAATTGGTACACCCGGAATAATCCCAAAAGGCTTCAAAAAGGGACTGCAATACTTTGAAATCAGGACAAGTGGAGACCATCCCGACTAGCGCATTATAAAGATCTGCCAGAATTCTGAGAAGAGACTTAAGACGTGCAGTCATTCAGACTCCATTAACAGACTATCAGCTAACGCTTGTGTGAAAAACTGAAGAATTATTTGTGTGTGTGTGTGTGTGTGTGGGGGTTTAACATCTATTTTCGTAAACAATAATAAAGTTTAAGAAAAAATTCAAAGAGTCTCTGTACCGTTGTGGCTAACGTGCTGAACATCGCTATCGTAGTATGTGTGTTCGAATTCCTGTCGCGCTATCATGTTCACTTTCAGATTAATACCCTTTAGAGAGATATGAACTGCCTCATCCTTGCTATCGGTTAATTACTCACACGACTTCTCTTGTGATTTACTCCTATGAACCCCTTCATATGGCTGAGCAAAACCAGGACAACCAGCTCGAACATATATACAGCAGCTCTGTGAGGATGCGGAATGTAGCCCTGAAGATCTGCCAGAGGCGATGAAGGATAGGAAGAAGTGGCGAGAGAGGGTCAGGGATATCCGTGCTGGCGGCACGACATGATGACTGCTCTCCTACAAACACGCCTTCGGCATTAAATAATCCACAAAGGACGATATGCCATTAAACAAAGAAAACCAATAGAAAATTCCCTATGTAATATGTCTCAGTACAAACTAATTCATATGGCATAATCTCTGTCTGTACAGTGTGAAAATCAATCATTATCTACTCTTTGAAATGTTTATCTTTTAAGGCTGATGATAATACATTCCAAAGTTTTGTCGTTATATATTCTTCATGTTTTTATTCTTTAAGATTCGGTTGAAAGTATCAATAAATCTATTGGTTCAACTCTAATGACCGTTTATATACTAATTCCCTGTGGGGCTTCAGTTCATTGCTTTAAGAGCAATTTCCTCTATATTGCAGCAATTACCATTTATGTTTTTTTTTAATAAATTTTTAGCAAATTCTAAGTAGACAAAAATACTCTATATTCAATCAACAAATAATCTGCATGATATAAAAATTAGCCTAAGTTAAATAAATTACACACAGGTTATAAGGTGATGATTAATAAATAAATAAACGACTCCTTTTATTCAAGTATTGGATAGTTATTTCTATTTAAATAACGTTTTATTTTTCTTATCGTTTATTTAATATTGATGCATTTATTTAGGAAGTTTTTTTTATTGCAATTTTTTTCCATGATGTTTCTACTATTTGTGTTCATTTCAAACTACCTTTGTTTTTATTGGATCTACTCAAGGTTAATTTTCATTATCTCAAATCATTTAAAGATTGGTGTGAACTGGATTCTTACATATTTGCTTTAAGAATTGATCCAGCCTCCGATAAATTCAGATTTAATACGAGGCAATTTTAATGTCGGGTTAGGCACGCAGCAATCGAGACTTGTGTATGGCCACCACAAAAAAAGCCTAATATCCTCAACATTCTCTTTTTAGGGAAACCTCAGGCGTCAAGCGATCAACTTCATTCAAAGACGGTGTTCAACTCTTGACATTTAAAGAACGGTTTTGTGAAAAAAAAAGAAAAAAAAGAAAAGAAAATCAAATTTTGATTTTTAAATCCATTTAAAACTTCCTTTTTCCCCAGATAATATTTTATTGATAATCAGGATTTGATTTTATAGTTAAGGCCTCAAAAACTGACCCCCCCTTTTTTTTACTACACTTTTGATGTAATATCCGAAAGTTTTCAATGAGAATTTTGAATAATTGTGTTTCAAGTGGCATGCTTTTGTAAAGAAAATTTCTAATTGGAAATTGTATTTCATAATTATCGTCTTCTAGGTATAACATTAAACGACGTCTGGTAAAGAAACTCCAGACTCTGAATTTAGGGAATGTGGAGTAGCCTTTCCTCATTACTTTCAGGCCCTTTCTGACCTGGGATGGTAATATCTCTTAACGTCCCGTTTATGGGCCAAATAGAACTCATCAATCTTTTGCAAGGATTATTATTAAATAGATCTTTTGGTGTTGATGGTAATACTTGAAATAATTCATCTGTGATTAATACTAACAACAATATTTAGATTTAGATAACAATGCGTGATACCATTTTAACTGTGTACAAACCAATGAGCTCTGGTTCGTTTGAAAGTAATGTTACTTATAAATCATTTATCAACAGGATTTGGCATTAAATAGACAACAAGGGTTGATATGCCATAAAACATAACCACACTATTCAACATTATCGTTTGTGCAATGTGCTTATAAGGTTAAAATGTATTGTGTAATGCAGCTGAATTTTTCTTAGTATTAGATGTTGATCACTTGAGCAATTCCAGGTTTGATAATCAGCAATACAACAATATACCAAAATCTATGTGATTATGTGATAATTTCACTTCAGTAAAAGCTTTGGTATCTTTAAACAAAATTTAAAGAGAGCATAATCTTCAGTATATTTATCAACTTTTCTGGTTTCCAGTTGTTGATTACAACTTCGAAAATTCCTGATCTTGGCACTTTCATAATTGTTTTTAAATACAACCGAAGAACGGACTTGTGATGAAATAGTATGGAAATTTTCTATCATTATTGTTACCCAAATTAGAAAGATGGCTGGTGAGGATGGAGGTGGTTTTTCAAATATGGGGATTCGATAGCTAAGAGGGCAGAGAGTGTATTTGATTTCATTATTTCACCCTCCCTATTACATAGGAGGCACTATTCAATCAAACTGTCAAAGGTAACGAAATTTAACCTTGTGGGAACTCTACCAACATGGCTGGTTTGGTTAGGCTTGGTTAAGTTTTATGGGACTGAAAATGGATGGAGACAAAGCACCAAAAACTTCGAATTTTTCTTACTAATTCAATCGGATTTACGTTCCATTGTTTGCAAATAAAAAAAAACCGAAAAAGAAAAAAAAACTGTTCTTTTTAACCACACATATATGAGAGAGAGAGGAATGAAAGTAGATGACACCAATACATTTTTTCGCTTCTTTTGTTTAATGGCATATGAACCTTCGAGGGTTATCCCATGCCAAAGCCATCCTTGTTGAATAATAATAGTGCCACTATTTAACCCATAGCAAGGGAGATAAGAAAGTTCATACCTTTCTTAAGTCTGAAAATGAACGTAATAACGCGACTACAGTTTGAACTCACTCACTAGAATGTCAAAATCTAGTACATTAGCCACGACGCTATGGAGGCTCCTATACATTTTAAGTGTCCCCAAATAAAATGTGATGTTCATAATAAAATAGACGGTATTCATTTACTAAGATCTGCTTAGTTTGGCACGCTGTCAAAAGTGTGCACCCCGTGAGAATCGAACTCACTAATTCTATAGAAGGTTCAAGTCTGTTTAGCTTGCTAATAATTGCCCTATGCCAGAAAGCCGATAAAATATTCCATGTATGCGTCTCCATAAAACTTGCATAATTTTAGCTTGAATAGAGAAGATATGTCCACAGGGATTCACTTTGTTTTGCATTAATTGCCTGTATGTAAATTTGATTGCGTAATGAATTTTGATTGTACAAATTGCGTTAATATTGATTTTGTAAATCTTACAGCTGCGTAATAGTTTTTAGTTGCATAACAGGTGGAGACTTATGTTGAAGGTTGTTGAAAAACGCGTCAAATTATTTATAGAGTTGCTTGACTTGATTTTAACACTTCTTTAAGACAAACAGAAAGGTGATGCTATTTAACACGACTAAATAACTAAATTATTACGATTCCAATGACAAAAGAACGGAACACCATAACGAGATTTTTGTTAGCACAATAG
The DNA here is from genome assembly GCA_963585895.1 of Sepioteuthis lessoniana. Lineage (NCBI taxonomy): Eukaryota > Metazoa > Mollusca > Cephalopoda > Myopsida > Loliginidae > Sepioteuthis > Sepioteuthis lessoniana. Next base: position 68,624,842 of record OY757924.1, on the reverse strand, counting down.
GATTAAGAGATCGTTCAACCTAGTCGGCCGAGGCTGTAGAAAACAGCTGACTGCATCTCTGTCGAGGTGCAACCCCTCCACCAGTGTGTGTCCAGAATATAATACCAAAACGTTTGATAGTGATGTTGGTTGGTTTCTTTGTTTAATGGCACATCAATCTTTGTAGGTTATTTAATTCCAAAGCTATTCTCCTAAAAGAACAGTAGTTGTACTATTTAACCCATAGCTGGGAGAATAAAGCGGGTCCATACCTTTCCTAAGGGTATTTGCCCGAAAGTGAACGTAACAGCGCGACTGGAGTACGAACTCGCTTACTACGATTCCGCAGTTCATCGCTTTAAACATTACATCAAGAGAACACCCCCATTTAAGAGTGAGGCTAGGGTACCTAAGCTTTGGGGAATGTCGAGTACTTCTTCATTGCAATTATTCCCAGGCCCACTGGGAGTGGCTGTACCTGTTAAGGTCCCATCTACCAATCAAATTGCAGCATTTAATCATACTTCGATGCTTGAAACTATTTGTGCAAACGAATGAACTCTGGTTCGTTAAAAAATTCCAACAAAATTTCATTAACTTATATAAGTTAGCCGACCATGGTCGAGGGTTACCCGAACGCTTCCTTTTCAATAGCTTCTACGCCAAGGTGCAAAGGAGAGCGCTACTCCTTTCTTTGGAAGCTTAACTTACCCTTGATCCGTATCTTATAATGCTGAGCTAATCAAGGAGGCATTAAGTACCATTTTTGAGTCTTTGGTATTACTCAACTTGGGAGTGAACCCCGGTCTACCAGACCTTTGGTGAACACTTACCATTATGCTAATTGGCTAATTTACATAATACACACGTCCATAGAGGATTTGGCAATTAAATGCGTAGATCGTTTCCTGGAACTTGTTTTGTAACCTAAGGAAACCTTTCGCAGGTTACTTGGAGAGGAATTTGGTTTAACGGCACATCAATCACTTATGGGTTACTAAATGCCAAAATTAGACTCATTTGTTAATGTTTCATTGCAATCATTTTAAAAATTGCAATTTTAAGACACCAACTATACGGCCACCTGCCTCCCATCACGAAAACTATCCAAGTTAGACGAACCAGACATGCAGGACACTGCTGGAGAAACAAATACGAGCTCATAAGTGATGTACTCCTATGGACCCCCACATATGGCCGGGCAAAAGTAGGACGACCACCTCGAACATACATTCAGCAGCTATGTGAGGAGACGGGATGTAGCCCTGAAGACCTGCCAGAGGCGATGAACGACAGGGAGAAGTGGCGAGAGAGGGTCAGGGATATCCGTGTCTGCGGCACGACATGATGATGATGATGATGATCTATAGTAAGAAGAATGTTATAGTTATATGGTGTAAATAATTCCAATGTAACACTTATAATTTTCGAACATTTCTATTGGACCCATACATCGGACTAACAGTTACTATCGCTCCGACCCTGAGTGGGTCAGGGAGTTATGTCAATGAAGCGGTAGTTCACTCTCCTGGAATCTCATTACCAGATCCTGTTTAGGTTTTGTTGGTTTTTATGGCATCACTACTCTGGGTTATTTTATGCCAAACCCTTTTTATACATATATATCGAATATATACGATTTGTAAACATTTTCTTCATAACATTTTCAATTGAGCCTGAGCTTATTTCTTTGCACACAGTTAGATAGAAATATTTAAAACTATTTCACTCGAATAATTCAATTTATTATTTGCACGCAGTCAAGTGGTTATAAATATTGGTCTTTAACACTAATTCTACTGAACACCATTCATTCATTTGCATACAAATGCTTCCACCTATTGCTATGGTATACAAATAATTCAATTTCAGCAAACAAAGAGTTTCAAGTATTGCTATTCAACACTAATAATTCTATTAAACACTACTCCCGCGTGTCGTGGTGGTGTAATAGTTAAAGCGCTGGACTCCGGAATCGTAGTAAGCGAAGTCGAACTCCAGTCGCGCTAATTCGTTCACTTTCGGACAAGTACCATTGAAAATGGTATGAACCCCCTTATCCTTCCAGCTATGGGTTAAATAGTACTGCTACTGTTCTTTTAAAAGGAAGGCTTTGGCATTAAATTACCTACAAATGTTGATATGCCATTAAATAAAGAAACCAAACACTGCTCATTCGTTTGCACACCGTTAAATGGTTCCAATTGTTAATAGGCAGCACCAACAATTTTGCATCAATCATTTGTTTACGCACAGTTGAATGATGCAACAGTTCTATTTGACCCTTAGATAGGACCCTAACAGGTGTGATCACTCCGGAGCAAAGTGGCAATGAAAGGCTACTTCACTTTCCCTAAAGCTCGAAGACTGAAGCTACACCATCAGATTATTTAATCGTAACCAGAACACTCACTGGTGGGGGTCTTACTCCATCTGCAGAAATGCAGTCGGTGTATTCTACAGCCCCCCTCACAAGCCGACTGGGCTTAATTGGAGTTTTAGTTTCATACACAAGATTTCTCTTTGTAGGCGGTTTTATCCCTCTTTGGAGATGTAGTCGACAGACTCTAAACCACGCTCACAATGATAGAAACATAAACAGATGTACACAATGTAAGCACACGTATGCTTAGAGATCTATAGCCCAACAATGCTTTGTTTCATCGCTTATTATATCTTAATGGTTATTGAACGGAAAATCCTATTTCAAGTATTGTTTTTTATTGTTTGCACACAGTTAAATAATTAAATAAGTATTGCTATCTAACTACATTTGCCTCACTCATATAGTATCAAGCATGGTTATCAGAGACTAAACATTTCAGTTTAATATCAGTCGTTAATTTCCCATACATAAATCCTTTCAACTATAGTTAGTGATTAAAACTATTCTATTTGGTTCTTATATGGGATCCTAATCGGTACTACCACACCGGGTTCGAGTGCACCAGGGAGTATTGGCAATGAAGAGGTACTCCACATTTCCCAAAGCTCCAAAAACTGAAAACTCGCAATCACTTGGTTTAATGTCATACCCGATACTTTGTTGGAAGTGGGTTGTTCCCACACTCCCGGCAAAGATGTAGTTGGCATATTTTTACAGCCCCATGTGACTTGGCAGATGTTTCCGTGTCTAATCCAGGAGACTCACTGGGATAAGGGGAGACCTTACCCCTCTGCAGTGTTGCTGTCAGCTAGACTAATCTAGACGAGGTTAGACATGGCCTAGCGGTTAGAGTGTTCGCCAATGGCCCGGGAGACCTGGGTTCAATCCCAGGTCGAGTCATACCAAAGACTCAAAACACTCAGCATTATAAGGTACGGATCAAGGGTAAAGTGGAGCAATCCAGGGAAAGGAGTAGCGCCCTCCCCTACACCTTGGTGTGGTAAGCTATCGAACAGGGAGCCTTCGGGTCACCCTCGACTATGGTCGCCAACTTTACTTATAATCTCCATAAGTGATGGACACTAGTTGTAACTTAATAGTTTACAGTAGTGCCCTACCCAGACAAGAATGTTTTTTGGGAAGCATCTTATCTACAGAGGATTGTTTGAATTTATAGCGCATCAACCTTTATAGGTTATTTAATGCCTAATCCCTATTGAACAGTTCTTTTTCAAACAGTTCAGTTGAACATAAATACACAGTTTAATCGTAAAACCTTTCTATTTCAATTCAGTTTAGCCTAAGTACAGTTTCAATGTCTCAAACGATTCAGTTTAGTATATTTACGCAGGTTAGGTTTATTTGAGCCATAGATAGGAGCCAATCAGGTGCTACCACTCCAGGCCAAAGTGGACCTGGGAGTGATGGCAATGAAGGGATACTCTGTATTCCACAAAGCTCTAGTATTACTGGAACCTTACCATCAGATTGTTTAGTGTCATATCTTGGACACTCATTGATCCACGATCTTATCCCTCTCCAGAAGTGCTGTCGGTGTATTCTACAATCCCAGCCGACAGGGTAAATCTACAGAGGATGCAGTCGAGGTCTTGTGTGTCTTGGCTACAAGGCAAGAAGAGTTGGGGTCAGCTAAGAAACCCTAATTTACCTTGACAAATGAATAGGTTACTTATAATATACAACAATGCTCGGTTCTCTAAAAATGTTCTCAGTAAAGCAATTTCAATGATAATTCTATCTGGTGCACTTTGAACGATTCCTAAAGGTCCAGTAAAGGACCTGGAAGAGTTTGAAATTGGAGGACGAATAAACAAATACGAAAAAAAAAAAAAAAAAAACTGGATGGAGAGAAATGGTATACGTGGTGCCTTCAATAAGTTTCCAGACTTTTGTATAGGCATTTAAAATTGTCGTAGACTCTTGAAAATTCAGTATGTTATTGGTATACACCTTATGAGATGACTGACCAATTTTTATAATTTCAGGTTCAAATGAACTGCTACAGCAGGAATTGGAATGCACCCTACTAAATCCTGATTGTCACAGCTGGTGAATTTCAAAAAATGCAATCTGAACGTGAGGACACTTTAGAAAAACGATATACAATAAAATATAAAATTCTGTTTTAAACTTGAAAAAAAAAAAAAAAAAGCCCACAGAAACGTATGGAATGCTTCAGACTGCTTTTGAAGCATCTTGCATGAATCGAGCATCCGTTTTTGAGTAGCATAAGAGATTCAAAGAAGACAGGGTGTCTGTGAGGGATGAAGAGAGGTGTGGGAGGAGTAAGAAAGTCAATAGACCAGAGTTGATTGGACAAAGGGTTAATGTTACTATGTTGAGGTTTTAAGGGATTTCAGGAAGAGATTCCGTTAGAAGAGGCCAGAATTCTTCAAATCGGGTCAGTGGCATTTCCACTAGGACAATGGGCATCAAGACAGTTCCTCAGCCTCCCACTAGTCCAAACTTTGCTCCCTGTGACTTTTGGTTATTCCCTAAGCTCAGAGGCTGTCGTTATGAGACAATTGAGGAGATGAAAGAAGCTGTGACGAAGGTCATTGACACGCTCACAAAAGAGGACATCCATGGGGCCTTCCAGAAGTTGTCGGAACGGTACAACAAGTGCATTTCAGTCGGAGGAGATTACTTCGAAGGGGACTAGAGTTTCATGTGTGTACTATCAATAAAAGTGCCTATACGAAAAAAGTCTGGAAACTTATTTAATGATCCTCGTAAGAACAAACCAGATCCAAAAACTAAAGCAAAAGGGGTGGCTATTCTCTAGGACTTTGATATCCAAACTTATAGAAAAATGTCGACCAATAGAACAGATATAATGATTAAGAACTATAAAAATAAAAGATGCCTTTTAATTAATTAGTGTTAACAGATAACATCGAAGAGAAAAATAAAATAATTCCAAAACCTGGAAAGATAAATAAAAAAAAGTTTTACATCAAAACGACCTGTGTCAGTAATAGTGGAAGCACTGGGTATGATTATGAAAGGGACTCTCTCTCTCACACACACACAAAAAATTATGAAACTATGAGAACCGTGAATGTACTCGATGAAGCCATCTTATCACGATCTCGTTTCTCGACCTTTTCGATATTTTCTCACTAAGATTTTTATTTGTTGAACACCCTTGTGTTAATCTTTTGCTTTCCGTCCCTTCTAGCTATCTGACGTGTACAGTTGCATTTTGTGCTTTAATCATTCTTGATATTTCTCATCGTTAGTCTGCTCTCGGATTAACGTTGATATCTGTCTCTGACTTATTCCTTGAATTGACCTTTCCATTTATCCCTTTGGGATTTATCTTCTAGTCATCTTTTTTCCACATTTCAGATAACACACACACATATATATATATATATATATATATCTCAACTACCAAAAAAATAGGTAGTAACTGTTCAATTACCCTGTATTTAACTTATTCAACATCTGTGGGGGTGGGTGTCCTCGTGGTGTAATGGTTAAAGCGATGGACTGCGAAAACCTAGGAAGCGAGTTCGAACTTCAGTCGCGCTATTATGTTCACTTTCGGACAAATACCCTTGGGGAAAGGTATGAACCCCCTTATTCTCCCAGCTATGAGTTAAATAGTACCACTACTAGGAGAATGGCTTTCGCATTAAATAATCTATAAAGGTTGATATGCCATTAAAAAAGAGACCAATGAAACCAAACTAACGAAATTTGTATATTCGACATAACTAGACTTTGTTGTTTAGTGGTATATAAATCCGTGTCGGTTATTTCATGGCAAATCATGTTTTTATTAGATATATCTGATTTGTTAGTAAATAATTTCTATTAAGAAACGAGCGTGAGAAAAAAACCTGAACAAAAATTCATTTTCACAAGCGTATTCTTTACAAGTATTCTTGTTTCATACTCTTATCTTTTTATACATTTGTGTTTTTTTTTGCTGACTCTTTCAATATATATACTTTCTACACTCGGTTTTCTTCCGGGTTTTGGTTTTATTTTCGATATATAAAAGATACTTTTTATACAAGTTGGGTTACAGCTTGTGTCGGATTACGACGTTAACGCTTATATAATCTCAGTTGATTTCGTTACTTTGGTATGTTAGTGAAAGTTATCCTCTTTTCAGCAACGCAGAAAAGATCGACAGTCTGTTCCCAACCATTGGACCTAGTTCTCACTTGTCGATTTCCCTCCACTAATCTTCCTAGCTTCACAACTTACCAACATAAAGCACGCCAAGTTAGATAACGAACTAAGACAGGAAAAAGACTTTTTCATCCACGCAACAACACGTGAATTCACTAATTTAAACCAAGATTAAACAATGGCTTTCCATTGCTCGACGGTGAAAGATATTTTTAATTCTTACCCTGCTCCCCGAGAACCTACAACTCATCAATCTTCCTTTCTGTAAGTTCTATTTGCCCGTCCCCCATCAGTATAAAGCTATATAGCTGAATCCACTAATTAAAATTAACATTTTCAACTGCAGCTCCAAAGTGAGTGAATTCGAACTACAGCAACGCCATTAGATTCAATTTCGGATTAATACCCTTCTGCTGTTTGATTGGTTGGTTGTATGTTTCTTAACTCCCTAGAAGAGGCTATAGTACCAGCCAGAAGCTGCACAGATATGACACTTGAACTGCAACCAAGCCTGCTAATATCATGAGGTACTGCAGAAATGCCACTGGTTAGCAGTAACGATACTTAGACCTCGAAAGCATTCATGACTCCAGAGTGATCATCTGATGAATATACGAGACAGAAAAGAAATTATAGTCAACTCAAAAACACATGTCGTATCCTGGCTTTTGACAGAGCCGGATCTTCCAGTTGTGTAAACTATATGGTTCCAGGATTAACCTGTACAAATAAGCGGAAGCAAGTCACGTGGGGCATAACCGGAATACGTGGGCGTTATGAAATTATATATATATACGTATATATACGGCCCACAGCAGATACTAAGAGTCTTACATGGGTCAGTCTTTAATCTGAAGTCATGGGTATAGATACGGTCAGTCTTGCAACCAGAAGAGATTCATTAAGTTATGGAGAGCGGCTGCCCGGCACCGCTCATGGGGCGCGACGGCCTTCAGTATCAGTTTCCAGTCGTCAATCTTGGAGTCCCAGAGAAGCCACGGAAGGCCAAGTGACCCCTACGCGAAGACCTGTACTGAACGTCTCCTCAAAAAAAAAAAAAAATAAAAGTGCAAAGTTGAACCCTGAATATGACGTGGCTAAGTAGTAGTTATGGGTCAATATAGCAGTCTCCCTTCGTCTCCCTGTGTAACTCTCACACTGCAGAAGTTTTGATCCTTATTCTTGAGAAAAAGAGAGGCGTATATTTTTTGTAAACCAAGTGTTATGTTCATTCCTTCTTTATGGTTTCTTCCTTCGTCATGCTGGTAGGGTAGATCACACATCGTATGATCGACAGTTCAAATATTTCTGCCTCACTGTATAGGAAAACACTTGAATTTATGGTTAATATGCAAAGTAACCAATTGCACAGGAATGTTACGAGGTATACTGAACAAACCCTGGAGCAGCATCCCACAGGACAACAGCTGTACGACCACCTACCTCCTATCTCTAAAACCATTCAAATAAGACGAACAAGACGTGTAGGGCGCTGATGAAGAAAAAGGACAAACTCATAAGTGACGTTCTTCTCTGAAACTCTTCACACGGAAGAGCAAGTGTTAGACGACCAACTAGAACTTATCTACAACAGCTCTGTACGGACACATGATATAGTCTAGAAGACCTGCCGAAAGCAATGGATGATAGAGACGGATGGCAAGATATAATCGAGGGAAATCTGTTCTAGCGGCACGAAATGAAGATGATGCTAAGTTAATAATCGGATTTGCATGATTTACAAATATATAATAATAGAACGAAGCTAATAGATATTTTAAACAGTCTGGAGTTGATAACTATCTAACTAGAATTAGATTCTTGAAAGACAAGGGAAAATAGTAGACTGATATATGGTCTTTGAAATTATCTCAAGAGACAGGGCCTTTCTTTGGCTCTCATGAAGTCAAATCATAATGTGTCTTCATATGCATTCATCTCTCAGTTTTGTTCCTTTGTTTAATGGCACATCAACACTCCTGGAATATTTAATTCCCTGACAAGCCTTGTAGAAGGGAAATAGTGGTATTAGGTAACCTGTAGCAGGAGGATAAGATAATTCATAAATTTACGAAAAGTATTTGCACGAAAGTGAATTTTAACGCGACAGAAGTCCAAACTCTGTGATTTTAGAGCCAAGCTCGTCAGACGTTACGTTACTGAGACTCCCCCATTATATATGTATGTATGTCTGCTGAAATAAATATGAGTAATTTTTTAAGGTTTTTCTTTTATATATATATATATATATATATATATATATATATATAAGCGTACACATACATGGGAAGCAGGTTTTAGTTTTGTATGTGGCTTAAAAGAACTAACAAGGGAGTATTGTTTGGTGGCACATAAACCACTGTAGGTTATTTAATACCAAACCCCTTTTACAGATATATTAAATACATGATTTTTAAACAGATTTTGTCAGCAGCATTTTAAACGAGGCTGAGCCCATTCCATATATATATATATATATATATATATATATATATAAGCGCGCACACACACACACACATACATGGGAAGCAGGTTTTAGTTATTGTATGTGGCTTAAAAGAACTAACAAGGGAGTATTGGTTTGGTGGCACATAAACCACTGTAGGTTATTTAATACCAAACCCCTTTTACAGATATATTAAATACATGATTTTTAAACAGATTTTGTCAGCAGCATTTTAAACTAGGCTGAGCCCATTCCACTCCAACACAGTTAAATGGTTTCACTTATTTCTATCAAATACGAATAATTCTATTTACTATTCATCAATTGTTTGCACACAGTTTAATATTTTCTAGTATTGCTAAGTATCACTAACAATTCAACTAAACATCAGTCGTCTGTTTATACACAGTTAAATAATCTAACGGTTTTATTTCAAACAATTCAGGTTAGGATGAGTAGTTAAATGATCAGTTCTATTTCAAGCAATTCAGTTTAGCATGAGTATACAATTTGAATATCAAATAGTTATATTAGACCCAACGATAGGACCCTCTCAGGTGCTACCACTCTGAACCGGCGTAGACCAGAGAGCGATGGCACTGAAGGAGTATTCCGTGTTCCCCAATGCTCCAGCGTTAGTGAAGCCTCACCATCAGATTGTTTAGTGTCATATCTTGGACACTCGCTGGCGGAATCTTAGCTCTTTGGAGAGATGCAGTAGGTGTATTCTGCAGCCCAAGCTGACTGGGCCAAACAAAGAAGTCTGTCGGACTTTTAAAAATAAATTCTTGCTTACGAACAAAGGAAATGTAATACCAGACGACTCGTGGTCGGCTGGCCAATCCTGTTTATTTACTGTGAAAAATAGATAATTGTGCACATAGCCCAAATTAGGCGGATTGAGTAGAAAAAGGGATTGGTCAGTATTCCCTGCTAGTCATGCTATTCTTGTAGGGACCTAGTTTGCTGCATACTCTGACCCATTCCTACTGTTCAATTATAAGAACCAAGCACACTATCTATCCAAACTATATACACCAAAATAACAATTTTCCCCCGGGAATCCACCAAAGAAAACGGAAGTCCTCCCAAAGATTCAGAATTTTGAGCGCTTTTATCTGCATCTTTAATCATTTTCAAGAATCGTATGGTTTATCTTTTCAGAGTTTAGAACAGCTTTTTTTTTGTTACGAGAATTGTGTGAACCACTTTTTAAAAATCAAGATGGCATGAGACACTGAAATATCAACTGACATTGTGCAACGTTGGCAGCTCAAACAAGAATGGTATTAATCGGTAATATCTCGTGGCAGTTGGAGAAGAGATAAAAATCATAATTGTTAAATACGTATATAGCTATCCATGTCTGAAGAAATTTTGATTTTAGAGTTAAGGCATCTCATCTATGGGTCAAATAGAACGGTTCTGTTTCTTTTCTACATAATGTTATTCGAAGTCCTAAAGCCGAGTACAAGATGTCCATATTTAATGGTAATTCTGTTTATCAAGTATTACAAAATATTAAATTATACTTCAAACTATTTAACTGGGTGCAGAAAAAAAAAAAATTCTAATTCGTTTAAAATGTTACCTACAAACTATTCTCTTACTATATATATATATATATATATATATATATATATATATATATATATATATATACATATATATATATATATATATATATATATATATATATACATATATATATATATATATATATATATACGCAGAGGATTTGGCATTCAATAACCAACCTAAGCTGATATACCGTAAACCAAGTAATCATAACTAAACCTATTATTTTGACCATAAGTATATTGAATTCCATTTAATATCAGTTTTATTTTTGCTATACTAGTGAGTATTCACTCTTTCTGGTCCTGTTACCTCATTTGGTTGTTGGGGGCGTGCGGCTACTCGGTCTGTTTTGGACAGGGATAGCTTGACAGAGACCAAGCCAATCCAGGTCTGCATTATTATTAAAATTCAGTTTTCCTTCTTCTAGAATGCTTGCCATACCAAGGTTAAAGAGCCCACTTGTCCTATTTATCTATAGCTGGATGGAGAATTAATGGATTCATACTATTCCCCAAGGGTATTAGTGCTCTGGGAAATGCAAACAGCCTCTTTCCGGATTTGAACTTGAACAACAGAGTCCACTTCCTATGCTGTTTGTTTAAAACTGGCCAGGAATCTGACTGCTTACCAGTTAGGTCACTGAAAAATCATCGTGTAAGGCTCACAGTTCAAACGAGAATGGTATAAGTCGGTTTTGGTACCGGCTAATGTCTTCGTGGCAGTTTGAGAAAAGTGAGGGATATATTTGTGGATAACATATAGAATTCTCTGTCCTTACCCAAAGATACTATTGAGACTGATTTTTCGATTTTATAATGAAGATATAGAGTAACTTTTTTTTTTTTTTTTTTTTTACTTTGCTAATGATCAACAGCGAAAATATATTTTTCTAGATATTGCGTATAATATGGAGAATACGTGCACTTGCTATATTAATGTCTTTCGGGGCCTATCATGACAAAACTCCCATCTAGAAGAATCTATGTGACCAACTTTAATTTAAAAAAAAATAGAACATGGATAATTCTGTTCAAGAAAGTATATAAGATTCTTCTCAGCATTTTAGAGCTATCACTGTTACATCAAGGAATTGAATTGGTAAAATGACATTTAGTACGAATGAAGGCTTCACTAAAATATTCAGTTGCAAATTGGACAGAAAATAGTTTTATTCACTATAATAGAGAATCTTTAGGCTATTGCTCCGTAAAAAATATTGACTGGTGTGCGGTTTCTGCTGTGGGACGATTACATACGCAGTATCCTCGATAGGGTTTCGATCATATGGAAATCAGACCTGACCGATAAAATGAAACGCAGTTTCTTCCAGGCTGCAGTCGTGTCTATAGTGCTATATGGATGCACTACTTGGACGCTAACAAAACGGCTGGAGATGAAGCTAGACGGCAATTACACAAGAATGTTGCGAGCAATATTGAACAAGTCCTGGTAGCAACACCCCACAAGGCACCAACTATACGGCCATCTGCCTCCCATCACGAAAACTATCCAAGTTAGACGAACCAGACATGCAGGACACTGCAAAGACGAGCTAATAAGTGATGTACTCCTATGGACCCCCGCATATGGCCAAGCATAAGCTGGACGACCAGCTCCAACCTCCATACAGAAGCTATGTGAGGATACGGGATATAGCCCTGAAGACCTGCCAGAGGCGATGAACGATAGGGAGAAGTGGCGAGAGAGGGTCAGGGATATCCGTGTCTGCGGCACGACATGATGATGATCATCATCATTATACAAACACTGAATGATATTTTAGTGAACCCGTCATTCGTGCTGTATATCATTTTATCAATTAAATGTCTCAGTATAACGGTGATAGCTAGGAAAAGTTAATTTCCTTCTAAACCCAAGACGATGATCACCTTGTCAGACAGACAGCACGGTGTTCTCGCCATCCTTTGCTATCATCCATCGCTCCTAAAATCCCCTCTTGACTGCATCTAGTGTTCACACAGAGCTCACGAATCTTAGTTCATGAGAGAATGTTGCTTACAAATTTGCCCTTAGCAAGCAGTGCCCGGCATGTCTTGTTTGTTTTACTTAGGTTTTTGAGATGGGAGGTAGGTGGCCATACAACTGCAGTTTTGAGTTGTTTAGAGGATTTGCTCAAAACAACACCAGCATTCTTGTGTAGGTCCCATCTATCTTTTCTTTGAGTCACCATATATCATTATATTACAATGAAAGCACGGAGTTCTTTGATTCTCTCTCACCATCCGCCCCTATCATCAATCGCTTCTAGCAGAACTTCTCGGCTGCATCTTGTTTTCGCACAGATCTGATGTATTTTCTGTTCGGTCAACACTAGTGTGTCCATGTGTAGGAGTCCATAAGAAACCGTGTCCCGCATATCTTGTTACTTTTCTATTACTTGGACGGTTTATAAGGTGGGATGCAGATGGTCGTAAAGCTGCTGTTTAGTACAGATTTTATTATTCCTATTGGAATTTTAGAATAAGAAAACCGATATTAAAAGCTATAATTTATAAACAAATTCTATAGCAATGAGATTCTATAGGCAAAAATATGAATATATAGAAGCCACAAAACGTGAAGTATAAAAAATACGACCATCCAACAAAGCAGGATTGAAAAAAATCTAGTATTTCACAGTGTAGGTTTTTTAGTAGCAGATATAGCAATATATATATATATATATCAGTAATATCCAGTCGTCATCCGAAGACAATGGGTGTGGATTATTCGCAAATAGAATACATGAGGGATTTCATATAAATCTATGGGAAACCTCGATGTATGGCTGTTATATAAACCTGAAAAGAATATGAGAAAACTCACATACAATGCGTATACAATGTAACTGGAAGAAAATTCAACCACGGTTAAATTGTCATTATAAATTTATTTCGGCAAAGAATATCATCGTCTCTTCAGATGGAACACACACTTAATTTGAGGGTAAAAATAGCAAATATGGATTACAAAGGGAAAGAGGGGGAAATCGCAGAAAACACCACCCAGCAACAATCAACTGGACCAGTTTGAGGATGACCTGTTCAAACTGATTCAGAAAATTAGCTTTAGAAATCCTAGAAATGGATTCCAGGCGAAGATGAAAGGAGACATTGAACAAACGAGAAGACATGGAAAAATTGTATTAGTGCAGACAAATCTAGAAATATATACGAAATCTGCCTATATAGATATGAACGAATTCTTAAGATTACGGACTCCTATAAAATTGACTATAACGATAAACCGACACTAAGGAAGAGAGATGCAACTAGATTGGCGCGCAAACTACGGATTAAAGTTAGGTTAAGGAAACTAAAAGAAAAAAATACGCTTACATTTTATTTAAGGACCATAAGCAGAACTTCCAGGATAGGAAACAGGCCAGACTAATTAACCCCACCGAGACCAAACTAGGCCAAGTATCTAAGAATTTAATAAAAGTGATAACGTCTCGCATACGAAGTAGCTCTAAATATAATCTATGGAAAAACTCAAGATTCTATTGATTGGTTCAAAAACATTAAAAAAATAAAAAGATACAACGGTCATCCAATTCGATATCAGAGTTTTACCCATCCATTACTCGGGAATTATTATTAAAAAGCCTGAACAACGCTAGGGATTATACAGCAATCACCGATGAGCAAATAGAAATAATTCAAGAATGTAGGAAATCTATTCTGGCAGATAATTGTAGAAATTCGGTGAAAAGCCCGTGGACAACTTCGACGTACCCATGGGTGCTTTCGACTTGGCCCAGGTAGCTTACTTAATAGGGATTCATATTTCGGATAACTTATGTAGTATTGTCAACTTGGAGAGGATTGGGCTTTATTCTGGAGAGTAACAGCCGTAAAACCTCAAAGATTTATAAGAAAATAAGTAGGGCATTTAAATTGCTTGGACTAAGAATTGAAATAGCTTCGAACTTGAAAATGGTTAACTTTCTTTGAGTATCACTCAATTTAGTTAACGATACCTTTCAGTAAAAGCAATTCCATCCCCACAACATAAATGTCAACTTTAACCACCCAAGATCGATATTGAAACAGATTCCTAATGCCGTAAACCAGTGGATAAATAGGATGGTGTCGTGTGAAAAATATTTGACGAGAACAAAAAGATACATGATGAAGCCTTCAAAAATAGCAGATAAATTGGAGTACGTAAACACAGTGAACTCCGGCTCAAAGGGTCGAAACGTCACCACAAGCAGAATTAGCAGTAGTGGGAACCATAGACTTATCAAGTTAGGTTCCACCAATAAATATCATTCAAATAGACGTGGTAATAACAGACATAAATTGCCCAGTCGGCTGGGGCTGTAGAATACACTGACTGCACCTCTGCAGAGGGGTAAGACCCCCATAACGAGTGTCCTGGATATGACACTAAATCTGATGGTGAGGTTCCAGCAGTGCTGGAGCTTTGGGGATGCAGAGTACCCCTTCATTGCCATCGCTCCGAGGTCCACTCTGGCCCGGAGTGGTATCACCTGATAGGGCCCTATCTATGGGTTAAATAGAACAGCATACTTATAATAAACTGAATTGTTTGTGTAAACTGAATTGCTTGAAATAGAAATGTTTTTGACAATTAAACCGTACTTACATTTATACTGCCTACTTATGGTTAACTGAATTATTTGAAATAGAACTGTTTTTCGACATTAAAACTGTATTTACTCTTAACTGAGTTGTTACATATAACTGCTTGAATCGTTTGAAATAGAAATATTTTAGACTATTAAACTGAATTGTTTTAAATTGAACAGATTATTTACATAAAATGGATTTGGCGTTAAATAACCTACAAAGGTTGATATGCCATAAACCCAACCGCCATAAAAAAAAGTAATTTGGTTTAACCCTCTATTTTGTAAACCAGCGAACATTAACATAGGAAAATACTTTCTAAACCGTCTGGATAGACACTTTAATAAGCATAACCCATTAAGTAAAATTTTTAATTAAAAAAAAAACAAAGAAAAAACACCGTTTAAATTTCTAACTCTTGTATAAACAATATGTATAAAATCTTAACCACAATCGGAGGTTATTAGACGAATTAAATTGGAATAAAGAGGGACGGATCGAGTACCCTGTAATTGTATAAGAAAAGATGAATATACCTTGGGTGGACGATTTACCTTGGTGAACGTGGTATACTAAGTGTGCATTTCCCCCATGAAATATAATAATGATAGAGAATAGAGAATATACATAGGCATTTCAGCAGGGAATTGGAAACAAAAACTGTATAATCACAGAAATTCTTTCTCCAGTCTGCGTCATAGGAACCAAACAGCTCTATCTAAATACTTTTGGAACTTTAAAGATTCGGGGTTAACCCCTAAAATTAAGTGGAAATAGTCAGGTAATCTTCAACCTCAAATAGCTTCAATAGCAGGTGTAACCTGTGAATTGAGGAAAAAAAATAGTATAATTAATTCTAAGGGCCTCAGATGACGTTACCAGCTAGTATTTAAATGAAGACAAAGGTAAACTAAAAATATCTTGATTGAGGGCTATTGAGGATCCTACTTAACAAAAACCATCATATTGATTTGGGTGAAATGTATTAGTAAAAAACAAAACATTTATTTCAGAAATCATTAGAAAAATATTGCGGGTAGTTTATCTAGTGAAGGGGAATTTTGAAGTCTTGAAATTAGTTCGTACTAAGAATTCTTAAATTTTAGAATTGTTAGTTCCTTTCGACCATTTTTAGGTTAATGCGAGCGTAGATAGCTAAAACTCCCACCTCCTAATGAGATGTAAACAAAATGGACGTAGTAGCAGTAAATTCATTAAAGGTAGCTGAAAGATGTCGAAAGGTTTGTGGCGGGGGATGATAGCCCTATTAACTTAAGGGTTTAATACATGTAAAAAGGAGTAAATAGAAAAATAAAAAGACAATTTAGTTTACAAGCTTACATTATACTAACATTCCACGTGCTACAAAAACCTAACATGTTCACATTAGAATTGGTCGATTATCGAAAAACTCTTTCTGGGTTTTTAATACTTTTATTGTTTTGAGTCCCTTTCATTTTCGCCTGAACACACACACATATATATATGTATATATATATATATATATATATATATATATATACTGTACTCTATATTTACTGTTTCAACCCTCAAACTAAGCGTGTACGTAATTTGAAAAGACGAAGATTATATTCTTTGCCGAAAGAAATCTATAATGACAAGTTAACCATGGTTGAATTTTCTTCCAGTTACACACACACACACACACTTATATATAAACGAATAGTTTGAAACATTTTAAATAACACAGAGATTATTCGTTAGCACATAGTTTAATGGTTTCAAGTATTCATATGTAATACAAACAATCTACCAACTGCCATTTGGTTGCACGCATTTAAAAAATTGTTTATAAATGATTTCTAAGGGAATAGTGTGTTGATAATTTTATCTTTAAGTAGGTTAGAGCAAATTTGTGTGTACAGTTAAGTGTTTCTATATTGGGCGCACAGTTAAATGATTTTAAGTACTGCCATGACACACCTAAAAATTGATCACAGTAAATCTGTTTCAAGCATTCCTATCCAACTCTAATAGTCTTATTTGCACTCATTTAAATGATTCTAAATATTGCTATCTAAGACTATTCAATTTACTATCTATCATTCATTTGCACACAGTTAAATGATCAAACAGTTCTATTTGACCCATAGATGGGGCCCTAAAAGGTACTACCAAGATGGGTCAGAGTACTTTACATTCCCCAAAGATTCAAGACTGGAGTCTTGTCAGTCGGTGTAGTCTCATATCCAGGGCATTCTTTTTTGTGGGGGTTTGCGTCTCTGGAGAGATGCAAACCCCCGTTAGCTGAGCTCTGGAGACTTTGGTAATAATATCCATTTAGATTGATAATAAAATCCTGCTATCTTGGGATTAAAAGGAAATTTATTTTTTATCAAAAAAAGCATTGGATGTACTCATCTTTGGGCCATACTGTAATACTTAGTATATTTTTATTAGATAATATTTCATTTGAAATTAAATCCCACCGTTTTTGGTTTACAAGACACTTTACTTTTTATGGAAAAAAAAAGAGGATTTTATAAGCGATCCTGTATATAATTACAAACATTTTAAGAATTTTAGTAATTTGCTCGTTTAGGAAAACTTCTCCGAAGCCTTTACCACACTGAGTGCAGGTTATAAAAGCGTGAGATCGGATTGATGCGTGTGTGGCTTTTATCAGCGTCCACATCTTTGCCATTCTCAGCTAAAATGGAAGCATGTTAGACGCCAGTCAAAAGCCCCACCTACAATAGGAGTTTTCGTGGCAGAAACATCTTAAAGTAGAAGAACAGCAACAAAAGGAAAAAGACAATATAACTTAAAACAAAAGGCGGACGAGAGTAGAAGATCACTTGGTTCGTGCGGAATGGGAATACGGAAAGAAGCTGAGAAACGATCGGGCCATTGAGCAGGTATTGCGTACTCACGCACCTTGTCGAGCAGAGGAAACATATGTAGCACATGCGCAAATCGGTTTGCATTGACTATTCAAATAGAATACGAGACGGCAAAATATGTGTGTGTGTGTATATATATATATATGAGAGAGAGAGAGAGACAGTAGAAGCTCAGAGATAGAAAACGAACGATGAAAAAAACAAGAGAAAGCTAGACATATAGAGAAAGGGTAGAGAGTCACACGGATAAAGAGAGAAAAATGACGATAACGAAGGAGAGAGAGAAAGAACAAGAAAAGCAAATTAAAGAGAGGGATAAAAACGGATACCGAGAGAGAGCAAATGTAAAAAAACACAGAAAAGGCAAAAACAAAATTGCATTTGAAAAAATGGGTAGCTGTAATGATAATGTTACAATGAATGAGAAGCAAGTATGTCATTTGTGTGTGTGTGTATATATATATATATATATATATATATATATATAGTATACACGCATAATTTATAATATGTAGCAAAATAAATATTTAAGTAAAGAAGTATCTTTGTGTATATTTATAGTACATGGAATCTATTAATATTAGAATAAAGAAAAAGATGAAAAAGCAAATTTCCCAAAAAAATAATGATATACTAACAGATTATGTAGATAATTCTGAGTTGGAAACATTCACAGAAAAGCAAATATAACAAAATATTTTTAAAATTTTATCTAAATAATTCCATTGTTCTAGAGAAGTTGTTACGTTAAGTATATCAAATATATATGCAAAAACAAAACTTATAATTGAACAGAGGTAATACATTTTATTTTTAAGTTGGGAGAGAGTGAGAACAAGAGGGAGAGAGCGAGTCAGGGAGATAGAAAGAGAGATTAAGAGGTTCTTGCAGATAGTTTTAAAAGAAAAATACGATTGTAGCACAAAAAAGTGGGCATATTCTGATCTATCTCACGGAAAATATAGAAAATTTCTGGGTCACATCTCATATGTATATATACACACACACCTACGGGCACACTAAAACACACATTATATATATATATATATATATATATACACACACACTCAAACACATATACACTCGGTATCATACATATAGATGTAAGTATGGATGAGTATATGACA
>OY757924.1:68493437-68590937 GCA_963585895.1 Sepioteuthis lessoniana | reverse complement strand
ACTGGTGATCTCTTCCAGGACTAAATGACAGCAAGTCTCTAGGATTCTGATCAGTATTTTGACCGATCACTACATTTGTGCTCTGGATAGTTTCCATTCTTCCTCATTTTCTCTTATCTTTTTATCAAAACCTTTGGGAGCTGTTCCAAGGGTGAGTATGATTGTTCTAGTCGAGGTTTTAAATTCAGAATTAGTTATTAAGATTTTTGAGATAAGAAGAATATGGCTTGAATTATTGTGTATTTAATTCCTATGCGTCAATAAAGTGTAAGTAAATATAAGTAACTAAGTTGGCTGACCGTAGTCAAAAGCGATCTGAAGGCTCCCTTTACAATAGCTACTACACCGCGGTGTACGGGAGGGCGCTACTCCTTTCCCTGGATTGCTCTACTTACCCTTGTTCCGTATCGTATAATGCAAGGAGGCATCAAGTACTATTTTTGAGTCTTTGGTATGACTCCACCAGGGATTGAACCCCAGTGTCGCGGACCATGGGCGAACAGTAACCATGATGCCAATGGGCATATATATATATATATATATATATATATATATATATATATATATATATATATATATATATACGCTCAATTCCTCCGCAGGACCAGGATACGAAACTAAGTCAATTTCATTTGCGGAATTTAACAAGTTTCTATTGAATGTTTTCCTTTTTGAATGTTTGCCACATGAAGGTTAAAGAGCAGAGTCTGCTCTATTATTTACCCATAACTAGAGAGGCAATAGTTGAATTCATAGCTTTCCTAAGAATATTGGTGCTATGTGAAATGCTAACAGCCTTGACTAGTGTTGTATACATATACATATGCGAACCACACAATACAAATACACAATCGACTCCGTTGTTCAGGTACGAACCGTTTATTAATTACTTGACTTCGGTTCTTCGACACGAGGAGAGAGACAATTCTTAAAAGTGTTTTGTATCATACTATGCTAACACCACCCCCAACGTTCGGCACATCTCATTCAGGTACGAACTTCTCCACACCATGGTCGGAACCCAACTAAATCTTTTCCAAAATCTTCCAAATTCTCAGCCTGTCTCTTCTGGGTATGACGTCATCCGCACTCCAGTCGCATTTCCAGTCTGGGGTTTATTATGACAATGGTGATTGTCATATCCTTTCCGCGTGAGCGTAAACTGCACCAATTGACTTCACATCTGAACTCTTCACCCGAATAGTTCAAAGCCCAACCAAACAATGATAAAATATAATTAATGAAAATAATTAAAAAAAAAAATCATTCCTTAATTATATAACACTAGGATTTGAACTCATATTGCTGTGTCAATTTACTACAACGGTAACCATTACATCAAGCGCACATCCTCCATATACTTGGCCTCTTGGCGAGAGTATTCCCCAATGGCCCGGGAGATCGGGGTTCAATCCAAAGACTCAAGAAAACGGCACGTGATGTATCCTAGCTTAACACTCAGTATTATAAAGTACAGATCAAAGGTAAGTTGAGCAATTCATGGAAACTAGTTGCGCCCACCTCTATACGTTGGTGAAGTATCTATAGGAAAATGAGCCCGTGGTGTAATGGTTATCGTCGTAGGAAATGGACACAGCGACACGAGTTCAAATCCTGGACGAGGCCGATTGCATTTCACATAGCACTAATACTCTTGGGAAAGGTATGAATCCTATTATTCTTCCTCCAGCTATGGGTAAATAGTAGGGCAGACAGGGTTCTTCAGCCTTGGAGAGGCAACTAGTCTAGGAGAAGGAATACTCAGAATTCTAATCTGTTAAACTCCGCTTAAAAATTGACCTTGTGTCATATCCTACCCGAGCGGAGGGGTTGGTAAATATGATATAGAAAAAGGAGCCCACGACTACGGTCAGCCAACTTATGCGTGAGAGATGTTCCGAAGTATCGATGTGATACAAATCTATTAAGTGAGAATTAGATATTTTTAGATTTTCAAAATTGAGTCAAGATTTGTACAGTTGACTAACTTAAATGATAAATTGATGAAGTTGAGCTCAAATCGAGGAGTCACAGCCAAATCCTGACACTTTGTGAACCGTGGGTTTTGGTGAAACGCAAAGTCTTGCATGTACAGCACTCTCCATCGTCACCCGGAACTTGAAGTGTTAAGTGTTTCCGGAACGAAAGGAGAGTCCTCGTAGCGTAGTGGTTAACGTGTAGGACTACAACATTTCACTGAGCGAATTCGAACCCCAGTCACGTTAATACCTTCACTTTCGGACTAATAGGCAAGGAAACCCTCTTATTCCTCACAGCTAGAGGATTAAATAGTACAAATATTTTTATTTTACAAAGATAGCAGTGGCATTAAGTAACTTACTCAGGTTGATATGCTATGTAACAAAGAAACCGATACAGTATTTATTTGTACATCTGCGTTATATATAATTTTCATCCTTCAAAATAGGAGTCCACTAACCTATGTCCATTCCTTCTACTAGGCAGACAGCTAATACAACGACGAACCTAATGCAACATTGAATCCAAACAGAAGCTTTGTTAGAAATGATGTATTCATAAAAATTTCCAGAGTAAGAATGTCTTAAAGGACCAACACTCTTTTTAAGTTGTCAACAAGAATTAAAAAAAAAAAAAAGAATAGACATTTGCTTCAAAATACCAAAATTGTATTGTGCAACATAAACAAATACAACCTACCATCACCTAAAAAATTTTATAGTAACTGACGTTAGTTTTAGGATAACATTCACATACCAACAAGGAAATATGGTGCAATACTAAAAATAAAGTAATTACAATTAACTATTTAATTAGGTGATTTTTTTAATATTTAGAACCCTCAGCCCTCCATGTTCCATACCCCTACCCATCCTAAGCTCCTGACGTAAGAATTGCTGAAAATCTTAAGTGTTTTAAGGAAGCTGTTCCAAGAATACATACAAACACATATATAGGCGCGTGCATATATATATAACACTCACGCAAACATAGGCACATATTTATATATAACACATAGGAGAGGGTGCTACTCTTTTCTCTGGATTGCTCCATTTTACCCTTGATCCTTACCTTATTGTGCTGAGTGCTTAGCAAGGCGACATCGAGTACCATTTTTAGAGTCTTTGGTATGACTTGACCTGGGATTGAACCCCGGTCTCTTTGACTATTGGTGAACACTCTACTCATTAGGCCATTATTTTATAGGCAAGTTAAAATATAGGAAAAATTAATTTAAAGAAAAAGGTAAAATTATAGGATTTTTGAAGCAATCTAGGAACAAAGATACACAGACCTGAATTGAGGCCGCTCGGTCGTGTTACAAATACCAGCTACCTGAGAATATGACAGGATGTAATTTGAAAGACCTACCTGGAGCGCGCGTGAGAGAGAATCAGGGAAATCCATGCCGTCCGTGGTACTTGATGATGAAGACTTAATCAGTTAAAAAACTGTTTACGTGGGATTCTGAAAAGTTCTTGGCCTAGGTAAGTGTCTCGAACCGCAGGATATGTCGAATAGAATCTATTTTTCATGGTCGAACCGTTAGATCTTCTCCATGTCTATTGATGCTTCTATTGAGAAAGAGCGACGGACTCTAAGGAGCATTTGATAGTCCTCTGATATATCGAGAATTCGTATAATCAAAAACATAGCAAATTATCTCTTAGATGGTAGTTTTACTGAAAATTGCTGTATTCGCTGAGGGAGAGCATTATATGATTTAGAACAAGAAATTTATAATTATACTCCCTCATAAATTTATTTTTATCAGTCTATTGACCGGAACTTCAGGTGGATTTGAACACAACTGTTTTTTGCTCTGCAAAGGTTTCTTTATATATGTTTATATATATTAATTAGCCTTGCATTGAGCACTCCTTTCGGATTATTCTTTTTTAAATCTATTTAAATAAATTATATATATATATATATATATATATATATATATCTCATGCCATTAGAAGAATAATCAAAACTGGTTAAATTGTCATGAATTTATTTCGGCTAAGAATATCATTATACTCTTCGTCTCATTAGATGACCCCAAATTTAATTTGAGGTTGAAAAACAGCAAATATGGATTACAGTCTCCCTCTCTCCCTATATATATATATATATATATATATATATATATATATATACACACACACACACGTGTGTATATATAAGAGAAAAACATATAAATAAAAGAGGGGTTAAATCAATGAAGTATTAGAAAAATTAAGAAACCAGAAAAGTGGTTTTCTGTAAATTAACACAACCTAATTTAAAAAAATGCCAGCTTTTTCGTATCAGGTGAAATTTTATGAATATTATAAGCTTGTAAACTAAACGAATATCTTCATATATTTTTCCGTTTACTTATTTTACATATGTTAATTCCCTTCGCTAATGGTGTCAGTCTTCCCACGAAAAAACCCAAAAAAACGCTGACTGAATATTACTAATATATTAATATATATATATATATATATATATATATATATATATATATATATATACAGACACACACACAGTTTACAATATTTATAAACGGTGCTCAATATCTTTGACCGAACATTTCCAACTAATATTTGATTGCACGTGCTCAACCCTGTCCTCATCAGCCGTCACCCTAAGGTGACACCACATTTTAGTTGGCTAAGGCGATACTACCAGCCTAGGCGCCTCCGGCAGCCTCGGTCATCTGACAGGGTATGATATTTTTTCTCGTCCATAGTGTCGTGCATTTCCTTGTCTCTTATTTCCGTTAATAATGTTCGTTTGATTTAGTAGCGTCTTATTTCCGTTTAAGTTTCGTTCACATTCACTCAAGAGCTGACAACACCGCAGAATGATTTGACCAGTCGACTAGTGAGAACTTTGAGAAGGTTCGAAAGTTTTAGTGACGTTTTCTGATCCAGATATGATAAAGTAGCTCTCAACTTATCTCTAGGCCACTGTATTATTGGTCAGCTCGGAATTTCACTCGGGCGCTGACCATCAGCATTGGGATCCTGAAATCTCACAGTGTATTCTGGATTCGTCATTCCATCATACAGTTTACATTCTTCCATCGGAATATAATTCTTTCACCAGCGTGCTTTATAAACGCACAATTCTCGCAGGCTTTACAGTCAACTCTATATATCTCACACTTTTTCAAATCAAGATATCGATTTCCGGTGTTAAATATTCGTAGATCAATTATACGCGAATTTTACCAATCGTGGTGCGTCTTAGAACCTAACAATTGCGGGTAATGCATCTGTTTATGATTGTTAGGTTTAGAAGATAATATAAAAATGAGTGAATGAATAAAGAAAGAAAACACAGGGTGAATAAATGAATTAATTCAAACCTGCAATAGATGTATTCTTTTTAAGAATCGTCAACAAGGGTTATGACAAAAGCAGTGACAGCGTCTATGGCTACAGTGGCAGCAATGGAAAAAGAGAAGCTAAGGTGATAACAGTTGCCGCGGGCTTGTCACTCTTAACAAATTGAAAGTGTCGTGACAGGAGAAAAGCAAAGGACAGAAGCTGTGGCCAAACCAAAGCTGTGGTTGAATGTCTTGCGAGCTGATCGAGAAAAAATATATCCGTCGATTATAAAATCTTCTTGGATGTATTCGGCATTCCCTGTTTAGTGTCGAATTTGGAATTATATCGGGGAAGAAATCGGAATGGAATTCCGTGGATTCTTCTGTAAATACCGAGTGTTACTTCTCAAAAGATATGGGGAGGGGATGCTCGTTGCGAAATAGTCATCGCTATTGGAATTCAACTCGGCAACCTAAATTCAAAACCTATATAAGGCTGTTTGCCAAACACATACCGCTAATACCTTTGGTAAAGCTATGAATCCAAAGCAATTCTCCCTCAAGCTGTGGGTAAATAGTAGGGCAGAATAGGCTCTTTAATCTTGGTAGGGCTACCGGTCTAGAAGAAGGAAAACCAAATATAAGCCAGTTGTAGACCTGGAGAGTGATGGGCTCCGTTAAGCTATTCATGACAAAGATATGCTACGTGAATAGCAAGCATACGACTAAACCAGGTTTATAGACTAGAAATGATAACGTCAATCTCAACAGAATTAGACTAAGAAACGTTTATACTCTACTGAATATTTGTTAGAAAAATCTCAGCAAGTAATTTTTAAAGAGGAAAATAAAATACCAGCTATGCATTTCTTCGTCATTTAAAAAAAAAAAAATTTTTTTTAAAAACTCATTGTGAGAATCTACGTTCGTAAATCTACGCTAAGTAAATGTAAATTTTAATGTTCTTGTTTATGTTGGAGAAGTGAAGTTGTTCTTAAATTTGAAGGTTCAATTCAAGTTTTTATCCTCTTGGCTATTTTGTTGAGGATCAAAATGAAGTATAATTTCTTATGTAAATAAAACAATGGACTTTCGACTGCCCTGTTGTCGAGTGGCGTATTAGAATACGGTGACTAGTCTTTGCTGAGACCGAAAACCCTCATGAAAAGGTATATCCTGGATATGACACTAAACTGCATCTGATTGTGAGGTTACATTTCTGGAGATCTGAGGCAGTGTGCAATTCTCTTTCATTGTTGTTGCTCTTAAAACAAACAAACACAGATGTCTGTTAGGGTTCAAACTATAGGTCCAATAGAACTGTTTAAAAAATTGTGTTCGACGCATACAAGAAACACCCCCGACCAAAGAAATGCACAAAATTGTGAGTATGAACGCGCAATAAACGTGATTTCCTAACCACTAAGCTTAAAAAAACCCTAGATTGGTTTACACACCATTCAAATCAATACATTTTTGATTAGGTTGTCGCATACTCTCAAGCATATGGAATTAGGGTGACGAACTGACAGAAAGATATGCTAAAGGTTTTCAGCCTAACAATGTATTTCTAAGAATGCAATTTAATCAGGCAATAATACACTTGCTGAATTTTACTGATCCATTTTAAGGCAGTACAAAAACAATTCAATGCAGTCAACAATCTAGGAATTTTTTTTCATTGCAACACATTACGAATTGATATCTTCAATGATGTCACCATTAAAGATACGAATGCATCGAAGATGTTTTTAGGGGGTGACAATATACCCATCTAGTTTCCTCATACATCCACACACACACACACACAACTCACTCATATATATATATATATATATACACACACACACAACTTATTTAAATTGTGTTTATTTGAATGAAGTGACATTAGAAGTTGTATATCTTTATGTAAGTACGTATTTTTATTTTCTCTCATTGAAGTGTTGATCACCAAACTTCAAAATATATCTACAACCCGTGGGATTCTCATTTAGAGCGGTCCATAATGATACTGATGCTTCTATTTAAGGATTCGAATTAGTATTTAATCGCTATAACAACAATTCGGAGATTAATGAATGATGTTTAGCACCACAAAATCATTTTATTGGCATTTGGTTTGATTGGTTGGGTTTTATGACATATCAAGCTTTCTAGGTTATTTAACGCCAAATCCATTTTTATACAAATAGTCAGTTCTATTTCAAATAATTGAGTCTAGCATGAGTATACAGTTTAATTATCAAAAAAATTTCTATTTCAAACTATTCAGTTTATTCAAACAGTTCTAATTCAGCCAATTTTTCGAGCAATTCAGCTCTGCAACAGTTCCATTTTAAACAATTCAGTTTAGCATAAATACGCAGTTAAAATGCAAAAATCAGTATAGTGAAAGAAGCATGGTTTAGTTCTATTTAACCAATAGATAGGACCCTTATCAGGTGCTACCACTCCAGGTCAGAGTGGACCTGGGAGCGATGGCAGTAAAGGGGTACTCCGCATTCCCCAAAGCTCCAGTATTACTGAAACCTCACTATCAGATTGTTTAGTGTCATATCCAGGACACTCGTTGGGGGGGGGGTCTTACCCCTCTACAGAGAAGCAGTCGGTGTATTCTACAGCCCAGACGACTGGGCAAGCATTTGGTTTGAGTTGGTTGTTCTTAGGCATGTCAAATAATTTAGTTTAGCAGAAGTACACCGAACTGTTTATTTCGACATTAAAACTATTTCAAACAATTCATTTTAGCGTAAGTACTCAGGTTCAATGTCAAAAAAATTTCCCATTTCAAGCAATTTATTTTAGTATAAGCACATAAATTAGTTCTATTTGACCCATAGATGGGACCCTATCAGGTGCTACTACTCCGAGCCAAAGTTGACCTTGGAGCGAAGGCAATGAAGTGGTACTCCGTATTCCCCAAGGCTCCAGCATTACTAGAGCCTCACCATCAGATTGTTTAGTATCATCCTATTTACCAACCCCTCCGCTCGGGCAGGATATGACACAAGGTCAATTTTTTTAAGCGGAGTTTAACAGATTTGAATTCAGAGTTTTTATTCTCCGAGACTCGTTGCCTCACCAAGGCTGAAGAACCGAGTCTGTCCTACTATTTACCCATAGCTGGAGGGAGAATAATTGGATTCATACCTTTCCCAAGGGTATGTGAAATGCAATCAGTCTCGTCTAGCATTTGAACTCGTGTCGCCGTGTCCATTTCCTGCGAGGATAACCATTACACCATTTACTATCATATCCAAGACACTCGTTGGGAGGGTCTTACCCTTCTGCAGAGAAGCAGTCTGTGTATTCTACAGGATTTTATATTTATTGATCTAATAAAAAACATCGTTAAGACCTGTGTTATGGCCACACATACACCTCTTTGTAAACAATTATAGCTTCAATTTAAATTGTTATATAGCATGTGTATCTTAAAGTAATTCTTTCAAAACGGTTATAGCTTCAAATAACTACTCTTATACACAATTTGTACACCGTTGTATTGTTTGATATTTTCCTATCTCATACAGGATGCGGAAGCAAAATATGGAATAATTTTCAGAACGTTTTGTCTGAGTAATTCAATGTTACTTAGAAAAGAAAATGCGAAAAATTTTAATTTTCCTGATTAGCTCAATTATTCAAGCATTCTTTTTATAAAGATTCAGCCCAATATGAGTGATCAAGAAAAACGACAAAGAATCTATGATTTGCTTTACGCTACTCCATTGAAGACGATATCGACTTCTTCGATGTTGTTGCAGTAGCCTTGCAAGAAGATACATTGATACCCTTTACAGGGTGCAGAAGCAAAATATGGATTAATCTAAAAAAGGTTTTTTTAGTATGATTTGTCCACTTACTGAAAAAAAAGTCTAAAGTTGCATGATTAGTTCTATCATTCAAACACTTTAAAATTCAACCCAATATGAGTTGACAAGAAACAAACAAAAAACCCACAAAGGATCTGATTTGTTTTACGCCGAAACCAATCCGAAGTTTCTTTGTCTACTGTATACGAAGCAAAGGAAACTTTTTTTTTCAGAAAAAGAGCTTTTTAAGGAGAAGAAGAGGAGTATTGAACAAAAAACAAAGAGGCTTTTTAACTGCTTTTACTACGGTGATTAAAAAGGAACCGTTAACGTCAATGAAAAAAAAAACACGCTAATAAATTGAAAGTCCACAAGTAAACTGTAAGG
This sequence comes from Sepioteuthis lessoniana, assembly GCA_963585895.1. Lineage (NCBI taxonomy): Eukaryota > Metazoa > Mollusca > Cephalopoda > Myopsida > Loliginidae > Sepioteuthis > Sepioteuthis lessoniana. The sequence continues at coordinate 68,581,451 of OY757924.1, read as the reverse complement.
ATAGCAATTAAAGATTTAAAACTGAAATCATTTGCCAGGACTCCTCGACATTTTTTGAGTAAAATGATGAAAGAAAAACGGCTTACAAGGTGCAAATAAAGATACAAAAATTTTGTCAGGAAAAATCTTTATTTCGGCCTTCAAGTTCACTTAAGACTACTATTGAGAAGTAATACAATTAAATGTCTGAATAATTTTGTTTTTGAATGTATGCAAATCATTTCGAAGGCGTGTTGATAGAATAATTGAAAATCGAAAGAAAAAAAAAAAATTGCCATATTGTATAAATTTACTGTTTTGGGTCTATATTCTAATTTTGTTTACATTTCTTAAAATTAAAATTAATCTTGTTTATTATCATACTTGAATATTCCTCATTTATCTTCCGCACCCTGTAAAATGATTTGTACGAGTTACATGGTTTCATTTATAGGACCCTATCAGGTGCTATCACTCCAGGTAATAGTGTACCCGGGACTAATGGCATTGAAGGGGTACTTCGCATCAATCAAAGCCTCACCATCATATCCACTATACTCGTGAGGTGAGTGTCTTACTTCTCTACAGAGATACAGTTGGCGTATTCTACAGCCCCAGCCGACTGGGCTGGACACTTTTTGAATGGCGGGTCTTAATTCTCTCCAGGTTGACGCTGTCGTCGTATTCTAGGCCTTGTTGACTAGGCGCCTGATCCTTTTAGCGTGACTGACCATAAGCCAGATAGATTTTATATTGCTAGTTACAAAAGTCGGATCTAATTTCCAAAGTAGCTGAGTACTCGCCATATTCAAAAGAAAGTGATCTTTTATCATTCGATGTAAGCGAGAAGGAAATCAATACTTTTTTTTTTTTACTTTAAAGAGATGTAAATTGAAATCACAACAGTAGGAGTAACTTTCAATGATAAAATCTGAATGTAAATTAGATCGTATTTAAGTGTTTATCAGATTTTTTTTTTATATATAAAGCAAAATATTCTTTAACTTTTCCTACTGTAAAAGAACTATAAATCAATATTTCAAATAAATGTAATTAAGTTTGAAAGAAATGATAACAGAAAGATATTTCAAGCGAGAGAATTCGAATATAAGTCAAAATGTATTTTAGTGCTAAATTGTGTTTTTTTTCCATCTATTTTTATGGAGGAAAACTAAGTTTAAATCAATATTTTTTGATAAATGAAATGTAGTCTGAAAGGCCTAAGTAAGGTTTGGTTTTATTGTAGGTTATTTAATGCCAAATCCTCTTTATAGATATATATTAAATATATATGGTTTGGTTGGGTTTTATGGCATATCAACCATTGTAGGTTATTTAATGCCAAATCCTCAGTATACATCTCTATCAAATATACAGCATTTGGTTTGGTTGGCTTTTATAGCATATCAACCATTGTAGGTTATTTAATGCCAAATCCTTGTACGTATCGTTAATCATTCGTTTCCAGAGTTTCATGTTTTCAAGCATTGTTATGTATCGCTAACAATTCAATTAACATCAGTCATTAGTTTACATACAGTTAAATGATTAAACAGTTCTATTTCAAACAATTCAGTTTAGTCTAAGTACACAGTTTAAATGTCAAACAGTTTTATTTGGGCCATAGATCGAACCCTATCAAGTGCTAATATTCCTGTTCCGAGAGGACTTGAAAGTAATGGCAATGAAGGGGTACTCAGCATTTCCCAAAGCTCCAGTATTACTGAGGCCTTATCATCAGATTGTTTGGTAGGAGGATCTTATCCTCTCAATAGAGATGCAGTCGGTGTATTTTGCAGTCCCAGCCGACTGGACCACATAAGGATAACATTTTTGATTTCATATGAAAGAATATAAAAAAAAAATCACTTAAATCATTCATTAGAATTTTGAATCCGAGAAATATTCACTTTATCAACAGCTTCTTACAGTTTATGTGCGATGAACCAAGTCCATGTATACAGAGCTTCTAATAAGATCGAACCAAAATTGATACCTTCTATTTCCTTATATTGTTTTAGAACATCAAAAAGTGGATGTTGATTGTATAGCAGCAGAGGTTGAACCTTCGTGTCAGTTGCGATTATTAACATTCATCAAAGCTTTAAAATGATCAAATCAGTCGTAAGCATAGTTAAGCGACTGTGACAAGCCATGTTTGACACTGCTGTTACCTTACAGAATGTTATCCGAACTGATTTTAACCGTGTGTTAACCTATCTACAGCTTTTTTATTGTACCTTCATATCTACATTTTTTTCAATATAGTTATTTGGAAAGGTTATTTTTTTTAATACGGTCCTATCAAATACGACCAATTTTTAAACAGATCTAATTGTCGTATAGATTGAATCCTATACTTGGAGTAATGGTAAATCTGAGGCTGGAGCCTCGCCATTAGATGGTTTAATGTCATATCCAGGAAATTCGTTGGAAGCGTCTTATTGTAGAGATACAGTCTGTCTATTCTACTTGCCGAGTGGGCTTGTTTGGGTTCAGTTTCGTTTCTCAAACTGGTAGACTTATCAAGGCTAAAAAAGCACTCTGCCCTATTATTTACCCATAACTGGGAGAATTGATAGATTACTTTCATTCCCCAGGATGTCATTGAAAAGTGAAACAAACGATGAAGAACGTTAAATTGTGATTTAATTCCAATTGAACATCTTGAATTGACAACAAAGGAAGTAAAGACGTTTGGAAAAAAAAAAAGAACAGAGTTTTTAAGTTTTTCTTTTATTCTTGCTGTATATGATGTTCTAATTAGAAATGGGAAATGACTTGATTGGATAATTGTTTAGCACACACACACACATATATATATATATATATATATATACGCGCCCACTTCCGCACGAGCAGGACGTGACACAAAGTCAATTTTTTTTTAGTTTTACAGGTTTGAATTCAGAGTTTCATTTCTGTTGAGTAGTTGTAATACCAAGAACTCGGTCTGCCCTACCATTTACTTACAATTGAAAGGACAATTGTTGGTTGGTTGGTTGGGTTTTATGGCATATCAACCTTTGTAAGTTATTTAACACCAAAACCATTTTTATGCAAATATTCAGCTCTATAGTACACAGTAATTGTCAAAAAAGTTCTAATTCAGTTTATTCAGTTCAGTATAACAGATTTTTTTTTACACACAGTTAAATGTCAAAACAGTTCCATTTCAAATAATTCAGTTTAGCATAAGTACGCCGTTTATATGGAAAAGAGTTTAATTGTCAAAAACGTTTCTCTTTAAGCTAATCAGTTTAGTCAAACAGTTCTAATTTAAACAATTCAGTTTGGTATAAATATGCAGTTAGTTCTATTTAACCCATAGATAGGGCCCTATTAGGTGCTACCATTCCGGGCCAGGGGGAACCTGAGAGAAATGGCAGTGAAAGGGTACTCCGCGGTTCCCGTAGCCCTAGCATCACTGGAACCTCACCATCAGATTGTTTTATGTCATATCCAGAACACTCGTTCGGGGAGTGGGGTCTTACACCTCTGCATAGAAGCAGTCGGTGTATTCTATAGCCCCAGCCGACTGGGGAAACAATTGTTGGATTTATACCTTTAGTACTATGTGAAGTGCAAACAGCCTCATCCAGGGTTTTAACTCGGTTTACAGTGTCCATTTCCGATAATGATATCCATTACATTACGAGCACCTCTCTCTCTCTCTATATATATATATCAAGGAAAAAAATCATAAGGTATTCCAAGTTGAAGGAGAGATTTATTGAGAAGTAAAGTCAACACTATAGCGTTTTGGTTCTAATGAACCATTATCAGGATTATGAGGATGATATTAGATGTTAAATCAACGATGGATGTTTAAAAGTGCAAAATACAAAACCTTGGGAAAATTTGTATAACAAGAAAAAGTTGGCCGTTTAATTAGTGAATCAGCATTTGTTTTTTTTAAATTTCGTCATTTGACTTATTAGAAATATTGTGTAGAATTTATGTTCCGTTTGTTTATCGAAAAAGAGTTCGATCAAAAGGAGGGAAAAAAAAGACAAAAAAAGAAAGTTGGTTGGTTGGGTTTATGGCATATCAACCTTTCTAGGTTATTTAACGCCAAATCCATTTTTATGCAAATCAGCTCTATTTCAAAGAATTCAGTTTAGCATGAGTACAGTTTAATTGTCAAAAAAACATTTCTATTTCAAGATATTCAGTTTTGTCAAACAGTTCTAATCCAAACAGTTAAGTTTCGCTTAAGGATGCAGTTTAGTTCTATTTAACCCATAGATAGGGCAAAAAGGGAAAGTATAAAACCATGATATATGTGGAATGTATTAACTCCCTTTTTACTTCCATATATTTATATTATATTACACACAGAAAAAGACAAAACTAAACAAAGCACAGAACTACAATAAAATAAGCATAAAAGTATCACATCAAACAATAGCAAACCTCCACAAAAAGAACAACGACTAAATACAAATAAAAAACAAACAAAAGAAACATTTAAATCAATAAATCAAAGAATCACTCAAATTTTTCAAGTATTTATCTAGAAACTCCCGTTAAGACCTCTGCAGAACAAGATTAAGCTCATTTTTTTAAATTTAAATTCACGTTTATACATTTCTAGTGGAGATGGTTGGTTAGATATACGGCATGTCATTACTTGTTGGGTTGATTTATATCAGTCAGGCCCGCAATTATGGTACAAAAATATATCTTCGTATTTATTTTCAATAGATAAACGTCATCATCTCAAGTCTATTTGATCGTAGGATTGAACCCTAACAAGAACGACCACTTTTGATTAGACTTGTAATTTGGTTGGGTTTTATGGCATATCAACCATTGTAGGTTATTTAATGGCAAAGTTAGTTTATACAAATATATAAGATATATATGAATAGTAAACGTAAGACAAACTAAAATGGTTCCAAGTATTGTTATGTATCAATAACAATTTAATTAAACATCACTCATTTGTTGTTTACATACAGTGAGATGATCAAACAGTTCTATTTCAGGCAATTCAATTTAGCATAAGTCTTGTTAGCGCTCAGTATAAATGTCAAACCATACTATTTGACAGATATGACCTCTTTCAGGTGCTACCACTGCAGGTGAGAGAGGACCTGGAAGCGATGGCAATAAAAAAGTACTCTGCATTTCCGCCGCTCCAACATTATTCAAGCCTCACTATGAGATTTTTTTAGTGTTACATCCAGGATACTCCTTAGAATGTGTGTGTGTGTGTGCGTTTTACCCCTCTGCAGAGATGCAGTCAGTATATTCTACAACCATAGCTGACTGGGCTGAGACTTGTAATTTGATTTTAATTGGAAGTTTTCTTTTATTGATAAGGTTGTAAAATGTCATTTAAATTACAACTTAAAATTTGAAAAAAATGGTTGAAGTCTTCAGTTTCGATGCCTTTTAATTACATCTCATATTTTATACCCCCCCTACACACATCATACGAAGTGCATACGATTAGTTTCCAGATTTTTTCATGTGGGCACTTTTATTGATAGTACACGCATGAAACTCTAGTCCCCTTCGAAGTAATCTCCTCCAGCTGCAATGCACTTGTACCATTCCAACAACTTCTGGAAGGCCCCAGGGAAGTCGTGTGTGTGAGCGTATCTATGACCTTCGTCACAGCCTCTTTCATCTCAATTGTCTCATAACGACAGCCTCTGAGCTTAGGGAATAACCAAAGGTCACAGGGAACAAGGTCTGTACTATAGGGAGACTGAGGAATTGTCTTGATGCCCATCTTAGTCAAATAGTCTGTGACAAGGATGGAGTTGTGGACTGGTGCATTGTCCTGGTGGAAATGCCACTGACCCAATTTTTAAATGCCTGTACAAAAAAAAAAAAAAAAGTCTGGAAAATTTTGAAGGCACCACGTATATATAATAAATGAGGGTTATTCAATGAAGAACGTAAACTTTGCTTAAGGAATTGGACATAAGAATCACTTCTTACATTTTCCCTTCGACCAGAATCAGTGCATTTCCATTTTATGGACTGTCTTTTCGACTGAAAGTCGAAGTGGCAAACCATGTTTCAGTTAATTCAAATTAAAAACAATAATTCGAATTTAAAAAATAATTCGAATTAAAAACAATGCAAAGTTTACATTGATGGGTGAGGGGAATTCTTTTTATTATTTGAATGACGCGTGTGAGTGTGTGTGTATATATATATATATATAGATATATGTGTGTGTGTGTGTGTGTGTGTGTGTGTGTGTGAGAGAGAGAGATAATGTAGTTATGTTCTGTTATATTTTTGAATTTTTAGTTATATGGTTTAGTACATTCATGAATAAAGAGTGCTCAATATCGGTGTTCGAACATGTCTAAGATAGGATATCATATACGCAAATATAAGTAAATAATTAAATAAATTTGATAACCGTATATGCGAGGAATTGACTGTAATCAAGTGCTGTTTAATGTATATACACTATGTGTTTCAGTAAAAAAAAAAAATGCATGACATGTGAATTTTTTTCTTCGAGAATAAAGCAATTTCCAAACCAATTTGCAACGATATTTGAGGGTCTCATTCCGCACTGAACGTTACATATCAATCATTCAAATTCTTGATATACTGGTTTAACAATGAAATACTGATTTAAAAAAAGTCCGTCACTTTCATAAATAGAAGGTTCAGAATAATCATGGAGCCTTTTACAATGTGGCGTCTAGATTTTATATCCAATAACACTGGTTAATGTTTGATATCAGGTAAAGTGGTATGTTTTAAAGATTTTATTTAACAATGGAATCTGCAATATTCAATTTTGGTATATCAGCTTTTGAATTAATTAGTCTAATGTCAGATTTGATTGAACTGAGCTTATCTAGTTCATTGTGAATTTGTTGCGAATGTTTCCAGTTTATGAATTAACGATTTTACTAAGACAATGAATTGTCAGATTTGCTGTGCCGACTTTTGTGATAATTTCCTGACACCACCACGCCTCAATATACACAATTCTTTGGGAATCTCTGCGTTGAGGGTAGTGGAATCTAATCGAAACTTTAATCTGATTTGCCATTTCTTTTATTACAAGTGACAAATTGCTATTCTGCGTGACAATTTACTCCAAACGGATATCAAATCCACTTCAGGCCGTAAGGTCGAGAAAGTATTATGACTGCTCATGTGAAAGCGTAATTTCTTAAAAAGATTCCAGCAGTTCTATGGAGTTGGCACATCGTTGCCCAAACCTCTTCAAAAAAATTTAAAAAAATGCCCAGATAAAGGGTCATTGATTGGGTTGGCAACCCTTTCGTAATTCTGTAATTTTGTGCAGAGGGAGAGAGGTGGGGGTATTTTCTACCTCTTATCTACACTCTCCTTTTCTGTGCACAGCTGTCTTCATCTATCTTTTTTGTACATATCAATTTCATGTCTTCCTCCATCTTTTTCTATGTACATCTATCCAGTTATCAATCTTAAGTACACACTTTTTATTAAGTACAGGGCGTCTCCAAATAGATGCAACCCATTAATATGAAAATGATTTACTAGTGAGGCAAGTGCAATGGCGGTCATTTGGAACACGTCCTGTAAAAAAACAAAAATAAAAAACATTTGAGCTAGAGACATCAATTTTTTTTTTAAATTGTTATTTTATCAGCTTTTAGGAGATGCAGTCATTTTTATTTGAGTTTCTTGTTTCAGTCAAAAAGCCTAATCATATTACTGGGTTGCATCTATTGTAAGACATTTGGAGAGAAAATCATTCAAAACTAAGTAGTGACACAACTAATTTTTCCTTTTTTCTCCCCAAAGAATTATGATCGAGAATTAATAGTTAATATAGTGTACTATTTTCATGTTTGAAACAAAAAAAGAACACATTATTATCAGTAGAGTTATTAGCAGCCATGTGGGTCCCATGTATATCAAGACACCCTGTCTATCTACCCATGAATACTTTGTATAGATTTAATTAACCCAGTATACGTTGTGCTAATACACGCAAGTAAACAACAACATATGCATTCATATACATGCATATGTGAGAGAAGCATGAAAATTTAACGCATTTTGATTCTTGATATCCGTATTTAAACGGAATCTGTGATAAAGAATAAAGCTCGAGAATTGTAAGGCTGTGTAGGCTTAGCTTCTTGATTGGGCCTCTCCAACATTTAGAGAACTTTGAACGAGAATAATGTCCGTAAAAATTGGCCTACTACGATAACCTTTTCACTGAGCGCACCTCGCCCCGTGGTTACCGTGAAAATGCTCTAAGCCTCACCCAGATTAGATTTGTTGCGAATTCCTCACTTTTGTATGGATTCTAACTGTGCAGAAATTAAGACAGAAATCTGAATTAATTTTTTTTAGTTTTATACATGGTTGGTTGGTTGGTTGTTTCGTTTTACAGCCTATCAATCCTTTTCGGGTCACTTAACGCCGAATTAAATTATTTTGATTTAAGTTTCAAATAATTCAATTTAGTACAAGTGTAGGTTTTTTTCTTCATATGCAGTTAAATGTCAAAACAGTTCTATTTCAAACAATTCAGTTTAGCGTAATTATAGTTTTAGTTCTATTTGACCCCTCTAGATAGGATCCTATCATGTGCTACCACTCTGGGTCAGAGTGGACATGGGAGCGATCGCAATAAAGGGGTACTCTGCATTCCCCAAAGCTCTAGCATTGCTGAAGCCTCACCATCTGATTGTTTAGTTTCATATCAAGGACTCATGTTGGGGGAATTTTACCCCTCTAGAGAGATGCACTGTGTATTCTACAGCCGCAGCTGACAGGGTCAATTAATACGTTGTAGTATGTTGCCACAAAATATTTTTCTTTGGCTCTTATCTCTGGGTAAAGCTTAGAACTTTTTGAACGATATTCCTCCGTCTGTATTCGCACGGGCATTCAAATGTAACTCGCTCATCCTTCCATCTACGGGTTAAATAATACCACTATTGACCTTACACAAGGTTGGCTTTTACATTGATAACCCTAGAAGGTTGATATGCCATCATATAAACTATATATATCTTTATCTTTAAGTAACTTTAATATTAATAATATGCACACTATTGTGTCAAGAATTTAGTTGACCAATACATGTGATACTAACATATTACTCCGATTCGGAGTAGATCCGGGAGTAGTTGTAACAAAGAGGGGGGGTTTGCATGCCCAAGAACTCAAAAACTGGAGCTTTACTAGAAGATACAGTTTGGTTTGGTATAATAGACAAGACACTCCTTTTTAATGATGGGGAGGATCTTACTCCTCTGTAGTTGTGGGACTCTAATCCATACGGCTAAGATAGCCGCTCATTTGGGTTCAAAAGGTTAAAAGCTAGATTTCGGAAATTTGACTTTTAAAATAAAGCCAGTCGGAGAACCATGCCTTTCTAGTTCGAGGCGAAAGTGAAAATAGACTGAAATGAAATATACACCCGACTGCTTTTAGAAATGCTTCTTTTCTGAAACCTTGTTCGTTGCCGTTGTACTTTTACTGTTTTATTGACTAACTATAAAAAGTCTTGCTTTATTGTAATGCCAAGTCTGGTATGTTAATGAAAGCTAGCATTCAGACCAAATCCATTCATGCATTGGCCTGTGAGAACATCAACACACAGTAAAATCGATATCCTCATTAAGTCATTCTGATAGCACGGATTCCCTCAGCGCTCCTTCTCACCATCTGTCCTGTCTATCATCCATCACTCTTGGCAGGTCCTCCAGATGGTATCCAGTGTTTGCACAGAGCTGATAAATATATGTAGTTGCTAATTAGCCGACACTTGCGTGTCCATGTGTGGGAGATCACGGCAAAACATTGATTATGAGTCCGTCACTGCCTCTCCAGTAGTGTTCACCCTATCTTGTTTTAGATTGTGAGATAAGACAAGTGGCGGAACAGACATTTTGTGCAGTACTGCTTCCAGGATTTGTTAAGTCAGGTTCAGCCATTCATTAGTACTGACTCAGTTACAGCTTACAAGAAATCCCATTTTATTTTATCAGAGAGATTAGATGACTGGTTAGTTGATAACCGGTCAATAGTAGTCTATGCCTTTTCTCTGTTGACAAAGCTTTCAGTCGATGAGATATTGCTGTGGAGGTAGGTGAAATGTTCAACTAATTGTAGAGGTTTGTCGTTTAATGTGGAGATAGTACGAGGTGCATACGATAAGTTTCGTATGGGCACATTTATTGATAGTACACGCATGAAACTCTAGTTCCCTTCGAAGTATTCTCCTCCAGCTGCAATGCACTTGTACCGTTCCGACAACTTTTGCAAGGCTCCATGGAAATCCTTTTGTGTGAGTGTGTCAATGACCTTCGTCACAGCCTCTTTCATCTCCTCAATTCTCTCATAACGACAGCCTCTGAGCTTAGGGAATAACCAAAAGTCACAGAGAGCAAGGTCTGGACTCTAGGGAGGCTGAGGAACTGTCTTGATGCCCATCTTGTTCAAATAGTCTGTGACAGTGAGGGAGTTGTGGACTGGTGGATTGTCCTGGTGGAAATGCCACTGACCCGATTTGAAGAGTGCTGATCTCTTCCGATGGAATCTCTTCCTGAACTCCCTTAAAACCTCAACACAGTAACCCTAACCCTTTGGCCAATCAACACTGGTGTATTGACTTCATTTCTCCTCCCACACCTCTCATCATCCCTCACAGACTCCCTGCCTTCCTTGAATCTCTTATGCCACTCCAAAACTGATGCTCGATTCATGCAAGATGGTCGAAAAGCAGTCTGAAGCATTCCATACGTTTCCGTGGCATCTTTTCCAAGTTTAAAACAGAATTTTATTGCATATATCGTTCTTCTAAAGTATCAGATTGCATTTTTGAAATTCACTAGCTGTGACAATCAGGCTTTAATAGGGTGTATTCCAATTGCTGCTGTAGTTGTTCATTTGAAGCTGAAATCATAAAAATTGGTCAGTCATCTCAACACATGTATAGCAATAACATACTGAATTTTCAAGAGTCTACGACAATTCTAAATGCCTGTACTAAAAAGTCTGGAAACTTATCGTATGCACCTCGTATATGAACTATTTTATTGTATTTCACGTTGGGACCGATGGCTCTTGCTGCTTGTTCCAGACCATGCACCAGACATTCGGAGTGCGCGTGCAGGTGTAATTGGGGAAAAGCGCGCGCGCGCACACACACTTGTCATCCACAGACAGACTTTTTCGTTGTATCACGTCCCTCCAGTATGGCGTGGCACACCAGACTCTCAAGCCGGGATCAAAACCATGCTTATTTTACGTTAGCCCGATAACATACCCATCACTAACTAGGGAATTTAACTTCAATTTCTTTACATTTTACGCTATCGGAGATCTAAGTTAGTTGGGTTTTATGGAATATCAACCTTTCTAGGTTATGTAACGCCAAATAGTTCTATTTAGACAATTCACTTTTGCAGTAGTACACAGTTTGTCAAAAACATTTCTATTTCTAGCTATTCAGTTGAGTCAAACAGTTCTAATCCAAACAATTCAGTTAAGCATAAGTACGCAGTTTAGTTCTATTTAACCCATACATAGGGCCCTATCAGGTGATACCATTCCGAATCCTAGTGGATCGGAGATCTAAGTGCTCAATTCATTTGAAAAGCTTTGCATTGTGTGTGTTTGAGAATATATCAAGTAACTTTTGTAGGACCGATACCATGCAAACCAGTACTGTTTGCTGCAAGGTAGAGTAACCGGCGATTAAACCAGTAACCACACCAGATTATCCTACCTGATGAGGAAAGGGGTTAGACATCCAGAAGGACGAAAAGTAAGACCTATAAAAGGGAAGCTAAAAAGTCAATTATCTGAAGTGCAAGAAAGATATCTTTTATTTTAAAATTTAGTCTCCTCATCGTTATTCCCTTAAAAGACTTTTTCATATGACCAATTTTCTCAGAAAAATCGTTTGAGCAAAATATGAGTTAATGAGACCAAAAGTCACAACCATTGTTTGGTTATATATCAAGTTGAGCCCCAATAGTATCTGTAGCCAGAAGTATTTATTTAGGCAGCACAATTTTATGTAAAACATGAAACCGAAATACATAGTATCCAAGTGTGTGTGTGTATGTATATATATATATATATATATGTACACACACACACATACATATTCTACCCGTGATTCGAGTCTCATTGGGTGCCCCTTTCATATGGCCTTGTGCCACATCTAAGCAAAAAGCTTAGTAAATTTCCATATTCTACCCGTGACTGTGTGGAAGACAAAGTTAATTTTGGGCAAAGTAAATCCCCGAATGAATTCATTGTTTTACTTTCCCAAGATCCGTTATCATACCAAGGTTAAATAAATCAGTCTGTCCAACTATTTATCCATTTCTTGTGAGAGAACAGACGAATTCATATATTTCCCAAAATCTTTGAAACGTCGAAACTATCGGTTTGGTTTGGTTTTATGGCATATCAACTTTTGTAGGATAGTTAATGCAAAAACAGTTCTATTTCACACAATTCAGTTTAGCCTAACTACAGTTTAAATGTCAAAAACATTTCTATTTCAAGCGATTTAGTTTAGTCAACAAAATCAAATGGTTCCAAGTATTGGTATGTGTCAGTAACAATTCAATTAAACAGCAAGCCATTTATTCACACACAGTTAAAATGTAAAATGTTAATTTCACAAACAATTCAATTTAGCATTGGCATACAGTTTAGTTCTATTTGACCCACAGATAGGACCCTATCAGGTGTTACCACTCCGGGTGTGAATTGACCTGGGAGCGATGGCAATAAAGGGGCACTCGGCATTCCCCAAAGCTCCAGAATTACCGGAGCCTCACAATCAGATTATTTAGTGTCATATCTAGGAATTCGTTGTGGGGTGTCTTACTCCTCTGCAGAGATGCAGTCGATTTATTCTGCTGTCCCAACCGACTAGGTCATCAGACAGTATCGTTCAGGATTAGAACTGTGGTCGTCGATTCCCTTTCTGACGACCATAACCGTTACTCTATATACGCTTTTAGTCATCACACCTACACATCTGCCGTACATCGAGTAAATTGCGATTCAGGAGGTCATTTCTTTAAGAAAAAAAGCTTACAAAATTAGAAGTTAGCTTATACAGCAAGACTAATATCTAAACCTTTACCAGTGTCATCAACTTGTGAAACAGTACCCTTAATTATCGATATATGCCACTTACCGTAACTCCAGACTAGCACAAATATTTTCAATGTAAACTCGTGTACCTATTCAACCACTCAACTGATTAATATGATAAAGCTTTAATACTATTTGAATATTATATCAACGCTATATCATATTTACCCAACCCCTCCGCTCAGGCAGGATATGACACAAGTTCAATTTTTAAACGGAGTTTAACAGGTTTGAATTCAGAGTTTTCCTTCTCCTAGACTAGTTGCCTCTCCAGGGCTGAAGAACCTAATCTGCCCTACTATTTACCCATAGCTGGAGGGAGAATAATTGGATTCATACCTTTCCCCTATGTGAAATGCAATCAGTCAGGTCTAGGATTTGAACTCGTGTCGCTGTGTCCATACCCTGCGACGATAACCATTACACCACGGTCACCTCCATTATCAACACTATATCATGCCGTTTACAACAGCTAATGCACCGAGTTTAAACACTGGCAGGAACATCACAGTACCCAGGCCGCCAGTCAGTTGACTACCATGTGTTTATTTGTACGAATTCATGATCGCTCAAAAGATTGTGAATTCATCTAAAAATAAGTTCTGCATAAAATTTGTATCTTTCATAAATTTTATCTGTAGCCCATTGTATAATTGGGGGTCGACGTATACAACTATTTTGGATCTAACCCAAAATTTCGAGTTAAAAATCTTGAGATTGACATGTTCCACGATTTACGGCGTATATATAAGACACAAAGAGATTGAAAAGTTAGTCAATATAAATAGGACCTACTTTTTAAATCACCATATTATATATATATATATATATATATAACCATATTTACCAACCCCTCCGATCGGGCAGGATATGACACGAGGTCAATTTTTAAGCAGAGTTTTCCTTCTCCTAGACTAGTTGCCTCACCAAGGCTGAAGAACTCAGTCTGCCCTACTATTTTCCCATAGCTGGAGGGAGAATAATTGGATTCATACCTTTCCCAAGGGTATTAGTGCAATGATGAAATGCATTCAGTCTCGTCCAGGACTTGAACTCGTGTCGCCGTGACCATTTCCTACTACGATAACCATTACACCACGAGCACCTCCTATATATATAACAGATCTTTACATGTGTATATGAAATACGTTTTGTAATAAGGTTCCTTATCAACAAAATAACATTCGAATTGTTCTACTGTATATAATTATAATATTAATATGATTGAGTCATATTCTTTATATGTGCAAATTGCGTAACGAAGGAAAGGTTTGAAAAAGGGAAAATATTTTTGATCCACGTTAATATTTAAAGAGCAAGTTTGCAAACAGCTGATTAACAATTCTGCCGTCAGTCGTGAAAATCGGAGAGGATATTATGACTCTCCATGCAGAGACGTCCCTTTTTAATCTGATTCTCCCTTCGGCTAGCTGAAAGTAATAAAATCTCACTGAATGGAAACATATACCGTGACAAGTTTGCAAAATCTTCATGGCAAAAATCCGAGCTATTGAACTGCTACTGTTTTATTGACTAGCAATGAAAAATGGCTTCTTTTACGATGCACACACGTCTGCTATATTAAGAAAAAGCAGCGTCCAGTACGTATGTATTTATCCATTTTCATAAGCGCACTGCATCACAGACAATAATAACAACAACAATGATATATATGAAAATTTGACAGGTTTCTCTGTAGTCACAGTCCTGGTGATAACATTGTTAAACATGTCTTCTATGCTTGGGTATATAATTAACCGGCCCATTGGAATTGTGAGAAGTGTGTTCGCCAATGTTCCGAGAGACGGGGGTTCAATCCCAGGTTGAGTCAAACTAAAGACTCAAAAATGGTAACACTCATTATTATAAGGTATGGATCAAGGCTAAGTGGAGCAGTCCAGGAAAAGGAGTAACACTTTGTATAAAATTAGGGTAATAATTAATCATATTGAATTTTTTACTGATACTTGGTTATATAATTTTTTAAATTTAGTTTGGTGAGGTTATGCACTGGTTATAAATCTTTGAGAGTAAGAGTAAAGCTGGTGACCGGAGTCGAGGGTGACCAAAAAGCTCTTTTTTTCAATAGCTGCTACACCGAGGTGTACGGGAGGACACTACTCATTTCCCTGGATTGCTCCACTTTACCCTTGAATACGTATCTTATATTGCTGAGTGTTAATCAAGGAGGTATCAAGTTCTATTTTTAAAATCTTTGGTATGACGCGACCTGGGATTGAACCCAGGTCTTCCGGACCTTTGGCGAACACTCTACCCACTAGGCCAGTAAGCAAGTGTATTTCGTCGCAAAAGTTCATTTACTGTAATTCTCGTATATGTGGGAGAGGGTAGGTTTGACAGATTGTTTAGTAGATCACCGGGATGACCAGGTTTAACACCTCGCGTTAAAAATAACGTTGGGGAAGATGGGATATGGATAATTAACAAATCAAGGCTTGTCGACTGATAATAGGGAAATAAGGGTTTGTGACACATGGTGATTCTAGAAAGTATGATGCAATCATTAAGATATGTAAGAAAAGAAAATTGTGGATTCAAGTAAATGTTGTGTTTAAAACAATGAGACAAAGTTGGATAAGACGTTGGGTCGTGGTTGTGCCACTTTCTGGCTGCAAGCGAGATTCGCTTATATACCCGTACAAGGTCTCCCTCTTTCCCTCATGATTGTGTCGGACTGGTAGAAATGTGACAATCTTATTTTTGAATTTTAATAATCAAAATTGTCCATCGAATAACATCCACTACACCTCGGTGTGGTATTGAAAAGGGAGCCTTCGAATCGCCCTCGACTACGATTGCCAACCTACTCTCTCTCTCCATATATATATATATATATATATATATATAAGGTTGTTTGGAAAATAATATCCGGTTTTAGTATAAACTATTTAAATTCTACTCTAACAGTATTTCAAAATTTGTTGAAAAAATGTCACTGTCCTAATGTTTAAAAAGTGTCCTCTTAATTTTATATCACTTGCTTCAGAATTTGAGTTTGAAGGTTATATGTCCCTAATCATAGACTTTATTTACTTGCACTGAGTTCAAGCTTGGTGAGGATTTTGGTTCATGACAATGCTCGGCCACATGTTGCTAGGATGACACTAGAGAAGCTCATTGGCTTGGAATATGAGCCTAACATATTGATTTATTCGACCCTGACGTACAAGGAGGACGCAACACAAAGGCAGTTTCATGTGGTGGCTAACAGGTTTAAATTCAGAGTTTTCCTTGTCTAAGTCGGTTGCTATACTGATATTAAATAGCCCACTCCGCCCTACTACTTAACCCTAGCAGAGGAGAGAATTGGATTCACATCTTTCCCAGTGGTATTAGTGCTATGGGAAATGCAAAATGCCTCGTTCAAGATTTGAACTGTTTGCCGTGTCCATTTCCCACTGTTGCATATTGAATTTTGACCGCATAGCTGTCGCAGATCTTTAAACAGGATATGCACCTGTGTAAACAAGGTTTCGGCGGAAACTAATCACACTAATTGGAAACCGGAAGGAAAACACGTGGGCGTTATGACTATTTTATTATAAGAGAGTCGCAGTCAAGGAGACAAAGTTTAATCCCCACCCTACAATGGCAAAGATTCGGTCAGATTCGGAGAGCAGTCAGCGAGTGCCCTGAAGGGAGGGGCGGCTAGACCCCCACCCTGGCTGAGAAGCCGAAGTACTAAGGGCTTTAGTTTGAATTAATGGCACATCAACCATTGTAGGTTATTAATTTCAAATCCATTTCTAGACATAAAACGGTTCTATTTCAAACAATTCAGTGTAGCACAAGTACATTGTTTCAATGTTAAAAAAAGAGTTCGATTCCTAAAAATTTAGTTTAGTCTAAGTATAGTTTTTGTTTATACACAGTTAAATACCGAAACTGTTCTATTTCAAACAATTCAGTTTAGTATAAGTAGGCTGTTCAGTTCTATTTGACACATAAATAGGACCCTATAAGGTGGTACCACTCCTGGCCAGAGTGGACATGAGAGCGATGACGATGTAGGGGTACTCCGTTTTCTCCAAATCTTCAGCATTGCTATAACCTCATCATCAGATTATTTCTTCCCATATCCAAGACACTCTTTGGGGGAGTTTTACCCCTCTGCAGAGATGCAGTCGGTGTATTCTACAGCCACCAGGACACTCGTTGAGGTAGTCTTACCCCACAGCAGAGATGCAATCGTTGTATTCTACGGCCCCAGCCAATTAGGCAAAGTACTAATTGGGTCTCTATAAATAATATAGAATCACAACATGGGTCAAGAAGATATAGCAGTCCTATGTCCGTCTATTCGTCTCTTACAGCCATTTCGACCCTTTTGTGACAAAGAAAGAGAAAATTTTGTAAGTATTGTTGTCTCTTCATTATGGCTAAATATAACTACGACGGTAATTATTACACCTCGAGCAACCCCCGTTATCGGATATGAGACCTGTAAACATGCAGAATCTATTAATGTATAGAATATCTCGTCATTTATGACTGGCGCTTGTGTAGTTATTTACTAATATTTTTGCTTAGATGTGGCACAATCGTGAAGGTTTAGTAATCTTGCTTGTTAACCATTACATCACGAAAGGCATCAGAGTAGAATACATAAAAAATGAAACTACAAATATAATCTTTTTAATGATAACGAGGTAATGACGATCGGGAAATATACTTGAGTTATATTATAGCAAGTGAATTAAGCGTTAAACATCTGGTGAAAAGCCATCTTTATCGAATTAGTCTCGAGATTTATGCTTCTCTTGAGATTTTCTCAGAAAATATATCCAAGTCTGTAAATTTTCTTTATTTCACTGAAATTATAGTAGAAATAAGTTTTTTCAGGCACTACATTTTTTAGATTTAGTTTGGTTTTACGGTGTATCAAACATGGTTGGTTATTTAATGCCAAATCCTCTTGATACATATACATGAAAATATGTAGGATTTGGTTTAGAGCGAGAGAGAGAGAGACGAACAACAACAACAGAGAGAGAGAGAGACGAACAACACAGAGAGAGAGAGAGAGAGAGAGAGACGAACAACACAGAGAGAGAGAGAGACGAACAACAGAGAGAGAGAGAGAGACGAACAACAGAGAGAGAGAGAGAGAGAGAGACGAACAACACAGAGAGACGAACAACACAGAGAGAGAGAGAGACGAACAACACAGAGAGAGAGAGAGACGAACAACACAGAGAGAGAGAGAGACGAACAACACAGAGAGAGAGAGAGACGAACAACACAGAGAGAGAGAGAGAGAGACGAACAACACAGAGAGAGAGAGAGACGAACAACACAGAGAGAGAGAGAGAGAGACGAACAACAACAACAGAGAGAAAGAGACGAACAACAACAACAGAGAGAGAGAGAGAGAGAGACGAACAACAACAACAACAGAGAGAGAGAGAGAGAGAGAGAGACGAACAACAACAACAACAGAGAGAGAGAGAGAGAGAGAGAGAGACGAACAACAACAGAGAGAGAGAGAGACGAACAACAACAGAGAGAGAGAGAGAGACCAACAACAACAGAGAGAGAGAGACCAACAACAACAGAGAGAGAGAGACCAACAACAACAACAGAGAGAGAGAGACGAACGAGAGAGAGAGAGACGAACGAGAGAGAGAGAGACGAACGAGAGAGAGAGAGACACACACACACAAACAAAAAAAGGAAAAGAGACTTACAGAGAGAGAGAGAGAGAGAGAGAGAGAGAGAGAGAGAGAGAGAGAGAGGCAACCGAATAACAAAATGAAGTGAGCTGATTCGAGCTGTCTGATCGTCGGGTAATGGGCTACATGACATATTTGCCTCAAATTGGTTGCATCTAGAGGACAGACAAACAAAATTTATTCCATTATTAATATAAATTAAAGAACTAGCTCCGTGCTTAACTATTAGTTGTGGCATGAAGAAAGATTTATCAATCTCATATCGTCACTATTTCATTTTGGAAGAGAGCAACATGTTTCATTTGAGAAAGAGTTTTGTGTGGTTAATTAAGTGCAATTTACCATCCAATATTCAATGACCCGGTCAGTAATGATTTAATGATAATCTCATTAGGCCATAAAACTGTCTTTCTGGCTGCATGCCAACTGTTGATTGTCTAGAGAGAGGATATTGCTTTTCCTGTTATTTATTATGCGAATCATCAGGAACAATATTTCCATGTTCCGTTCATCCTCTCCAGCTGTGTTGGAATCAATAACAAAGTTCGAAGTTCAAATAACGACCATTTCTTTTGGAAATGGTCCGGGAAATGTGAAGACTTATGAAATTCAGAAACCATTTTTATCATTGTTCAGGAAGTAATAACGCATTCGAAATATGGAAGTTTGGATTTTAAGTATTGACGAATGTACTTAAATATGAACCATGCAACCGAGAATTATCACTTGGAATATTAGAACAATTGTCTTCATTGTTATAGTCAACGTTTCAGCCGATCTGTCCTTCGACCTTCTTCAGGTGCAACCCCCAGATGATTTCACTCAGAATGACTTTTCAATCAATCGCCTCATCCGCTGCGCCATGTGTTGCAGGTTTTATATAATTAAGGTAATGATTTTTTATATTAATCATTTTTCGTTAATTATATATTATTCTTTAGTTTATTAAGGCTTTGAACTACTCGGTGTGTCTTAGTTCAGGTGCATAGTCAGATGGGCACTCTTACGCACACACGTGATGAATATGACAATCATCATCTGTGATAATAAACCCTCAGACAGGAAATGGGGTTGGACGGCTGTTGAAGTGAATTGAGTGGGTGGTCGATGCCGTACCCGGAAGAGATGATCCTGAGAATTTTAAGATTTCTTAGACGAATTAGTTACGTTTCGACCAATGAAGCTAGCGGCTGGGTTTTTCGAATCTGATCAAAGCAGATTAGTTTGGGCCTCGACTGGCAGAGATGAGTTGAGATCTTAGACACCACAAGATGGGTCGTGCGTGTTGGGTGTCAGTTTAGTATGGTTAGCATAAGCTTTTATGATTTGTGTCTCTCCACATGTCACCAAAGACTGAAGGTAGAAAAAAATAAACTTATTCGTACCGCCTGTATTTGTACTTTTGTTGTTATTGTTATCGGCATGGCTATACAATACAGGTTCAATCCCAACTTCAGGTAAATAGTAAGGAGTATTTACTATAGCTTAACACTTGTACCCGGGTATGGTTAACAGAATTAGAACAACCAACCCAGTGTATCGAAGAGTTCAGCTCGAGGTTCTGTGTAGGCCCCCGAGTCCGAGAAGATACTCCTGAAGAAGACCGAAAGACTTATCGACCGAAACATTGAGTATTTAGGCTAAAGTTTTTCCAGTGAGAATTAAAGGTTTTAATGGTTTAATTGAAGGTTTATCCGTCTATTTCCAGTGTTATGGTGCAATGTCAGATTTGTTAACAGGATTAGATACAACTGTGAAGAGTGACGTATTTGTAATGTCATATCGAATTATTGAACGGGATTTAATTACGCTATAGAGGTGGGTGCCAAGGTCATCTTTTGACTGATGCCAGTAAACAAAAACGTTTATATTAACAATCAGTTTCAAAAGTCTCCAGGTTTTAAATATAAATATCATCCAGCCATGGTCACAACGGAAACCAAGTGGCGTGGAAGAAGAGAAAAGTACCAGATTTATAAATATGATTCTATCTGTGTTGCCACATTTGTAAAGTTATGCCAGATTTAGGAACACATTTGATAAAACTGTACAGAAGAGTGTCTGGATTTCTAACGTAATACCATATATATGAACGCTATTAAATAAAATTCGAAAACAGTGAGAAGGTCGTCTATTGACTGGTGACACTATGTAAACCAAGATATCTATGTGAGAAGGAACTTCTAAAGTCTCCATATTTTCAATAGAGATATATTCAGGTTAGTTGGTTGTTTGCGCTTTATGGCATATCAACCTTTGTAGGTTATTTGATGCCAAATCTATTTTTAAACAAATAATCAGTTCTGTTTCAAGCAATTCAATTTAACATGAGTAGACAGTTTAATTGTCAAAAACATTTTAATTTCAAGCGATTCAGTTTAGTCAAACAGTTCTAATTTAAAGAACTGTTTGGCATAAGTATAGATTTTCTTTACATACAGTTAAATGTAAAAACAGTTCAATATTAAACAATTCAGTTTGGCATAAGTATGCAGTTTAGTTCTATTTAACCTATAGATAGGACCCTATCAGGTGCTACCATTCCGGGCAAGAGTAGACCTGGGAGCAATGGCAATGAAGGAGTGCGGCATATTCCCCAAAGCTCCAGCATCACTGGAACCTGAACATTAGATTGTTTAGTGTCATATCAGGACACTCATGAGGGAGTCTTACCCCTCTGCAGAGCTGCAGTCACTGTATTGTACAGCCCCAGCTGACTGCACTATATATTTAGGTTATGACACGTCAAACAAATATCATAGCAGAGTAGATAAAACTTAATTGACTTAATTTTTTGTTAAAAACAAAAGTCACCAGAATTTTTATTTCTTGTAGGACATTATACAATGCTATCATTAGGTCTTATAACCAAACTCAACAGAGGTTACCAATATAAAATCATTAGCAGTGCACACTAAGTAAACCTGATGTATATTTATCCATTTTTTATATTTGGTAAGAAATTTGATTTGGTTGGATTTTACAGTATATCCACCATAGTCGGTTATTTAATGCCAAATCCTATTTTTACATATATATTAAATATACATGATTAGAAATGGTTTCTTTGTTTAAGCATATCAACCCTTGTAGGGTATTTAATGCCAAAGCCATTCTCCTAGAAGAACAGTAGTGATACTATTTAACCCATAGCTAGGAGGATAAAGGGGTTCATACCTTTCCCAAGGGTATTTGCCCGAAAGTGAACGTAATAACGCGACTGGAGTACGAACTCGCTAACTACGATTCCTCAGTCCATCGCTGTAACCATTACACCCCGAGGACGCCCACTCTATACATGATTTATAAACACATTTTGTAGATATATTTTTAAACGAGCCTGAGCTCATTTATTTGTTCACAGTTAAATGGTTTCAAGTATTACTATCTAATACGAATAATTCTATTTACTACTCATTTGTTTGTTTGGTTTGGTGAGTTTTATGGCATATCAACCTTTGTGGGTTATTTATCACCAAATCCATTTTTACGTAGATAATCTGTTCTATTTAAAATAATTCAGTTTAGCATAAGTACACAGTTTAATGGTCAAAAACATTTCCATTTCAAACTATTTAAGCAGTTATATGTAACAATTCAGTCAAGTGTAAATATAGTTTAAATGTCGAAAAAAACAGTTCTATTTCAAATAATTCAGTTAAGCATCAGCACACAGTTTAAATGTAAGTACGGTTTAATTGTCAAAAACATTTCTATTTCAGGCTATTCAGTTTACTTAAACAATTCAGTTTAGCATAAGTATGCTGTTCTATTTAACCCATAGCTAGGGCCGTATCAGGTGCTACCATTTCGGGCTCGAGTGGACCTGGGAGTGATGGCAATGAAGGGGTACTCCGCATTCCCCAAAACTCCAGCACTGCTGGAACCTCACCATCAGATTGTTTAGCGTCACATGAGGACACTCTTCGGCGGTTTTTTTACCCCTCTGCAGAGGTGCAGTCAGTGTATTCTACAGCCCCATCATTTGTTTGAGCATTGTTAAATGATGTCCAGTATTGCTATATAACGATAAGAACATCAGTTATTTCTTCACACACATTTAGATAGATATATATGATATGTTAGAGAATACTTTGTCGGTAATTTCATTTTCAAATGAGAGAACTGATTAGTTTGTACAGTAATATTGCTATTGTTTCTACACTGTTAAATGGTTTCAAATATAGCTATCCAATACGTATGATTCTATTCAATATTTATCATTTATTTGTTCACAGTGAAGTGTTTACAAGTATGGCTATTTAACACTATTTTATTCAACATAACTCATTCGTTTTCACACAAGTATTATGTATCCCTAACAATTTGATTAAATATAAATATAAATTCTTTGTTTCCACATAATTACATGATCAAACGGTTCTATTTCAAACAATTCTAATTAGTATAATAATTTGTTTGCACCCAGTTTAAATTTCAAACAGTTCTATTTGACCTGTAGATTGGACTATCAGGTCCAACCACTCTAAATCAGAGTAGAGCCGAGAGCAAAGGCAATTAAGAAATACTCCACATTCCTCAGAGATCAAAGACTGAAGCCTCACTATCAGATTATTTAATGTCATATCTAGGACACTCGTTGGCGGGGGGTCTTACCTCTCTACAGAGGTGCAGTCGGTGTATTCTACAGGCCCAGCCGACTACGATCTTTGTTTAGAGAGATATTGCAATATATTTTCAATATTTGATTTAGAAGGAAATCGACTTTTCATCAAAAATTCTTTTTATGAAAAATGGTTTGGTGGCATTTTATGGCATATCATCCATTGTAGGTTATTTAATGCCAAATCCTTTTTATACATATGATTTGTAAACATAGTTTGTAAATAGCTTTTTTAAACGGGCCAGAGCTCATTTGTTTTTACACAGTTAAATGGTTATATATATGATTTCAAAGTCAATAGTTTGACTTTCAAAAGGTACTCTTATTTTTAAATGAGAGCTAATTTGCACACAGTTAAATGGTCCTAAATTTTCTAACACGATGAGTTCTGATTAGTATTAATAATTTAGTTGTTCTCAAATAGTTTCAGATATTGCTACCTAACATGAATAGTTTTATTTGCACACAGTGCATGTATTCAAGTGTATCTATGTAACACTAACAATACAATTTAACCATACAGTTTAATGAGTCTTAAGTATAGCTAATCAACCTTAATAATCCACTTCAATATTACTCCTTTGTTGGCACACAATTAAATTGCACAAAGTATTGCAATGTATCACTAACAATTATACTAAACAGTCATTTGTTTGCTCATAGTTAAATGGTCAAACTGTTCTAACAATTCGATTTTAAGTGAGTCATTTGTATGCGAACAGTTTAAATGTCAAACAGTTTTATTTGACTCATAGATAGGACCCTATCAACTGCTACCACTCCAGGTCAGAGTGGGCCTGAGAGCAATGGTAATGAAGGGGTACTACATAGTCCCCAAAGCTCTAGGGCTAGAGTCTCATCACGAAATTGATTAGTGTTGTATGCAGGATACTTGTTGGTGGAGTCTTACCCTATCCGCAGAGATGCAGTCGGTGTCTTCCACAGCCCCAGCAAACTGGGCTGAAAATCAAATA
Organism: Sepioteuthis lessoniana; assembly: GCA_963585895.1. NCBI lineage: Eukaryota > Metazoa > Mollusca > Cephalopoda > Myopsida > Loliginidae > Sepioteuthis > Sepioteuthis lessoniana. The sequence continues at coordinate 68,557,065 of OY757924.1, read as the reverse complement.
GAACATTAAAAATATATAATAGGAATTAATCAAATTTTAGCTTTATATAACCCATAACGAGTTCATGTGCCGCTAAACAATTAGACAAAATGGTATCACTTGCATTTGAAACTGAGAATATAGCAACGTAAAAAAAAGTTTCTGAGACATGGCATTTAGCTGCGTCTACAGGAACACGCGTCTAAACTTCGTTGTATTGGTATACATATGGTTTATCTAAATATTCGATACGTCGACTTAAACATGACTAATATTTACCATGGCATGATATATAAAATTTATAAAGACAGAATTGCATCAGTCAATGCAAAAGATTTGTATCATGCGTCCAGTCGCAGTGGGTACGCGTAATTGACAGGAATTGTTTGCGATATTTAAAAGTATGACAACGAACTGAGAGCAAAAATCTCGCTCAAGAACAAAGGATTATAATTGGTGTTTGTTTTTTATGGCATGGCAACCCTTACTGGGTTATTCTGTGCCGAAGTCAGTTTAACAATTTTGATCTCGAATTACACACGGTACAAAAATGCATCGGTATACATTTTAAACAGGTAAACATTTCTTTACCTCTGATCCATAAATTGGACCTTAACTGTTATTGCTGCTCCAAATAATAGATCTTGATGTAATGGCTATATTACATATTATGCCATATTCCCCAAAGCTCCCGTGCTGGATACTCACCACCAATGTGGTTTCTACCTCCTTACAAGGAATGCAGTTTGCATATTCCCAGCCACATGGGCAAGCAAAGGATTTTGGGGGTCTGTTTAAGCAGGTATTTTTTGAGCAAAAACAAATCAGCCAAAAGGTTACTGTTTATTATGTGTTAAGGTTTATGAACAAGAAGATTAGAAAGAGACCTCAAGTGGATATTTAAGTTTCCCAATGATCTCTCATTCATTCGGTCGATGTTCAATCATTTATAACAGTGAGTTCACCAAGAAATGAAATTAAACTTCTTTGAAAGGAGATGAGAAATGTAAATGTGTTACATAATGAAAAGATCGCCAATTAATTTTCTAAGATAAAAGTGGAATTCGAAATATAAGAATACAAAATTAACTAGAAGTTTATTAGAAGAATCCTGGAAAATAACCAGATTTGATAGACAAATATTGACCCCGGGCTGAGCTTTTTAGCAGTTCTCTGATTGGTTGGTTCAGTCATAAGAACGGGTCTGTTAGGTAAAGTTATTAAGAGTTCTCCAGGGCGCAGTAACGGACGAACGCCCAAAATGGCTTTTACCTCCAGCTGTTACGGTTGACGTGGGAATTTGGGTGAATAAAGGCGTAGAGAATCAAAGTTTTTGTACTCACTTATGAGAACACAATTAGACGACGAGACCAAGATAAACCTAAGATCACCCGAAGAGGTATTAAAAAAATAAGGCATAAATCTCAGTGTTTCTCTGTTTATCCCGATTCTCTTCACGTATCTATTTCGCCAACCATTTCGACCCTTTAATAAGACAGAAACTTGGGGTTATCTCGGAATATATCACACAAATTATATCTGATACCAGGGCACTTGCCGAGAAGAGAAGCTACTTACTATAGTTGTACATATTTTAACTTAAGTACAAGATCAGAATCATGGGGCGCCTCGGGAGAATCGAACTTATTAATATTGGTTGTTGAATAACAATAACACAAAAGCGTCCAGCTGGCAGAGAAAAATAAAGCAGGTCGTAGCTCAGTGCCGTCCTCCTTACAATACTAAACTGAAGCTGGTTTATATAATGAAATACTTTCACTTACTTACAAGCAGCCAATGACGATCTATGCAATGAAATAGTCCACTTGTGCACAATGGGATGCCCCACGGCACCATAAATAGCTCCCGTTCCTCAATCGGAAAAGGAGTTTCCTGTCTTCACGACTGATCGTTCTTTGCTAACGCAATTATTTACTCTCGGCTATCGCAACTAATTGCCCTACGCAACCTGACAAATCCAATAATTGTTGTGCAACACTTGCTTCCTAAACATAGCACTACGTGCGGTGCCTTTAAAACTAAGCATAGCTTAGATTTTACACGAACCTATCAATATGATGCGGCCAACGATAATCTAACTCCCAAACGATGATCTGCTGGACAATCATGTTTATATAATATCACGCGTGGTGCTCCTGTATCCAGACTATGAACTAAGCCAACCTCTCCGTTAAAGATAGGGTTTGGCATAAGGTCAATTTTTAAGTGTACTAGAGCCGGTTTTGAAATCAGAATTTTACTTCCAGATTGGTTACCTAACCAAGGCTCGAGAACCAAATCTGCCCTAATAATTACGCATAGCTAAAGGAGAATTGATAGGTTAATGTCTTTTCTATGGAGATAAGGGTTGGGAGAAACTCAAACCGCATTGTCCAGGATGACTACTCTAGTCTCCGATTTTATTGTTTATGGTGATAACCGTTGTGTTAAGTGAGCCTCTTTATCTAACAAGTTATCAATCAATAGAAGTCATGAAATGCTGGAAAAAACGAACTATCCATCAACCAATATGAGTCAGAATGCTTGATAAAGTAATTATGTATCAATCAATATGTTATGGAATGCTGAAAAAGTTTAAAACTTGAATTTTAAAATGTTTGCTATTTCATATTTTTTAAGAAATTTCAAAATTATTGGATCCCAGAGGAACATTCATACCGGACCTTTAAGATCTCGAATGTAGAGACTTGAGCTTACAACACCATTGTACTAAAGAAATCCATTGCCAACAGTAACATTTTTGACAGCTGCAGGCAAGTTGTGTCTGATACACTTACATGCATGTATTTACCCCCCTGCCACGAGCAGGATATGACAAGGAGAATTATTAAATAGAGTACTTCTTGTTTCTATCCAAAGCTTTCCTCCGAGACTGGTTGCATTATCAAGGCTAAAGAACAGTCTGTTCAACTATTTACCCGTAGCAAGAAGATAAAGAATTCATGCGTGTTCACCCAAGGGAATTAGCATGAAGTAAAGCACTACCATCCTTGTCTAGGATTTGAACTCGGGTCGCTGATTCCATTTCCTACGAAGATCACCGTTACACTTAGCGTGTCTATCAACCTGTGTCTTTGTGGAACTAACTTTTAAGTCTGATCCTAACTCCTTTCTTCTACAGGGTAGCAATAAAACCCTGACATGCTATCTCAGGCTGTGTACGTTTTTTATTTCAATAACCCGCTGGGATAATAAAATCGTAAATTTAATGCTTGCTATCGGATAGAATAGATATTTTATAAAGGCAATAATTCACACACAGACAACGAAGAATATTCATACTGTATGTCCCATTGATTACCAAGCGTAAATACTGTTGATAGTTTGGAAATTAAAAAAAAAAGGTGACACCTTTTGGAAAAAAAAAGAACCTCTTTCTAAAAGTGCTACTATCGATACTGAACTTTCGAAGGCTTCTAATGACGCAAATACTTAACGATGGAGCCTCTCTGTTGGTTGGGACCGTTAAATACGCCAACTGCACCTCTGTAGAAGAGTGAAATCCCCTCTCCGAAAGGCCCCACCTGTTAGCTCTAAGTGGCGACCCGTAATAACCTAGAAGGAAATCCTGTTGGCTGAGCAATCCATAAACCGGTTACTAAATCATTAAGCGACCAGTAACTCTTCACTTCAGTATTTACTAGGGCTAGACCGGTAGTCGGGGGAGGGGGCATCCGATCAATTGGCCGACTGTATCAAGCTCTAGGACCTGTATGATTAAGGTCCTGGTCGAATTCAACATGTTGCTCCGATGGCAAACACCGCCCAATCCTTTTTATCTTATCAGTGCTAGAAAACAGTGATTGGGGGTAAACTGCGTCGAGAGAAGCACTTAATGAAAATTATTTCTTACAGTTTATCAACACATGTTAAGGAAAATTTTTTCTACCAATATATTACACATGAAATTAAATAGCCCACAAGTATTGATATTCCATTTAATCAAAACGAACCAAAAATATCTAACCTATGTCTAGTTCCCAAATAATTCATTTAATAACTCGAGTATTGACCTAGTGTTCGACAATGTCCCGGAAGACCTGGGTTTAATCCCAGGTCGAGTAATACCAAAGACTCAAAAAATGGTACTTGATGCTACCTTGCTTAAGACTTAGCATTATAAGGTAAGGATCAAGGGTAAAGTGGAGCAATCCAGGGAAAGGAGTAGCGCCCTCCCCTACACCTTGGTGTAGTAGCTATCGAAAAGGGAGCTTTCGGGTCACCCTCGACTATGGTCACCAACTTTACTTATTGACCAAAAAACTACTGTATGTGGCGGCATATAAGACGCACCTCAATTTCCGCAGGACAAATAAAAAAACGAAGTACTAATATCAAACGTGATGAAATTGATATAATGAATATCATCAATGATAACACTTAATCTGTATTATAGGCTTTTAAATAATGACAGTAGGTATTTGAAAGTTACTCTAAAATCTAAGCTAATAAGAGTTGCCAGCCAATTAATTTCGACCGAATATCACGAATTTTAAACTTACACATGGCATATAAGACGGAGGGGAATTGAAAGATATTTTTAGTAAAAAGTGCGCCTGTCAAATGCGGTACTCAAATCATACGAAAAATCTCGTTTTAAATTGGCCACAGGAGTTTGATATGCCATAAAACAAAAGGATTCAACATTGTAAATACTTTATTAAATGAATTTTTAGACAAAGAAGCTTACAAATCATATATACATATGATAGAATTGGTATTGAATAGCCACTAAGGGTTGATATTCCTTTAAATAAAATGGCCAACTAACAAATGAGAGAGAGTCTAATAAAAGATGACAATTCAATAATTCCCAAACATCTCAGAAAAAAATGAGAATATTTTATCAATGAACTTTCGGAAGGGAACTGAACGCAACGTTCAGTCATCTATTTATCAAGAACAAATGCAAATCGTTTTCATCATCAGTTTGGAATAAAGAAAAAGAAATTGGTAAAACATGACAGTTACCATCGGCTAGGAGTCACAGACGTGCGAACAAGTAAAATGTTCACAAACAAAAACAATAGAGATTTGTGATAATGTTTTAGAAGAAACATAGCAGTTTATAAAACATATACTTATCTAAGGGGCGTCAATGTGTGTGTGTGTGTGTGTATATATATATATATATATATATATATATATGTGTGTGTGTCAGAAGTATGTGGGAAGTTGGATAAATCAAACACTTAATACTGGCTTAGAGGCGCGATATTTTGTTCGTTTATTTCATTTTTAAGGATTTTTTAAAAAGTGAAATAAAAGAACGAAATATCATGCCTTCTAAACCGTTTTTAAGCGTTTGATTTATTCAACTTTCCACATTTTTCTATCATCGGTATATATATATATATATATATATGTATATATGTATGTATGTATGTATGTATGTATGTATCACTAAGTGTTTCAGGTCTAACCAAAAACATTCAACCTTTGAGAAGTTATTTTTCTTTCCAATGATAGAAAATCATAAACATCAATTTCTTCTGAAAAATAACTAACTTCAAGTTATATTATTGTCCCGAAATTTTCATTCGATTTAACAGCCTCGTCCGTTCTTTTGTAAAAAATCTTCGTTTGTCAAACTGATCGTTGACCTTAAATATAATTTTACGTCTTTGCTTTCATTGCGTGACTCACAGTCCAAGGAACGCAACGTCCACTTTAAAAAAATCATGATACTTTATTTCAAACAAATATTTCTAATTAACGTACTGTTCCTTCTCAATTTAACTATTCCTCAATTTTTAAAAAGTATTTCTAGTCTTTTTTAATCATGAGAGAGAGAAAGAGTGAGACACACACACACACACACACTATATCCCGTCTGGATTTAAGATGCAACTCGAATAAATCTCAATGACTAAAAAAATTCTGAACTTATAATTGTGAAATTTAAACTTGTTTCTACTCTTTGTAGAATGTTAATTTTCTATTTTTGTTACATAGCCAGATATGATTACGTGAAATAGACATACCCATACTGGTACGCAAAGCGTTCATAATGTCCATAACGCACATATATAGATAACATAGGAATCCCGAAACACAAAAAACACGACTTCTTAGTTCAGGTACGAAACTTTATTACCTTTGAATTAAAACATAAAGAGAGAGGCACAATCCTTCAATAAGGACCTTTTCATCTACCCCAAACCACGTGCGACACCCGCCGCAAGGCCTCAGCGAGCTCCGAAAGTCAACCATCTTCCTCGGGCGCTAGAACTCAACTCCTCCGTTCGGAGGCAGGAACTCAACTCACTGACTTTTCTCAAATCTCAAAATCCTCAGCCCACGCTTCCGGTGCATGACGTTATTCACACCTCCTGGTCAATTTCCTATCTGAGGTTTTTATTTTTGACATCTGTGTATGACGTGGACACCTGCGCTCATGTTGCACCTAACCCATGCACTAAGCGAAAGTTTTTCAGCCTAACTAAATCGAAAGACAAGATATATAAAACAAAATCCATCGGCCATTATATTACATTTTTAATGGTTAGTTTTTGAGATATTTGGAGTTTACAAAAATCTACTGGTTTGGGATGGTTTTATGGCGTATCAATCATTGTAGGTTATTAATGTCAAGTCCATTTTTATACATATAAACAGTTGTATTTAAACCAATTCAGTTTAGCATAAGTACAGTTTAGTTCTATTTGACCCATAGATAGGACCCTATCGGGCGCTAACACTCTGTACCAGAGTGGACCAGGGAGTAATGACAACGAAGAGGTACTCGACATTCCCCAAAGTTCCAGCATTACTGGAGCCTCATCATCAGATTGTTAAGTAGCATATATCCAGGACATTCATTGTGCCATCTAGAGAACCAGCTAAGAACAATGAAAGATAAAAACGGATGGTAGGACACATTCAAATAAATCCTCTGCAGAGATATAGTCTGTGTATTCTACAGTCCCATTCGACTGGGTAAGAAAATCGACTCACTGAAGTTAGCAAGCAGATTAAAACAAAATTAGCTGAAGACCTGAAATCTTAAAAAAATTTTTTTTTTTTTAGTTCATAATGTGGTGAAACATGGGTAAAGAGAAAGATCTAATTGCTGAAAAAGAAAAATTAATAGAGTCCATTTTGGCGATATCAAACGAGCTTTGCGGAGATCATCGAACAAAGGAAGTCTGTTGAAGATATAACTGAGCGGAAAAACTCGAAGTAAAAGGAAAAGAATTTAAGAACTTGTTTCCTCGAGATGAATTTACACCGAATTATAAAGGAAACCGTTGGATATTGACTTGAAGACCCATTAGAAATGGGTCGATGCAGCGGTGGAAGTTGCACAAAATTACCAGAAAATGCATCTGATACCTAAAGTTAACAGGAAGCAGGTGTTCTCTGTGGAAACGCCACGTAAATTGCGTGGGTGGCATGATGAAAGGAGTGTCCACGTAAATTGTGTAGACGACAGTCTGGAGGTGGTATGACCATTAGAATTTGCGTGGGTGACATACCAGAGATAAGCGCGGCCACATTAATTGCGAGGGTATCCGGAATGTTATATGACCAGTAAGATTTTGATCCAAAGATGTTCAGCGAAGATCCATACCCGTCACCCTCCTATACTTGCAGCTTAAACGTATTCGACCCTCTTTTGCTTTATTCCGTCGTTTATTGGGTTATAAAAAAAGCTGATTATGTTTCATACATGAGCGTCATCTTTCTTTTATATAACAAACAAACAAACCACTTTTGACCAGAGCTCAACTTACAAAAAAAAAAAAAACGAAAAAATAAACACAAACCTAGAATTGAGAGAGTCAAGAATGACCAAAAAGGGTAAAATACATTAGGAACCTGTGTAAAAAAAAAAAAGAAAAGAAAAGTATCCCAAGCAACCCCATCAATGCAAATATTTGAAACCGTTAAAATTAGGCCAAGAAGTATTAAAATTAACTTTTCTCAATGTTCACTGATGAATCTTGGCAAAAGAATGGATTTTATTAAATCTAGACGTGTCTGTTGGGAAAAGGAAGTAACCAGGCGCTATTGTGAAGTTATTGTTTGGAATTTTCGACCAAACTATTATTGGACCATTCCACGTGGATGAATGCGTTAAACTGAACAGTACTAACCAATGCGATTTTATGGACAAGATTTTCTTTGCCTGATAAAAATCCCTGTCTCGTAGTTTCAAAGGGAAGTCTACGTGTACACGACAATGATCCTACTCATCTACCTATGCTTACCCGTGAATTCTACAAACATGAAAGATTCACAGAAAAAAATGGAATGGTTACCATGAAGTCTTGATCAGAATCTGATCGAAAATTAATGAGGAATTGTGAAAATGAAATTCTACAAAAGGTGGCAAACAATATGATTTTGCACATTATCATCTTTTCTCAAACCGTCAGATTTTATGTAACACACACTATTGAAGTTGGCTATATTCTAAAATAAATAGTGCTCAATATTTGCGACAGATATATATACCGAAGTTAGAAGCGTAGACAAAAACAATTACAAGTAACTTGTCCGAAATTGAACCAGCTAAAAAAAATGTCAATGGACAATACATTGCTGAGGAGAGCAGTCCCTATATTCAAATGTAAAGGCTTCAACGACTCAAGTATATGATTTCTTCTGCGATAGGTATTTATTAATTTTTGACGATTTTATCACCTTTTTTAATGGAACAAAATTTAAGATTTGCCTAATTATATCAGACGACAGTTTTAGAAACGTAAAAACTTAAAAAAAATTGATACGACCTAAAATCTTAATTCGAGTCTTATTTTGACATTTATATAGGTTTTTAAAAAAATTTGACGAGTTTTTTTCAAACCAAATTGGAATTATGGAAGCTTTTTTATTTGCTTAATAATGTCAGTCAGTCCTTAAGTGTATACCATACACAAGGATAACACGTAGGATAAGTAAATCAATTTTCAAAAACGAAGTCTACACGTGACAGAGAAGGAGAGAAACGAAGCACTTTCAACCTTAAGTAAATTTTCTCTTAAATTTTCATAACCGGATGTTTAAAATTAAAAAAAAAGTGCCATTCTTTCATCCTCATGCCGCGCACACGTCGTTTTTATGTATAAAATTTCATGCTCTGAAGAAGCTATGCCTATGGTGAAACAATATGATTTTGCACATTATCATCTTTTTTCAAACCGTCAGATTTTATGTAACACACAAACTATTGAAGTTGGCTATATTCTAAAATAAATAGTGCTCAATATTGGCACAGATATATATACCTAAGTTAGAAGCGTAGACACAGAACCAACGGCACTTGTTGAGTGTCAGTTTCTCGCCTGCTCAAATCATTTATTTGATCAACGCATCGGCGCTTTTTGTTGTCTCAAAAGCATCACCTTTTCACATATCTTAGGTCTGAAGTTGAGAATGCGTGTCAGGATTTAATATTAAAGCGGGTTAAATGACAAACCTCTGAAATAAGTAAACCAGTTCACACACCACAGTAGCAATATCTCATCAACTGAAAACGCAATCCACAAACATTAGAAAGAGATGAACTGCTATCAATGGTGTATCAACCATATGAAAATCTGAGAAAATAAAATGGAAATTATTCCAACCTGGAACAATGTCAGTTCTATTGTATGGCTGCACCAAACTGGACTTGGAAGAAGCTATGGCAGAAAAAGCTTCACAGCAACGACACAAAAATGCTACGTGCTTTTCCGAACAAATCCTTGACGTAGCTACTCACGAAAGAGTAACTGTATGGCCGCTTACTTTCCATCTCACAAACCATCTAAGAAAGACGTACAAGAGATGCTGAAAAAGCAGAGACGAACTCATAAGCAAGGTCCTTCCGTGGGGCCACACACAGGAACACATCAGTTTTGGCTGACTAGTAAAAGCTCATATCCATCAGCTTTAAGCAGACACTGGGTGCCATCTACAGAACCTGCTAAGAGCAATGAAAGATGAAAACGGATAGCAGGACAAAATATGACTGAAAGAAAGAAATATCGATAGTTTTAACTAATGCTAAGTGTTATTTGAAGAAATCTATGCAAAAAGTCCCTGTTTGATTGGGTTTTATGGCAAATCAACCATCGTAGGTTATTTAATGCCAAATCCATTTTATACAAATAAACAGTTCTATTTCAAGCTATGCAGTTTAGTCGAACAGTTCTGTTTCAAACAATTCTGTTTAGCATAAGTATGCAGTCTAGTTGTATTTGACCCATAGAAAGAACCCTATCTGGTGCTACCACTCCTGACCAAAGTAGACCTGGAAGCAATGGAAAGTAAGGTTTGGTTGGTTGGGTTTCTTTTTTTAATAGCATGTCAACCTTTGTGGGTTATTTAATGCCAAAGCCATCCCTCCAGAAGAACAGCCACGGGACTATTTAATCCAGTGTTAGGAGGATAAGGAGGGTTCATACCTTTCTCTAGGGTATTTGTCCGAAAGTGAGCGAAATAGCGTGACTAGCGTTCGAACTTGCTTACTGCGACTCCGCAGTCCATCGCTTTAATCATTACAACGCTAGGACACCCCCGGCAATTAAGGGATACTCTGCATCACCCAAAGATCCAGCATTACTGGAACCTCACCATCAGATGGTTTAGTGTCATATCAGAACGCTCGTTAGTAGGGCCTTACTTCTCTGCAGAAAAGCAGTCAGTGTATTCTACTGCCCTAGGAAAAAGGTACTTGTTCCGGGAAGATCACTCAAGTTAAGTGATAGGCCTGTCCACTACTTGGATGAGTGACCACTTAGAAACAGCAGACATAGGATTAAGGTAAGTCTTTATACATTCAGTGTCTTCTAGCGGCTTCAAAAATCTGTCACGTTGTCATAAACTGGTCAGACTTGAAGGTAAAAATCATACTTTAATATATAACGCAGTCGATAGCTGAAACATTAGAAGAAGCAAGTCGTAGGAGACAGATACGACATTTTGTTTGAGATCCAATAAATGATCTATAGACTTGTAAAAGTAAAAGACTTCTGTTAACAGCAGACGAAAGAGAAAAAAAAAATTCCAGAAAGCTTTGAAGAATGAAGGATGTATTTAAGTTGTAATAAATCTCAGTCAGAATTTCCCAGGCTCAAATATTTTGTTATACGACTCTCTCTCTCTATATATATATATATATATATGTGTGTGTGTGTGTGTGTATATGTGCAACTGCATACAAGTCGTTCTAGCCCAGCTCAAAGAACTGCTGTATGTAGGTTCGAGCTGGTCACCCTACTTTTGCTTGGCATTTTGAAGGGATCCATAAGAGTACATCTCTTATGAGCTCTTCCCTACTTTTCCGGTAGTGTCTGGTTCGTCTAACTTTGATAATTTTCGTGATGGGTAGTAGGTGACCGTATAGCTGCTGCTTTGTGGGGTGCTGTCTCCAGGACTTGTTCAATATTGCTCACAGTATTCTTTTGTAGTTGCCGTCAAGCTTTTTCTCCAGCCGTTTAGTTAGCGTCCATATAGCAGTATCGACACGATCATGCTTGGAAGAAACTGCGTTTCATTTTATCGGCAGGTCAATTGGCAACACAAACAAATGACTCTGCAAGTCAATTTCTTGTATTGCATAACGGTATTTGAATTTCGCTGGGTGCAAACGAAAGAAAAATATTGATTAGAATTACCTATGTTAAATCGGAATACTTTAAAACATCTGTGTGCAAACAAATCATCTCTGCTTGTTTCAATCTTGTTCAATTCAACTTTCTGTTTACAACATTTGCCCATAAATAAACTCCAATTTTTTATATGCACTCATCAAGTAGGTGGATGTGTTGGTAGATACGGTCATATTAGGATTCTTGAAAACCAATTTGGTCCTAATATAAATATTTTTGAAAAGTACGCAACCGCTGTTATGGTAAGAGGTTTGGTTTGGTTCTACAGCATATCAACCCTTGCAGGTTATTCAATGCCAAATTCATTTTATACAAATAAACAGTTCCATTTTAAACAATTCAGTTTAACATAAGTACACTGTTGAAATGTCAGACAGTTCCATTTGACACAGGACCCTATCAGGTTGTACCTCGCTGGGCCTAAGTGGACAAGAGAGCGCTGACATTAGATTAATTTCATATCTAGGAGACTCGTTTGGGTTCTCTAGATTGCACCCTGTGTTCGCTTAAAGCTGATGGATATTAGCTCACTGCAGAGATACAGTCGATATATTCTGCAGCCCCAGCTGGCTGGGCCATTCATATTTGTCTTTTATTTTTTAAGTCAGCTTCTGGGCTGAAGCGTCAATCAGTTTTTAATTAGAATTTTAGAGTAATAATTTTGGTGGTAAATGCGGATTTTAACCGCCACGATGTGGCAGTCACCATGTATAAACGCAAAGTGATAAAAGCATGCATGTTTTGTCAGGGCTTAGGATACACTGATTTATTACTGTAGAGGGTAAAACCCTACTACTCCAAAAAAGCTTGTTCTGGTTTGATGGCCAATGAACCACTGTAGGTTATTAAATGCTAAAACCGGTTTTTAAAAGATATATCAAAGATGATTTGGGAACACATTCTGTAGATGCACACAGTTAAATGATCAAACACTTGTATTTCTAACAATTCGATTTAGCAAAAGTCAACGAAGTTTAATGCTTCCAAGTATTGCTCTGTAACAATTCAATATAAGTTTAAATTTTTATTTATTTTTTTTACACACAGTGAAATGATCAAACTGTTCTATTTCAAACAATTGAGCTTAACATACGTCAGTCATTTGTTTGCATTTAGTTTAAATGTTAAGCAGGTCTACTGGACTCAGATTGGACCCAATCAGGTGCTACCGCTGTGGGCCAGAGTGGACCTGGGAGCGATGACAATGAAGGGCTACTCCATATTCCTCCAAACTCCACTGACAGAAGCCTCACCATCAGATTGTTTAATGTCATAAACAGGACACTCATTGATGTGGAGTTTACTCCGTTGCAGATATGCAGTCGGTGTATTCTATCGCCCCAGTTGACGGGGCAATATAATTATTAGTAATGTATTGAAATTCTTGAAATAATTATGAATTTTATTGAAAAAAGTTTTTGATTAATAGAGCTAATCATGAAAATTTAGATTTACCGCGTTTTTTTTTTTTTCAAAAAATTGGACTTATCAGATTGGTTGTTCTGTCAATGCTAGAAAACACAGTGCGCCCTACTATTGATCCTTCGTTGGGGAAAGAGGCACATTATGCCTTTGCTTTAGGCATTTGCACCAAGTGAAAGGCTAAAAGGTTCGGATGAAATTTTTACTGAACATACAACCCCCGACAAATTTACGCATGTGTTTCCATACTAGGTGGGTCTCCTTGGCATAGTGGCTAAAGTACTGAACTGTAACATCGTAATAAACGGGTTCGAACCCCAGTCACTATTACGTTCACCTTCAGACTAATAACCTCGGAAAAGGCTGGAACCCCTTTAATCTCTCCCGGTTAGGAGATCAATAGTATTACAACAGTTCTTCTACAAGAATAGCTTTCGCATCAAAAAACCCATTAAGGTTGATATGCCTTTGAACATCGAAACAAACTTGTTCTGCATGTCCGCAAACCTTAGCTAAGTACATTTGGTTTGGTTTCTTTGTTTAATGGCATATTAACCTCTGTAGGTTATTTAATGCCAATGCCATTCTCCTAGAAGAATAGTAGTCAAGTACATTCGGTATTGCGTTTAAACTAAAATTGGTTTAACAGGACCCTAGAAACCGGTATTTGAACAAGTACTCATAATTTAAAATCCCCAGGAGCCTCAGTTTCGGTTGGGTAGAATCTTTATTTCTACCTTACTCTTGCCAAAGAAAATGTAATCTGACATTTAACAACCTTGTAGATGATAGATTTTACAGTTATTTTTAAACAAGAGTGAGGTGGGTTCAAGAGCATGGCTAGAGCAGGGTCTAAGGGTTAATTAGCACCATTTTATTTTCAACAGCAACCTACTTGGTTGGAGCGGGGTTACTCGACAGTTAAGTCTTGTACTGTTTTTCTCGTTCCCGTAATTTTACAAAATCAGTCAGTTTAACACAAACATCAGCCGAAAATTGACACTAGTCCTTTTGGTATCTTCTAGTATTACCAGCCACTTCTGCTATTTTCGGCTTCACAAGGTAAACACATGTATTGACATAGATAAGCCGAGAAATCCAAAGTTGACAGACGCATAAATACTTTGATGAATCTATCAATGATTACATCAGTGAACAAAGTCTAAACAAACATGGAGTGTTTTACGGATAAGTTTACTCATCAATTCGTGTAGACGACACGGATTGTTTTGACTCACCATCAGTTCTTATCTGCCTTCTCTCTTGCTAAGTCCTTTAAATTGCATTCGGTGTCTGCACAGATCCGATGAATGTGTGTGTTTATCTCACTAGCCACCACTGGTGTTGGCATGTACGGAAGTCCATCGGAGAACGTATCGTCCGCGTTTCTTCTTACTTCTTAAACAGATCACGTCCTTGACGAAATCATTTGAATTTCACATAGCGCCAATTCCCTTGAGAAAGGGTGAATAGTCGAGTTGATTAAGTACTTTAACCTTGGTATTAGAACCGGCATCGAAGAAGGAAAGTTAAAATAAAACCAGTTTGACTCAAGTTAAAAATTAACCTTGTGTCAAATCCTGTTCTTGGTAGAGGGATTGGCTAAGTATATACTTCTCCGAACGTGTCTTCCTTGTCTGACTGAAAGTTTGTGAGATGTGCGGCGAGTGGCCATACGCAGCGCACTTGTTTAGTACGATTGTAGCTTTTTCTGAAATTGTTTTTATTTGAGACCAACTGGGGGTAGTTATACAGTAATAGTGACACCATTACAACTTCAGATGTTTCATGTTGAATTTGGGAGCCTAGGGTTAACACAATTCGAATAATCTACACCTGGAGATTAAATAAAAAGCTCGATTCGAAATTCTGTGTTGGACATGAAATACATGAAGAAGGCTAAAGGACGCATGTGAAGGTGAAGACATTAGTCCAAATACATTAAATGATAAAAAATTATCAAGATTAATTTTAGAAATTTCAAGAAATCGTTCCAGTTTTGTTTTATTTCCATATTGAGGATGATCTGTCAATAGCAGTCACACTCGCACACGCTTTAATACTGTTTATAAATATTTGAACTGGCCAGATAATTTGTATCCAATCATCGAGTTTTGAGAGTTAAATGAAAAAAAGGAACATTATGCAAGAAGAATCAATGCCAATCAATGAATTTTATCATGTTTTGGTTCGGAATGTTAAATATTTGAAAAATGTTAGTTGCAAGTCAAAGTTTTGCAATGTTTTGGTCGCGAGGGCAAAATTTATTCGGCAGCAGATACTCTACTATTGCTGTTCATCGGATTTATCTGTACAAGTTGGAAGCCAATTTGAAATTCACGGTTCTTAGCCTATTTAACCATGTCTGAGGGTGAAATTTTTTCGCAACCCGAACGAAATTTCAGGAACCAATTAGTCTGGTTTAGTTAGGTTTTATGGCATATCAATCATTCGAAGTTATCTAATGGCAAACCCTTATATACGTATATATTAAATATTTGATTTGTTTGGGTTTTGTGGCATTTCAACCATTGGAGGTTATTTAATACCAAATCCTCTTTATACATATATATCACTAGCATATGGTCTCCCCAAAGGAAATGTTAGTTATAATGATTATACAAAAACACAAAAAGTAAGGGTTTGCTCACCCGATTTCTTGATTGATTAGTTTGTTTTTATGGCATATCAAGCATTGTAGGTTATTTATTGCCAAGTCTTCTTTATACATACTATAATTTGCTAACAGTTTGTAGATAAGATTTTTAAAGGAGACAGCTCATTTGTTTATATACAGTTCTGTGGTTATACATACGGTTTTTAAGCCAATAGCTCGTACGTAATTAAAAAAAAAAACAAAACAGAGCTAATTTGTTTGCTTACAAGTATTACTATTAACTCGAATAATTTTATTTAAACAGTTCTAGTTTTAACAATTCGTTTTAAGTCATTTGCTTGCAGAGTTTAAATGTCTAGCAGTTCTTTTTGACCCATAAAGAGGGCCCTGTTTGGTACTACGTCTCTGGGTCAGAGTGGACCAGGCAGTAATGGAAATGAAAGGGTACTCCATACCATCAGATGGTTTAATGTCATGTCCAGGACACTTGTTTGGCTGGTCGTTCCGTCCCTTTGCAGAGATGCTATCGGTATATTCTACGGCCCCAACCGACTGGGCTGCAACCATCTGGTTAGTTGCCACCTACAGCAATGAGTTTGCAAATTAAGTTTAGGGATGCACAAGAAGTGTATCCACCATCAGGTTAAGACAAAAGTGACTAGGATGAAAACATTCATTCTGACCAACAATGCAGAGGTTCCAGGAAAATAGTTGTCGAAACGGAACATGTATCTAGTCTGGATGAAGATTCAGAAAGTGGAGATGCCTTATGAGGAACAGCAAAACCTGTTTTTATTTAATGGCATACCGACTTCCGTGGGTTATTTAATGCCAAAGACATCTTTGTAGATAGATAGTAGGGATAGTATTTAACCCATATCTGGGAATAAGAGGGGTTCTTGCTGAAAACTCTCGAATTGAGCAAGAATAGTAATTAAAAGGTATAAAGAAATAGCATTTTAGGAAAGTAACGAAAAGTATAATACCCACTAGACATGAGAAAAAAGTAACACCTTAGTTATGAGACGAAAAGTCAAACAAAATAACGCTTGAAATCTGATGAAAGTGTAACAAAACATCGTAAGTGGTGAATCCTATTTACCCAACCCCTCCGCTCGGGCAGGATATGACACAAGGTCAATTCTTAAGCGGAGTTTAACAGGTTTGAATTCAGAGTTGTCCTTCTCCTAGACTAGTTGCCTCACCAAGGCTGAAGAACCTAGTCTGTCCTATTTACCCATAGATGGAGGGAGAATAATTGGATTCATACCTTTCCCAAGGGTATTAGTGCTATGTGAAATGCAATCAGTCTTGTCCAGGAATTGAACTCGTATCACCGTGTTCATATCCTGTGACGATAACCATTACACCACGGGCTCCTCCTAAGTGGTGAATAAACAAATGAGAAACACTTGAAATTTAAAAAAAATTGGATAAAAGTGATACGTAAATAGTTTGAAAGATAACCAAATAAATAGAAGTTACTTGAAACGAACTCTAAATTTCACTCAACAATTGAGAGAAGCCATCGAAGGGGGAGTTTCCCTAACAGACTGTCTCAACTGGCAAGTGGGTAGAGTGTTCGCCAATAGCCCGGGAGATCGGGGTTCAATCCCAGGTCGCTTCATACCAAAGACTTTAAAAATGATAGTTGGTACCTCCTAGCTTAACACTCAGCATTATAAGGTTCGATTCAAGGTAAAGTGGAGCAATCCAGGGAAAGGAGTAGGGCCCTCCTCTACACCTCGGTATAGTAGGTATTGAAAAGGAAGCCTTCAGGTCACCCTCGACAAATGTCGCCAAATTTACTTACTTGACCAACAGAGCAGGTGTTCTTAGAAAAAAGCTGTTGGAATTGATCACGTGCGTATCAAGATTCAGAAAGCATAGACGTTTGTTTATTTGGGTTTTATGGCATATCAACCATTGTATGTTATTTAATGCCAAATCCACTTTATACAAATAAACAGTTCTGTTTCAAACCATTCAGTTTAGCATAAGTACGCAGTTTAAATATCAACACACTTATACTAAATAAATTGAGTTTAGCATAAGTACACAGTTTAGTTCTATTTGATACATAGATGGGACCCAATCAGGTGCTACCACAGCGGGTCAAAATGGACTCGGGAGTAATGGCAATGAAGTGTTACTCCGCATTCCCTAAAGCACCAGCACTACTAGAACTTCCCCATCAGATTGTTTAGTGTCATATCCAGGACAGTCGTTGGTGGAGTCTTTATCCCTCTGCAGAGATACAGTCGGGGTATTCTACGGCCTCAGCCGACGGTGCAAAACGTGTAAATGCTTTTTTCCGAGAGACAAGAGAAAATGATTCTTACCGGAAAATATCGAATAAACAGAAACAGCAGCTGAGCATCTTCCGAAAGGCCGCACAACCGGTTCTGTGCCTTACCCAAAGTTGACAAAATAGACCAAGAGGAACGTGTTTTAATCTGAGAAGATATTCCTCCCTAAAGCTTTTCGATAGGCACCATAAAGCTGCGAGTGGTATCTACTTATAACGCAATCTTTTCAGCTGATGTAATATAAACGCCCCTCACAACAAATAAGGGAAATTAAGTGTCTATTAAAGCAGTCAATCTCGCACAATAGAATTCTATCCGTTCAAATGGCGATACTACACACTTTGTAAACTTGGGACTTCATGTGTACTAATTAAAGAACAAAATCCAAGTTCCATTGGCATATTGCCACGGCGGAATAATTCTATCCCTTCTACCTTTTTGTGTAATGAAAAGGTAATTGAGACAGATCTCGACGAATGAATTTTGAATATTCTGTAATATGTACGTAGTTTATTTATTTAATGGCCCATCAGCCGTTGTCGGTTATTTAATGCCAAAGACATCTTTCTAGAAGAACAGTGGTGGTACTATTTAACACAGTTGGGAAGACTAGGGGGTTCAAACCTTTCTCCAGGGTATTTGTCCGAAAGTCAATGTAATCACGCGACTAGAGTACGAACTCGCTTACTTCGACTCCGTAGTCCGTCGCTTTGACCAGACATCCCCTCTAATACATGGACCAACATGAATAAATAAAGTTGGTAATAAGTTTCAGTGAAGTTATATTAGATAAAAAAGGATAAAAACGCACGTCTCCGAGTTTCACGTTCTCCCTCCACAGATGAGGTATTACTCAGCATGTTTTACCCGAAGATCGATTGCGTTAAACAAAGAATTGAGGGTTTTATCTTTAAAAATGTGATTGATCTGTATATTCATGCAGAGTAAAGCAGTTTTGACTGTTTAAAGACGTTTGCGTGTTCAATTCTACGCTGGTGAATCAAAAAGTTTTTTTTTTCTTTAGTACAGGAATAATTACTGACACAGGAATATGTATCATACATAAAAATAAAGCTGGTACTCTCTGGATCACATCCCTACTTCTCTACATAGTCACTGGTTCTCAATAACAATGTTCCACTTTCGAAAGACTGGATGAATCCCAGTCGAGTAAGATTCTCTTGGTTGTTATTTGAGCCGCTTCATCAGTCCTGTTTTTACTTCCTCATCACTGGCATATTGTTTGCCTCTTTCATGCGTCCGAAGAGATGATAGTCTACTGGCAGTAAATCTGGTGAGTATGGAGGATGTGGCAAAGTTATTCACTCAAATGAGACGATTGTCCCCCTTGTCTTGATGCTTGTGTGTGGTCGAGCACTGACATGCAGAGGTAGGGCATTATCGATTGGCAAGATTTAGTGCCTTCAGACTATCATATCTTCAGCCTCATCAAAGAGGGTTTAAAAGGCCAACATTAGAAGGAATTAAAAACTGCTGTGATGGAGTGACTCAAAGAACAGTCAAAATAATTTTATGAGGAAAGGTATAAATGTTCTCATTCGACGGTGGGACATTATTATTAAGGCAAACGGATATGATCCAGAGAGGACCAGCTTCATTTTGGTCTATGATACATGTTTCTGTGTCAGTAATTGTTCTTGTACTAAAAGACATTACTTTGATTCCTCCTAATAAATTTTGCGAATGTATATAACTCATCATCATGTCGCGCCATCAAGACGGGTCTCCTTGACCTTCTCTCGCCACCCGTACCTATCATGCATCGCTTTCGGGAGGTCTTCAAGGCTATATCCTGTATCGGCACAGAGCTGTTGTATATAGGTTCTAGCTGGTCGTCCTGCTTTTGCTCGTCCATGTGTAGGGGCCCACTGAAGTACATTGCTTATGAGCTCGTCCTTACTTTTTCAGCAGTGTCCCGCATGTCTGGTTCGTTTAACTTGGATACTTTTCGTGATGGGTGGTAGGTGGCCGTACAGCTACTGTTTTGCAGGGCATTGTCTCCTGGACTTGTTCAATATAGCTCGCAGCATTTTTGTTTAATTGCCGTCAGGCTTTTTCTCCATGCGTTTAGTTAGCGTTCATGTAGTGCATCCATATAGCAGGATCGACACGACCGCTGCTTGGAAAAAAAAGGCTTTTCATTTTATCGGTCAGGTCTGATTTCCATATGACCGATAGTCTATCGATAGCCGTCCATGCCTTTGTTAGTCGCGTGTTGATATCTGTCTCAGATTATGAGAGACTGCTTCCTAGGTAGATGAACTCGTACACACTGAATTTCCCTTGTAACAATAGCCAATATGATTTTAAATAAACATGAGTTAGTGTTCCTAAAAGCATTTGATAATCATTTCGATAGAAAATAATGAAATTGTAAAGATATTTTCTTCTCAAAGTTAGGATTTTTATGTGTATTGCTCTAATAAAAACGTCGCTTTGATGTGCCGCTTTTACTGGATTACTGTTACATGTTTGTGTGGCATTGCTACAGTAATAAGAAAGAAAATAAGATAGAGTGCAAAACGTCGGATTGGTTTACGCGGACGTCGTAGCGAATAGACCACTTAACTCAATCTCTTGTTTGCTAACCAATCAGAAAAGAAATGAAAGCAAATTTATATAAATCTATAGCAGAATAGAGAGAGAGAGAGAGAGAGAGAGAGAGAGAGAGAGAGAGAGAGAGAGAGAGAGAGAGATAAAATAAAAAGAAATTAGTGTAAATAGCATTAAAAAAATATAGACTGGATGGAAACAACAAAAAAGCACACACATGAAAAACAAACAAAATAACCGCAGTTTTCACGATGTACAATACAATTTCTGGACTATTCAGTCTCATATTACAATGATTCGCGCAGTTCCGTCGACGTCAACCAAAGTTTCATATTACCACTCCGAAGAAAAAAAAATCTGTTTGATGTTTCTTGGATTGTAGCCAAGCCTAAGCTAAAAGAAACTTTTTCTATTGAGTTATCTTTGCAGCCTCATACTGCTTTATAAGCATATATAGCGGCAAGCTCTAATACCTGAAGATGGCGAGATCTAGATTTCTCGTAGCTTTCTGTTCGTAAAAAATACGACGAATTAACGTCCAACTTTTTTTTTCTGAGCAAAGGGAAATTTCAGGTGTCATAAGATACTATACATTTATCTACTGATAACATTGAAATAAACAACATATATATATATATAAGTTAAATTACCGTAATTATAACTGATAGAAGAAATTTGAAAAATTAATATAAAACGGAAATTCAATAAAACGAGGAGGTAACTCCTAAATCTCCCCCTAAACCCACGTGTTTATTCTGGTTTAATTTTAATTAATTATCCATTGGGTCTGAAGAAGTCCTGTATTAATTTTTTCTTCATGTTTTTGGTTCACACCAGAAACTGAAAACACGGGATGGAAATAAATTTATACTCCTGAATTAACCGGTCTTTGGTTTTTTTTCTTATACACACACACATATATATATATATACATATATATATATATATAGGTTAAAAAGTCATTTACAACTTAAAAAGTGAACCTGTGTTGAATAAGGTAAATACATTTTTATTTTTCTATATATTGCCTCTTTGAAATGATTGAACTAATTGTATAATATAATATCACTCAAATAGAACAGAGGGGTGTCCTCGTGGTGTAATGGTTAAAGCGATGGACTACGAAATCGTAGTACGTGAGTTCGTACTCCAGTCGCGCTATTACTATTTCGGGAAAATACCCTTAGGAAAGGTATGAAACCCCCTTATCCTCCCAGCTATGGGTTAAACAGTACCACTACTGTTCTTCTAGGAGAATGGCTTTGGCATTAAATAACCAACAAAGGTTGATATGCCATTAAACAAAGAAACCAAACCAATCAAATAGAACAGTTCCAAATTTTAAAGAGTAAATTTTTAAAACGGTGACTTTCACGCAGTGTGTAAACACATACACAGGAGAAAATATATCACACACAGCCTGTCAAAAGGCATTATACAAATCAAATAAACTTCGGTAACTCAAAAAGACTTGCACTATTATTTTAAAATGTAAACTTATCTATTTTCACCATTAGTAAAATATTTAACTCAATCTTCTACAAATTTTAAATAGTTTGAAACATTTGGGAGTTTACAAAAATCTACGCACTGAAGTTAATATGCAGATTAAACTTATTTTAGCTTTAAACCTTTGAAATCCAATAAAATATTTTTGTCCATAATATGCATTCAAACACGTGTAAAAGAAAAAACAGAAACTAATGAAGTTATTGAGTGAGGAAATGTCCAGTTTGGAGATATCAAAAGAGCTTTGAAGAGATCATCGAACGATAATGAAGATTGTTGACAATATAACTAAGTTGAGAATTTGAAGCAAGGGAAAAGGTTTTAAGAACTTGCTTCTTCGTCAACAAAAGCATGTTATAGCAAAACTATCATTTTTGACCTGTGATCAGATCTTTGAAAAGGCTGGAATTGAAGGTGACAAGGACAAAAAGAGTTGAATAGTTTGTTGATTGTGATCTGTAATGAAATCTTCAAGACAACCTCCAGTAACTAAAGCAAATCTTTAACCGTCAAAATTGGGCCAAGAAATACATGAAAATTCACTTTTCTAAAATAATTTTTACACTCTTGGACCTGATAAATCGGACTAAGGATAGATATTATTCAATTCAGACATGCCTATGGCTTGAGAAAGGCAACAAGGCGGCGGTCGAATGGTGGTATAAGCTGGAATTATCAAATTCATAATTGGACAACTCCAAATCGACGAATGAATTAAACTGAACAGTGCAAACTGAATGGACATGACGTTGTTGGCATGATAGAAGTCCTAGCCTCGCAGTTTCAAAGTGAAGTCCGTATTTATACTTGACAATTTTCCTTCTCATGTATCTAATAATTAGTTGGTTGTTTTTTTTTTATTGTATATCAGCCTTTATGGGTTATTTAATATCAAATCCATTTTTATACAAATCAGTTCTATTTCAAACAATTTAGTTTAGCATGAGTACACTGTTTAATTGTCAAAAACATTTCTCTTTCAACCTATTCACTTAAGTCAAACAGTTCTAATTCAATTAATTCAGTTTACTATAAGTATATATTTTGTTTATACGCAGATGTCAACACGGCTCTATTTCAAACAATTCAGGTTAGCGTAAATACCGTTTCAATGACAAAACAGTTCTAATATAAATTCATTTTAGCACACAAATACAGTTCTATTTCAAACAATTCAGGTGAGCATTAGTATGCAGTTTAGTTCTTGTTGACCCATACATAGGACCTTATCAGACGCTACCACTCCGAGCCACAGTGGACCTGGGAGTAATGGCAATGAATGGGGGCTCAAGCATTCCCCAAAGCTCCAGCATTACTGTAACCTCACTATCAGATTCCTTAGTATCATATCAGGACACTCTTTAGAGGTGCAGTCGGTGTATTTAACAGCCCTATCCAACTGGGCAATCTCATTTATCTAAGCTTACCTGTGAAAATTTAGGGCATAAAGTCGAGGATAACGGAATGGTTACTTTGGTTTGGTTTCTTTGTTTAATGCCAAAGCCATTCTCTTAGAAGAACAGTAGTGGTACTATTTAACCCATAGCTGGGAGGATAAGGGGGTTCATACCTTTCCCAAGGGTATTTGCCCGAAAGTGAACGTAATAGCGCGACTGGAGTACGAACTAACGTACCACGATTCCGTAGTCCATCGCTTTAACCATTACACCACGAGGACACCCACGGAATGGTTACTTTCATGTAGGAACAAAGTACGACATCGGCGATTTAGCACCAATAGCCAGTGAACGAAAGTGGCAGCTTCCAGAGAATATAGAGGTACTGAGCTGTTACGGAGGAAATTAGTTGAAATGATAAATCGTCGGATGATAGTCTGACGAACGTTCAGTAATAATTGGCCAGAAATGTACGGTTTGTTTGGTTGGTTTTATGGCATATCAACCTTTGTAGGTTATTTAACGCCAAATCCATTTTATGTAAATAATCTGTTCTATTTAAAACAATTCAGGTTAGCATAAGTACACAGTTTAAGGGTCAAAAACATTTCCATTTCTAACTATTCAAGCAGTTGTATGTAACAATTCGGTTAAGTGTAAATACAGTTTTAATGTCGAAAGACAGTTCTATTTGAAATAATTCAGTTAAGCATAAGCATGCAGTTTAAATGTAAGTACGGTTTAATTGTAAAAGTCATTTCAATTTCAAACTATTCAGTTTTACTCAAACAATTCATTTTAGCATAAGTATGCTGTTAATTCTATTTAACCCATAGATAGGACCCTTATCAGGTGCTACCACTCCGGGCCAGAGTGGATATGGGAGCGATGGCAATGAAGGGGTACTCCGCATTCCCCAAAGCTCCAGCATTGCTGGAATCTCACCATCAGATTGTTTAGTGTCATATCCAGGACACTCGTTAGGGGGGGGGGTCTCACCCCTTTGCAGAGGTGCAGTCAGTGTATTCTACAGCCCCAGCTGACTGGGCAAAGAAATGTACAGGTAGTAATCTTTTGTTTCTCTTATTTTCTGTTAATTTATTATTTCCGTTGAAGGAAATAGCTATGCTTTTGCCAAGTGGTTTGTCAATTATTTCTTTTTATGCACATGTGAACGTTACTAAAGTCAACAAGTCTTGCTCTGAATTCGATCGAATTTGTAAAAATGAAATTATATCAAAGTTTACATAACAGCAAGGCAGTCAGCCTTTTTTTTACATGGGGAGCAATTAAAACTTCCGTCAGAAATTGAACCAGCCCAAAGAAAAACGTTAAAATCAATGGATTACCAGCTGTTATCTAGACGGTTCACTATAATTATGAAAGGGGTTCAAAGTTTTTCGTGTTCGTTTTATGTTCTATTATAGCCGTTGTTCAATTTTGGATTTTATTCCCTTTTTACTGACGTAAAATGTAAATAATTGTTTCTTCCTATTAACTTCAGGGTGCAGTTTTTTTTTAGAATACTTTTAGAATATCATCATTGGTTTCTATCAAGAACATAAGCTATTTATTTTATGCCTTACCAAGAAACAAGACAACCGGGACATTGGCCCAGCGGTTAGAGTGTTCGCCAATGGCCCGGGAGACCTGGGTTCAATAGAAAATATCTGAAATTTTATCTCGGGCCTCGTTTTGACATCACAATTGATTGTTAAAATTATGACTATTTTTGAATCAAATTTGAATTGTTTAAGGTTATGTTATCAACAAAAAAAATTAACTTCAGAGAGTGTTAATAGAAACACATACACTATATATAAAAGGTGGAAAATTCTTTAGACATTTTAGTAATTATTATAAGTAAGCATTGCTTGATCACTTTTAATTGATTTTTCCCGCCATTAAGTTGCTACAAAAATCGATTAAGCTTACAACATATCTAAGGTATTTTTAATTGTAGTTCCAGTACTTTCGATCATCATTGGTTTCTATCAAGAACATAAGCTATTTATTTTATGCCTTACCAAGAAACAAGACAACCGGGACATTGGCCCAGCGGTTAGAGTGTTCGCCAATGGCCCGGGAGACCTGGGTTCAATCCCAGGTCGAGTCATACCAAAGACTTTAAAAATGGAACTTGATACCACCTTGCTTAACACTCAGCATTATAAGGTACGGTTCAAGGGTAAAGTGGAGCAATCCAGGGAATGGAGTAGCGCCCTCCCCTACACCTTGGTGTAGTAGCTATCGAAAAGGGAGCCTTCGGGTCACCCTCGACTATGGTCGCTAACTTTACTTTTACCAAGAAACAAACATTTAAGAACTTTCATCACTTGCTGTTGGAGTAATGTGTAAACGCGTTAATAACAGACAGTAAAAGCTAAATAAACGATCCTTGGTTTAGGATATATAACTTTTAAAAAGGGAATGAATATCTCCTTTATTGATGAGCTATCAATTTCCATTCGCATATTTACTGATTTTAGGTGAAGATTTAAACTAAACTATAAAAAGTTCCACGAAGAAAATAAATCAAATTTTCTTTTATGATTATCTTCTGAGCGCTGAACGTCATTTTTTAATCTTCCAATTACCAGATATGAAAATAAAGATCAAGTTATGGTTAGAATCCGTCATTATTTCCGAAATACAAGTATGACAATAATTATGAACTATTGTTACAACTGGAGACCTGTCGGTTATAGATCGTCTAGTTTATTCCCAAGTTTGCAAAACTGTAAAAAGAAATAACAAAATTGAAGAAAAAATTACACACACGAAAAAAAAATATTCTATTCATCTGAAATTCTATTCATTTTATGAATACCAAACTAAGGCACTGATATTCCTTTATGTCATCCAATAAAGGAAAGTCTATTGTTAAGCATTTCGACAATTAATGGCTATCACCGTATTATTGACGAATATTCCATATTTTTGCTGAAAAGCAAAGAAACAAACCGACAAGTCTATTTTGTATCTAATTGAAATATCCAATTACCTTGTCTGACAAAATTCCCTAGGAATGGACTAAAATCTTGAAAGTCTCCCCCCCCAACACACTCAGGTGTCAAGGAACTTTTGTGTATCTTTTATGATAAATATTATAGACACTTAATTGTATCACTGTTTTGCCTACTTGTAGTGAAAGGAAGACTCCTTCCACCATGCGAAGAAATTTAAATGACAGAATTAACAAAGTAAAGTTGGCGACCTTTGTCGAGGGTGACCCGAAGGCTCCCTTTTTCAATAGCTACTACACCGTAGTGTTGGGGAGGGTGCTACTACTTTCCCTGGATTGTTACAATTGACCATTACCTTATAATGTTGAGTGTTAAGCAAGGTCGCATCAAGTAACATTTTTGAATCTTTGGTATGACTACCTAGGATTGAACTCAGATCTCCCGGTCAATTCGCGAACACTAAATACCATGTAAAAGATAATTTTGTAATTCTATTTTTAAATGAGTTACAACTAATTTGTTAGCACACTCGCATTTCTATTGTTTCTATATTGTTAAATGGTTTCAATTATTGCTATCTAACAGTGATAATTCTATTCAATATTAATTGTTTGTTTGCAGAGATTGTAGTAGTAACAAGTAGTGCTGGGAAAAGTATGTTTCCAAGTATTGCATCGTTATACCAATATTTCAATTGAGGCACACAGTTAAAAAGGTTTCAAGAATTGCTTAATAACTAATAATTTTGTTCAACATTACTTACTCGTTTGGACAGTTAAATGTCTCCAAGTATTGCTTTGTATCAATTCAATTAAATATTCAGTCATTTGTTTAAACACGATGAAATAATTAAACAGTTCAATTTCTAAGAATTCTATTTAGCATAAGTCATTTTTTGCAGTCAGTTTTAATGTCAAAGTTCTATTTAAGCCACAGATAGGACCCTATCAGGTGCTACCACCCAGGGTCAGAGTGGACTTAGGAACAATGGCAGTGAAGAGGTACTCCGCATTACTAGAACCTAACGATCAGATGGTTTCATGTAATATCCGTCGGTGGGGGAGTCTTGCCTCTCTGCAGTAACGCAGTCGGTGTTTTCTACAGCCATAGGCAACTGGGCTACAATTACCTTTGATATATGAAAATTTACAATATAAATAAATACAACTTTTGATGATTTTGAATATACAGTGCACAGAATTATTTTTAAAGGGTAAGTTAACTGAATTGCATTCGAGAAAAAGGCTCCTCTACACGTTTGGAGATAGGATTTTTTTTCGTGGACCTATCATATGTGCAAGAGATTGTTTTGAAATATACAAATTTTAAAATATTACAAAAAATGTCATGGTTAATGTCATAATAGAGCAGGTATAAAGCCTAAAAATATTTACCGACATCAAGTTTTATAAGTGTGCACAATCAGGCAAAAATGCATATACACGTGAGTATATATATTTAAGGTACCCGTGGTGTAATGGTTATCGTCGCAGGAAATGGACACGGCGACACGAGTTCAAATCCTGGACGAGGCTGATTGCATTTCACATAGCTCTAATACCCTTGGGAAAGGTATGAATCCTATTATTCTCCCTCCAGCTATGGGAAAATAGTAGGGCAGACTAGGTTCTTCAGCCTTGGTGAGGCAACTAGTCTAGGAGAAGGAAAACTGAATTCAAACCTGTTAAACCCCGCTTAAAAAATTGACTTTGTATCATATCCTGTCCGAGCGGAGGGGTTGGGTAAATATGATATATTTATTTAAGCATGGTTAGAATTGGTGGATGAATTTACCAAAATTGTTTCGAGCTCTTCAAAACCTTTCATGGGCCATCATCAGGGGTTGCTTGCATTTATAAAGAGTGTTTTTTTAAAGAGTATAGAAAGTTTTTAGGTTTTTTTTATAACAAAACTATGCAAATGCAGAATTGGATAAAACTCTTGCTGATGAATTTAAAAAAAAAACAAAAACAAAAAAAAAAAAAACAACGCTTACATCCAACTGCGTTTGCGTAGCTTTGTTATGTAATAAAAACCTAAAAACTTTCAAAACTCTTTATTAGGAAACTTTTATAAGATTTTGAAATTTGTAAATTTTAAAAATCTCTTAACATGCTCTATCACTGATATTGTGCACTATATATATGTGTGTGTATGTATATATAAAAAGATGTTTGTTCTAGGTCCAAAGAAAGAATAAACATATTTAAAAAAAAATAGGTTAGTCCACGAAGATATTTGTTTTTTTTTAAAATTTATCTATTTTGTTCTTACATACGTATCATATGTGTATGTTTCCAGCTTGTTGCCTTCACCAGAGAACATATGGCACAGGGCCTTCTTAATGGGGTACTCAATGAGAATTGAACTCACTTGTTCGTTGTTTGAATGTTTTCCGTTAGTTATAGGTTTTATATAGAGGTCATCCTCTCTTTTTCTTAGAGTGTGTTTACCTTAGTCTGCTTTACCCTTCTTAGATATTTTTTATTGTTGGAGTGGTTTTGGGTTTTACTAATAGTTATTTTTCTTTGTGCGTGAGTGCGAGTCTTGGGGATTTTTTCTGTGAGTGTTATAATTATAACACTCGATTATAAACCTTTTTCCCCTTTGTTTTACTTTGACAAAGTTCCTATTCTGTCTTAAAATTATTATAATGAAATAATATTGAAATGGAAGAGAATGTTTTCATTAAAATCTTCACATCAAGAAAGCTTGCAGTCTTCGTGTTGCTGGTTCAATTTCATCAAGATTGGAGGACTTTCCATAAAAACTTGGTCCAATACATGGAAATATAACCACCACCATAACAAAACACGGCAGATACCAGCACCAACATCAAATATCCTATCCCCAACACAAAGCCTCTACCGTCAAAATTTTTTGCTGTCATCAAATAACGATACCATTACTTAAGACCATTACCACTAATGCTAAAACTCACCTCTAAATAATGTCACCACTTTTACCTTCATTATCAATAGAGGAAGATGTTCTAACTGCAATTGCTTATCTTGATGTTTTTATTGTTAGTTTAGCAAATATAAACGATGCGAAAAAATGAGAAAATAAGTAACAATCTCACTAAATAACGGCCTGAGTTTGCTTTTATTTTACACAACCTACGCTTTTTCATTACTTTGCTCATTATTTATCGAAAGTAGGCGAAAATCATGGAATACAAAACGTACCGACTAAACTTTAAATCTATTGTTGTGAATAAAAAATAATGTAAAATAGAATCTTTAGTACAGTCATTGACATTTCTCGTTGCAATATGGTTTCTGCCATTTCTTTTCGCTAAGATTCTGATTGGTTTGGTTGTTTGGGTTTTATGGTATATCAATCTTTGTAGTTTATTTAACGCCAAATCCATTTTTATGCAAATAGTTCTATTTCAAACAATTCAGTTGAGCTTGAGTACACATTTTAATTGTCCAAAAACATTTCTATTTCAAACTATTCAGTTTATTCAAACAGTCCTAATTCAGCTAATTCAGTTTAGTATAATTACAGATTTTGTTTGCACACAGTTAAATGTCAAAACAGTTCTATATTAAACAAAACAGTTTTGTGTAAGTACAGTTTCGATGTCAAAAACAGTTCAATTTAAAATAATTCATTTTGCAGAAGCACGCATTTTAAATATAAGTGCAGTTTGTCAAAAACATTTCTATTTCAAGCTATTCCGTTTAGTCAAACAGTTCTAATTCAAACAATTCAGTTTGTTCTATTTAACCCATAGATAAGTATGCAGTTCTATTTAACCCATAGATAGGGCCCTATTGGGTGCTACCTTTCCGGGCCAGAGTGGACCTGGAAGCAATGGCAATGAAGGGGTACTCGGCATTCCCCCAAAGCTCCAGCATTATTGGAACCTCACCATCGGATTGTTTAGTGTCATATCCAGAACATTCTTTGGAGGGGGTATTACCCCTCTGCAGAGAAGCAGTCGGTGTATTCTACAGCCCCAGCCGACTGGGCCAAAAGATTTTGAATATGAAAAAATAATGGCGACAACTAATTGATTATTCATCACAATCAAATGCTGCAAACTGGGAAATTTGACTAAACTAACAAATTGTATCTGCTCAAACCAGAATCAGTTCTAGAAAAATAAAAAGTCTCAAAATCCCTTTGTCTTGTCCAAAAGACCAAACATCATATTATTTGAAAAGAAAAAAAAATTAATTGATAATACCTTTCCAGTAGACCAGTGAGTTTCAATTAAAAGAAAGTAAAAAGATAAAGAAATAGATCTGCGAAAGAGCTGAGAAACAGGTGCAGATTCTACTAATTGTATTTGCTGCTCTTAGAATGGTTCCCAAAGACATTAGCTTGGTTTGATTTGGTTGGTTGGTTTGTTTTACGGCATATCAACCCTTTTCGGAGAATTTAATGCCGAATAATATTTTAACAATTCAGTTTAATATAAATATAGATTTTTTTACAATCGGTTAAATATCAAAACAGTTTTATTTCAAACAATTCAGTTTAGTTTAAATATACTTTTTGTTGGCACACACTTAAATGTAAAAGCTGTTCTATTTCAAACAATTCGGTTTACAGTTAGAACAGTTTCAATGTCAAAAACTGTTCCATTATAAACAAATCAGTTTAGCATACAAAAACACTTCTATTTCAAGCAGTTCAGTTAAGTACGCATTTTAGTTTTATTTGACCCATAGAAAGGACCCTATCCGGGCCAGAGTGGACCTGGGAGAAATGGCTATGAATGGGTGCTCCGCATTCCCCAAAGCTCCAGTATTACTGGAACCTCAACATCAGATTGTTGAGTGTCATACCTAGGACACTCGTTGGGGTGGGGGAGTCTAACCCCTCTGTAGATGTGCAGTCGGTGTATTCTATAGTCTCAGCCGACTGGGCAAAATCAGGAAAGGAGCTAGTCTCATATTTAACGGAAGATATCGAACACATCATACAGCTTGGTTAGTTGGTTGGGTTTTATGGCATATCAGGCTTTATAGGTTATTTAATGCCAAATCCATTTTATACAATTAATTATTTCTATTTCAAACAATTCAGTTAAGCCAGTGTACATAGTTTATTTGTCAAAAACATTTCTATTTCAAGCTATTCAGTTTAGTGTAAGTAGTTTCTGTCCACACAGTTAAATTTCAAAACAGTTGTATTTCAAGTAATTCAGTTAAGCATAAGTATGCCGCTTAGCTCTATTTAATCCATTGATAGGACCCTAGTGGGTGCTACCACTCCGGGCAAAGGTGGACCTGGGAGCGATGGCAATGGATACGTACTCCGTATTCCCCAAAGCTCCAGAATAACTGGAACCTCATCATCAGATTGTTTAGTGTCATATCTAGGAGACTCGTTAGGAAGGGGTCTAACCCCTCTGCAGAGAAGTCGTCGGTATATTCTACAACCCCAGCCGACTGGGCAGATTTAGCTTCGTGTAAAGTCTTTTCCTTGGAAACACTCACAGATACTATAAAATTATGATAGCAAAACCAAATAAAAACAATAACTGGATTATTATGTGTATTCCAACACGAATATATATGCATCAATTATAAATGAAAATTATATAAAAACGTCAATATAATTGACACAGAAAAATGGATAGAAAGAAGCTCTCAAAAAATGTATCTAAAGTATAGATACATTTTTTCAGATCTTTCTTCCAAAGGTTTTCATTTATAGGAAAATAGTGTCTTACAAAAAATTCTCATTATATATATATATATATATATATATATATATATATATAAACGAAATCCAGCAAATCACGGCGAGATTTCTGTTAGTGAAATGCGTTTCAAATGCTTAAAGAACGATACCATGTTGTAGCTTTAATGAGAATTGAGGTTACCAAGGTGACCAGTCTTTTGGAGTTCGACTTACTGGGTGCCTCATACACGAGTTAAAGCTAAACTGTTTATTTTAAGAGCCTCGCGTAGAATTGAATAAAGAATGCGGTTTAAGAGTGAAATCGATTCTCACTGGGTGTCCCATTTGCTATTTGAATTAATTCTATCGTGTCAACTTTTATGCTGAAGATTTACTTTAGTTAGGTTGGGTTTTGTGGCATATCAACCATTATTGGTTATTTAATGTTAAATGCTGTTTTTAGAAATCTATTTAATATGATTCGTAAACACATTTTGGAGACATTTTTAAACGAGTTTGATTTCATTTTTCGTAAGCAGTTAAATGGTTACAATTATTTCTATATAAAACTGATAATTCTATCTAATATTAATCATTTGTTTGTAGTCAATAAAATGGTTTCAAGTATTGCTATATATCACAAACAATTCAATTAGTCATTTGTTTACACACAGTTAAATATCAAACAGTTCTATTTTTAACAGTTCAATTTAGCATGTCATTTGTTTCCACATAGGTTACATGTCAGAAAATTCTATTTGACCCATTGATAGGACCCTATCAGGTGCGACTACTCTGGTCCAGGGTGGACCAGGAAGCAATGGCAATGAAGGAGTAATCCAAATTCCCCAAAGCTGCGGACTTTAGTGTTTAGAGTCATATAGTACACTCATTGGCGGGGGGGGGGGAATCTTACCCTATGCAGAGATGCAGTCGTTGTATTTTGCAGCTCCAGACGGCTGAGCTATAAACTTTTTTTTTAATCATCCAGACAAAGAATATATTTATTCAGTTGATTTTAAAGTCATGTCAACCCGTCTGAGTTTATTTATTGTTTAAGGTTCATGGTATTGAGTTAATTGTACTTTTATATTTACACTTTTTGGGTAGTTGTGTCATAAGTTTTTTTTTTTTTTTTTTGCACTGTTATGGTATTATGCATTCTGGTCTACTACAAATAATCTTTACATTTTTAGCCTCTAGATGACATCCAGTCCTTTCAAGAATTTGCATTCATTATTTATAAAACTCTTAGCTTTCTACTTGAAAATTTGTTTCTATTTACCTTTTTGGGATTTTTTTTTTGTTGGTATCCATAGTTTCAGGTCTCGTTACGTTATGGAATTTCTAGGACACTTGTATGGTTTCAAGTATTCCTATCCAGCAATATTATATGGTTTCAACTAATTATTTGTTTGATAATAGCTACTTGTTTCCATTGAATTGTATAATTTTCCGTACCTAAGCAATTGTAGCTTCAAGGGTATATAACAATTTTCACGCAGTTCAAGGATTTTTAACTACCTTATCATAATCTTAAGTAGAATGTTACACCTTCAAATGGCAATTCTTGTTAAAAATAATTTAGTTTTATTGCATCGAGTATTACTATTGAATCCGATTCATTTTCAAACCAATCTATTTGACCCATAGATGGGACCCTAACAGGAACTAGCACCCTGGGTCTGGTTTGGTTTATTTGGTTTTATGGCATATCAACCTTTGTAGGTTATTTAACGCCAAATCCATTTTTATGTAAATGATCTGTTCTATTGAAAACAGTTCAGTTTAGCATAAGTACACAGTTTGATTGTCGAAAACATTTCCATTTCAAACTATTTAAGCAGTTATATGTAATAATTCAGTTAAGTGTAAATACAGTTTTAATGTCGAAAAACAGTTCTATTTGAAATAATTCAGTTAAGCATAAGCACGCAGTTTAAGTGTAAGTACGGTTTAATTGTCAAAAACGTTTCTATTTCAAGCTATTCAGTTTACTAAATTCATTTTAGCATAAGTATGCTGTTAATTCTATTTAACCCATAGATAGGGCCCTATCAGGTGCTACCTCTCCGGGCCTTAGTGGACCTGGGAGCGATGGCAATGAAGGGGTACCCCGCATTCCCCAAAGCTCCAGCACTGCTGCAACCTCACCATCAGATTGTTTAGTGTCATATCCAGGACACTCGTTAGGGGGGGTCTTACCCCCTGCAGAGGAGCAGTCAGTGTATTCTACAGCCCCAGCTGACTGGGCAACACCCTGGGTCTGATTGAAGCTGGGAATAAGACCAATGAAAGGGTACTCTACCTCCCTGAATGCTCTTGAACTGGAGTATCAACATCAGATGCAGTTTAGTGTCATATCCAGGGCATATCCCAACTCCCTGTAGGGGATACCGGATTCTAAAACCCTGCTGCCGATGAAGTGTGATCTAGTCTAAGAAAAAGGATTGATTTCAAAACCAGCTGAATTGTATAGAGTTGAAGACGCAATTTTTCAAAATAACTTTTCCGAAAATAACCAAATAAATCAAATGCGAAATCTTTGTTCTTTAGGCAGTGAATTCAAGTAGAATTTTTCTATATAATCTTTTATACTATCAGACATTTCATCACTAATTTTTCATAAGCACCGACATTGTCTGTGACGGTGCATGGATTTATATTTTTCTGAAAACGCAAACTCATTTCCAGCTGAATTGATGCGGTATATTTAAAAAGTATCAAAAAAAAAAAAAAAAAAAAAAAAAAATTAAGACTCAAATGAACAGTGACAGAAACATTGGTTTTATTTAAAAAAAAAAAAAAATTCTCTTGGAAGTCAATATTCAGTCCAGGGAAGTTTTCCATTGGTTAAAGCACCTTAAATTCTTTTTTGGATCGTGTGAAGATGCATAGTCATTTCTTTTAATCCACTTCCCCACGTCCGCGATCTTTCAGATTCTTCGCACAGAGCTTGTTTTGGGTGAGTTTAAGTAATGTTCCTCTGCCCTATCGTCTTTTCGACAAGTATTCAAAATTTCCCCTGGCTGGTCCAGTTATATGGACATCACTTTATTGCTTAATTGTTGATACGTATTTAAATCTTAAATATTGAAATCAGATAAAGCACCATGGTACTATTTACCAACCCCTCCGCTCGGGCAGGATATGACACAAGGTCAATTTTTAAGCGGAGTTCAACAGGTTTTGAATTCAGAGTTTTCCTTCTCCTAGACTAGTTGCCTCACCAAGGCTGAAGAACCTAGTCCGTCCTACTATTTACCCATAGCTGGAGGGAGAATAAGGGGGTTCATACCTTTCCCAAGGGTATTTGCCCGAAAGTGAACGTAATAGCGCGACTGAGAGTACGAACTCGCGTACTACGATTCCGCAGTTCGTTCGCTTTAGACCATTACACCACGAGGACACCATGGTTAACGTGATGACTGACATTGCAGCAAGCGATTTCGAACCCCGATCACGCTAATACGTTCACGTTTGTACTAACTCCATTAGGAGGTATCATCATCAGATCACGCTAATACGTTCACGTTTGTACTAACTCCATTAGGAGGTATCATCATCATCATCATCATGGAGGTGCCCGTGGTGTAATAGTTATCGTCGCAGGATATGGACACGGCGACACAAGTTCAAATCCTGGACCTGACTGACTGCATTTCACATAGCACTAAAATTGACCTTGTGTCATATCCTGCCCGAGCGGGGGTGGTGGTGGTGGTGGTAAATATGATCATCATCATGTCGTGCTATCAGCACGGATATTTCTGACCCTCTCTCGCCACCCCTCCCTATCGTCCATTGCTTTCGGCAGGTCTTCCGGGTTACATCCAGTATCTGCACAGACCTGCTGTATGTAGGTTCGAGCTGGACGTCCTGCATTTGCTCGTCCATGTGAAGTGGTCCAAAGGAGTACATCACTTATGAGCTCGTCCCTACTTCTCCAGCAGTGTCCCGCATGTCTGCTTCGTCTAATTTTGATAGTTTTCGTGACGGGTGTTTGGTGGCCGTACAGCTGCTGTTTTGTGGGGTGCTGTCTCCAGGACTTACGCACAAGAATGCTGCGAGCAATAGTGAACAAGTCATAGGCGGTAAGAACTTCCTTATTCTTCCTAATGATATGTTCTAGGAAGATTTCAACATAAATGACTCAATAAGATTTATATGCTATTAAACAAAGAAACCAAATTATATTAAGAACTTTTTGGAGGTACCTTTATATTTGGCTATCTTTTTAAGATGGCTGAAACTTGATTTTTTTTAAACGTGTTATAGTAAAATACATCAAATCTCTTCTGATTCATCCACTTAACTCTTCACAGACCTAACTACTAAAACACTCTAAACACAGACCCAACGACATCGTTACAGCAGAAGAAAATAACAGTTACCGGATGTTGACCCAACAACGGCTAGTGTCAAACTGAGAAAATCATGGATTCTGCGCATAAGCTCTGCACATAGTCTAATCCAAATAAGTAGAAAATTCTCAGTTATAAAAAAAAGTCTATTTTTTCAACCAATCATTTTTTCCACAAATAGTATTTTCAGGGGCTGGTATTTGAAGTCGGGAACATAAATAGGGCGCGCGGAGGTCACACGAGCAGTTGAATCTTCGGTCGTCGCTGAGAGCGTCACCCGACAACACCGTCAGACCAGATCAAAGTAACCACTTGCGGTCGACCAGATAACCGCCTGTCAGCCGGCTAGATATTCCATTTGCTCGTTTATTTTGTTTATTCAATAAACGAAATAAACTAAATCTTCTTGTCAGTATTATTTTTCTTGCAACCACACGCATTTATATAACTTGTTTCAAACACATCTGAAAAAAATTTGAAAGATACTTGAGCTCAGAGCCCACTACAACCAAATACAAAATTCGGGCATCAATAAACTCTCGTGTTTTAGCCAACTAGATATAAATAGTTTGTTTAATAAAATTTCAGACCATTTGGACATGTACAAACTCGGGGATGTAACTGCTTACCAAAACTTTAATAAAATTGCCCCGTGAGTACTTCTGATATAGAAATTACTACAATCAACACGTGCGTTTTTTTTTAATGGAAGGTTTGATGTCATAGGCAGCTGAACAGTTTTATCTAATCAGTTGAAGCAAATGTGTGACTGTCTTTATTATGCTTTTTAGTTGTTTTGCTATTTTTCTTTGAAATTATAGACGCAAACTACTTAAATACAACGTGATGAAATAAAGCAAACAGATGAATTGCATCAGTCGGTTGAAACTTTATTAATAGAATATACGTTCCTTGTGGGATAAAGGAAGACATTTTGACAATGGAGAGAAGGGTACGTCATACAGAAGAAAAAATAGCAATGAATAAACAATTAGGAAGAAAGATTAGGATATGGAAAAGAGTGTACATACAAAAAAAAAAAAAAGCAAAAAGAGGACCATTGAGGAAAACAAAGAAAAACGAAAGAAAAAGGTGGGAAGCAAGGAGATCACGAAAAAGCCAATACACGAAAACAGGCAATAAAAGAACAGGAAGGAGAACGAAAAAAAGACACGTAAAAATATCAAGATAAAGACATTGAAAGAAAGCGGTAAAAAAAAAAAAAAATTAAATAGATATGAAAAAGGAAGTAGAATGTAAAGTAGAAAAAGTATCTTTTCAGTTGGGTAAAGGAGAAATAGGAAAAAATAGAAGACAGAAAAAGAAAAGGTAAAAAAAAAGTTGGTGAAAAAATATTGACAGAAGTAGATGAAAAGAAAATATAAGAAAAATGAACACCATAAACAGTAGAAAAAACGAGGAAAGAGTGAAAAGAAAAAAGATGACCGAAGAATTAAAAGAGTTCAAAAAGCCTAAAAGAAAAAAAGGAGAAAATGTAGAAAGAATAGCAGCAAGATGTAGAAAAAAGCAGAAAAATAAAAAACGATGGACAAAAAAGAGGATAGAAGGAAAAATTCGTAGAAAAAGAGGTAGAGTCAACAGAAGGAAAAGAAAAGAAAAAGTAAAATAGATGTTGAAAAAGACGAAGAGTCAACAGAAGAAAAAAAAAAAGAAAAAAGATGTAGAAAAAGAGGTAGAGTCAACAGAAGGAAAAGAAAAGAAAAAAAGATGTAGAAAAAGAGGTAGAGTCAATAGAAGGAAAAGAAAAGAAAAAAAGATGTAGAAAAAGAGGTAGAGTCAATAGAAGGAAAAGAAAAGAAAAAAAGATGTAGAAAAAGAGGTAGAGTCAATAGAAGGAAAAGAAAAGAAAAAAAGATGTAGAAAAAGAGGTAGAGTCAATAGAAGGAAAAAAAAAAAAGATGTAGAAAAAGAGGTAGAGTCAATAGAAGGAAAAGAAAAAAAAAGATGTAGAAAAAGAGGTAGAGTCAATAGAAGGAAAAGAAAAAAAAAGATGTAGAAAAAGAGGTAGAGTCAATAGAAGGAAAAGAAAAAAAAAGATGTAGAAAAAGAGGTAGAGTCAATAGAAGGAAAAGAAAAAAAAAGATGTAGAAAAAGAGGTAGAGTCAATAGAAGGAAAAGAAAAGAAAAAAAGATGTAGAAAAAGAGGTAGAGTCAATAGAAAGAAAAGAAAAGAAAAAAAGATGTAGAAAAAGAGGTAGAGTCAATAGAAGGAAAAGAAAAAAAAAGATGTAGAAAAAGAGGTAGAGTCAATAGAAGGAAAAGAAAAGAAAAAAGATGTAGAAAAAAGAGGTAGAGTCAATAGAAGAAAAAGAAAAGAAAAAAAGATGTAGAAAAAGAGGTAGAGTCAATAGAAGGAAAAGAAAAGTAAAAAAGATGTAGAAAAAGAGGTATAGTCAATAGAAGGAAAAGAAAAGTAAAAAAGATGTAGAAAAAGAGGTAGAGTCAATAGAAGGAAAAGAAAAGTAAAAAAGATGTAGAAAAAGAGGTAGAGTCAATAGAAGGAAAAAAGAAAAAAGATGTAGAAAAAGAGGTAGAGTCAACAGAAGAAAAGAAAAAAGTTGAAGATGTAGAGTCAACAGAGGAAAAAAAACGAAAAAATAAAAAAGATGTAGAAAAAGAGGTAGATTCAACAGAAAGAAAAGAAAAAGTAAAAAGATGTAGAGTCAACAGAATAAATAGAAAAGAAAAAATTAAATGGATGTAGAAAAAGAACAGGAAACCGAAGAAAAAAGAAAAAAAAATACTAAGTAGTAATAGTAGTAGTAATAGTTGAATGAACAAAGAAAATATGTCACGAGGTAATGACGTAAAACAAAGTTCACTGACTACTCTTTTCCAATTTTCTAGAATTCATGTGCAAAAGTTTCCAGCGATCTTAAGAGACTGAATGCCCTAATGAAAATGCCTCTCGCTGGAAATTTTTTCACGTTACAAATAGACGTCTCATACTGGTATCTTCCTACTTAATTTGTTTCGAGATTGGGATACATTGACAGATACAGGTTTCCCACCCCCACCCCTTCGAAAAAAAAAAAGCAGCAGCAGCATTCCAGGCTCATCTCACTCTACCCAATCGCTCAATTTCTTATTTTTACATAATGCTCCTGTTTTCTTGTTCACTGGCAGAATCTGGGCTGCTATGAGTTAGGGTTGCTGACTATTTTTATCCTAATTACCGTACCACCAGTAAAGAAACCGTAATTGGAGCAGAAGGAAACGCTAAAGCATCTGGTGGAGATTTAGAACACGTGGAAGAGGGTGGGTAACGATAATGAAGGGGCAGGGGGACAGGTGGCGTGAAAGAGGCTTTACGAAGAAGCGTGTAGGTGCGTAAAAGCGAAAGATGTGTGTATGTCATGACAGATTAAAAGATCATGAAAAGGCATGATTGTGTTGCAGGTATGTTCAAGTATACAAATAAAAAGATACAACACTGTCATATTTTTTAAAATAGACCCCTCTCTCTCTCTCTCTATATATATATATATATATATATATATATATATATATATATATATATATATATATATATATAATGTTGAACGATGATATGACAAAAGTTAATACACCACTATTTTCATACGAGAGCCTTTATTAAATAATCCAAATTAAAGAACGAGATGAAAATGATAAAAATATCCAAGGAAATTTAATCACGAAATCTTTGTATACGGGCGATCGAAACCAACTAGAGGATGAAAAATCCAGGCCGAGATAAAAAAAAAAAAAAATATCCAGAGACTCTTGCCACTTTTTGTTATAGCAATGTGACCACTTTTATATTTACCCAACCTCTCCGCCCGGGCAGGATATGACACAAGGTCAATTTTTAAGCGGAGTTTAACAGGTTTGAATTCAGAGTTTTCCTTCTCCTAGACTAGTTGCCTCACCCAGGCTGAAGAATTCAGTCTGTCCTATTTACCCATAGCTGGAGGGAGAATAATTGGATTCATACCTTTCCCAAGGGTATTAGTGCTATGATGAAATGCAACCAGTCTCGTCCAGGATTTGAAATCGTGTCGTCGTGTCCATTTCCTACGACGATAATCATTACAACACGGGCACCTCCAATGTGACCACTTTTCTTGCATTGATCAGGGACTGAGAATACATTAAAAAAAAAGTGTAAAACTGGTTACCGAAGCGAGTAACCAACAGGAATAAGTTAAAGACCAATAGAAAAAAAATTGAGCCTTCTATAACCATTAAAAAAAAACATACAAGAAATTGCACACAAGATGATCGGGATATGACCATGAAAGAAAAAAAAAACCTAAGGAGAGAAAAATCTATAAACAGCAACACAAAATGTCATGTCAAAGCAAAAATTTATAATGTGAATTGCACGAATTGTGATGACAGATGAAACAATCACATCAGCGAAAGTCGTAAACTAGCTCGAAGGAATACAAGAGTAGGAACAACTGGGTAGGAAAGGTGATGCACTGGAAATTGCACAAGATATTAAAATTTGGCAAATGATATATGCAGAAACCAGAATCTGTTTCACGAAAATAAAACTTACATTCCTAGATTCAAACGAATTGCCGAATCCTGGTCAGAAGATCCGACCTAATATTAACTGACAAGAAAATAACTTATCTGATTCCAGCGGACGACAGAGTCAAACACAAATAACTAAAAGTGGGTCAAATACTTAGATCTTGCCTGAGAGCTTAAAAAGATGTGAAAGTTGACAGTTATACGGATTATAATTAGTGCTCTTGTAACGGTTCCCAAAGGCCTGGAAAGAATGCATAGATTTATTGTACCGTATGGATGAATCATTGCACGTGACTAGTTAGGATTTCATTGCAGACTCCCGCTTCCATAAATATTTGGGCTTTATACTCATTTATGCATGGTCTTCTGAACATTTGTACCAACTTATTTATCGTAAATAGTTGAAAGGCATTTACGATAAATATTAACTTAGCCAGAAAAAAAAGACAAAAAACACCCTTGGTTATGGCTCTGATCTATTCACTTTGGTTGGATTTTATGGCATATCAACTATTGTATGATATTTAATGCGAAATCATTATATATATATATATATATATATATATATATATATATATATATATATATATAAGGTGCCCGTGGTGTAATCGTTATCATCGTAGGAAATGGACACAGTGACACGAGTTCAAATCCTGGACGAGACTGATTGCATTTCAAATAGCACTAACCCCTTGGGAAAGGTATGAATCCAATTATTCTCCCTCCAGCTATGGGTAAATAGTAGGGCAGACAGTTCTTCAGCCTTGGTGAGGCAACTAGTCTAGAAGGATAACTCCGAATTCAAACCTGTTAAACCCCGCTTAAAAATTGACCTTGTGTCATATCCTGCCCGAGCGGAGAGGTTGGTATATATATATATATATATATATATATATATATATTTGTTTGTGTTTTATGGCATATCGACTATTGTAGGCAATTTAATATATATATTAGATAAGATTTGGTTTGGAGGCATGTCAACCATTGTTGTTTATTTAATACCAAATCCTCTTTATACATATATTAAAAACATAAGTTTGGTTTTATGGAATATCAATAATTGTAGGTTATCCAATGCCAAATCTTTATACATATATGTATTTAATATGATTCATAAACCTTTTGTTGATAACATTTTTAAACGAGATTTTTTTCTATCAAACACAAATAATTCAATTCAACATTACTCATTTGTTTGTCAACGGTTAAATATCGACAAGTATTGCTATTCAACACAATTCATTCACTTGTATTGTCAAAAGGCCACAAACATTAATATGTAATACCAATAAAATCCATTGAATTCAATTCAAGGGACATTCTCAACATTACATTAATAATTCTATTCAACATTACTCATTTGTTTGTCAACGGTTAAATATCGACAAGTATTGCTATTCAACACAATTCATTCACTTGTATTGTCAAAAGGCCACAAACATTAATATGTAATACCAATAAAATCCATTGAATTCAATTCAAGGGACATTCTCAACATTACATTAATAATTCAATTCAACATTACTCATTTGTTTGTCAACGGTTAAATATCGACAAGTATTGCTATTCAACACAATTCATTCACTTGTATTGTCAAAAGGCCACAAACATTAATATGTAATACCAATAAAATCCATTGAATTCAATTCAAGGGACATTCTCAACATTACATTAATAATTCTATTCAACATTACTCATTCGTCTTTACAGAGTTAAATTGTTCCATCTATAACTAACAATTCATTTAATCATTTGTTTACACACATTTCTATTTTTAACAATCCAGTTTAACCTAGGTTATTTGTTTGCACACAGTTTAAATGTCAAAGTCCAAGGACTGGAGCCTCACCATCAGATAGCTTAATGCCCTATCCAAGATACTGACTGGGGATGTCTTACCCCTCTGCAGGGATGCTGTCGGTGTATTCTATAGCCCATGACGACAGGCAATCTGTTCAGGTAAACCTAGTATTTATACAAATGTGAAGACAGTCCGTGTTTACTTTTGGCAGGACGAGTACACATGTTTCTCTGACGTAAGCAGCGATCTAAGGCAGACGAACAGATTGATGTACTCTGTGACCCGTTTGATTGTGGGTTACATTAAACTGAATCACTATTCTTGGTTCGGGGATCCTTTGAGTAGAATTTCTACAAGGGATTGGGCCTACATTTTTATTTTAGATAATCTGCAATAACAAATTCCCTCATGAGTTGATGTGTTTTTAAACCAGCATATCTTCATTATCTGATAGAATTGAACGGGAAATTCGTAGACCAAAACAATCATTAAAAAAGAAAATGTTACATTTTTTGAGAAAGTGTGGGATGTTGGTTGGTTAGTTGTTTGTGATAATGGCATATCAACGTTTTTAGATTATTTAATGCAAAATCCATTTCAACACAAAGAATCAGTTCTATTTCAAACAATTCAGTTTAGCATGAGTACAGTTTGTCAAAAACATTTCTACTTCAAGCTCGAGAGAGAGGACAAACACTTGAAAAAATCTTTTTTCATAAAAGATGGCTGGTCGGTTTTACGGCATATCAACCATGGTAGGTTATTTAATGCCAATTCTTCTATTTCCAACAGATCATTTTAGTATAAAGGCACTTTAGTTCTATCTAACCCATAGATAGGATCCTATCAGGTACTACCTCTCCCGGCCAGAGTGATGGCCATAAAGAGTACTCTGCATTCCCCAAATCACCAGTATTACTGGAGCCTCACTATCAGATTATTTAGTGTCCTATGCAGGACATCGGTTGGGTGAGTCTTACCCCTCTGCAGAGATGCAGTCTGTATATTCTACAACCTCAGCCGAATGGACCATCACAAAGTATGTTTTTGCAGACATACAAACCTACGCTCCCATATTACCCAAGAAACTCCTCTCACCTCATACCAATTTATTTGTACATTGTATTTCTATGAATCCATTGAAATTTAAGCATGAAGCTGATATCAGTAGAGAATTTATTTTAGGTTTTATCCTGTTGTACTTGACGGTATTTGAGTACTTTCTCGATATAACAATTTATTTTATTCATCAATGTTTCAATTAAAAACACACCTATGATTATGGAAATAAATAAGGAAATTAAATCTGAAAGTATGAACAAAGCTGAAAAAACAAAATCCAAAATTTGATGAAGTTATGAATATCGACGTTGAAAAGTTAAAAAAGCGATGG
Organism: Sepioteuthis lessoniana; assembly: GCA_963585895.1. Taxonomy (NCBI): domain Eukaryota; kingdom Metazoa; phylum Mollusca; class Cephalopoda; order Myopsida; family Loliginidae; genus Sepioteuthis; species Sepioteuthis lessoniana. The sequence continues at coordinate 68,512,943 of OY757924.1, read as the reverse complement.
ATGTTTCATCGCTATTTCAAGTTTTCATGATTTTACTGTCTTGAAGAAGTTTATTACAACTGAAACGTTCCTGGTCGACTTTCATGATAAATTAATCAAATTTTGGATCTTTTTATTTTTTTCAACTTTCCCCTCACATGAGATATATATATAATTAAGAACAAGAAAATTGATAAATATTTTCCATTATGAATTTATTTCACCGGTCTATTGAGCACTCATTCTGGATTATTACGTTTATTTACATACCTAGTTGATATATATATATATATATATATATATATATATATATATATATATATATATATATATATATTTATAATTTTCAACTTTCATTCACCACTCTGAAGAAACAAATTGCCGTTTTCACGTTAACGTTTTTATACATATTTTCCTCCCTTTTAATCTTCGTCATTTGAAAAATTGGAGCCGAATTGTTTTCAGGTTTTCTAACGCTGAAGTAAGCACCATGAAAATTATATCATCCCATCAAATTTGAACTCAAACTCTGTATTTTAGTGAGAATCTGACATGGGCAGTATCTTACAAATTATACCCTGACAGCCCGGTAGTAGGTGGAATTCAAAATTAGTTATACAGCTAAAGTTTTCAACCAAATTCTAACCCCCCCCTTTTTTTAGTCATAGAACACAAAACAAATATACAGACCCAATTAGTGAGATTATAAATAAAAAGATCTATTAGGAGATTAAATGAGTTTTTGCTGAGTTGGCGGGAAAACTGAGTAAACGTACTGGTCAGTTCTTGGTCAGTAGAGGACATATTCATAAAAGATACTGTAGTCCAAATCGATTTGAAGATTGGAGCAAGATTAGCATTCTTTAGGCGGTATTGAAATCTTGCCTTAATCTGACATTTGGCTATGAGAATAAACTAGTTTCAAGGTGCCTCTGAATCCTCTTTGAGAACCAAGTTTACCGATAAAGAAAAACTCTACAAGAATTCTTAAAATAGAAATGCAAGTTCGTCTCATGATTGCACGTAAATCCATTTAAAGAGGATTTTGCAATATCCTAAATCTTAACTGGAAATCAGTGTTTTTTTCCCTTTCCAAAGAATAGAATAATGTGCATTCAAAGACTCGTATAAGCAGTGATATTTCTCGTAACCCAAGTGGACTTCGATATGCCATCAAGTGTATTTCCATTCATCGTAATAGGGGGTTACTTGGCGACACCCACCTAGTCTTAGTAACATGCGATAGGGTTACATGATACGAACAGCAAATAAGGATAAGAAAAATGGTTTATATTTTATGCTTAATGGCTTCCCAAATGATGTTTATTTAGCGCTTAAAAATAACGTCATTTTACTTCTTGTGGACTTCAAATCACGTGGATATTTTTCTGTTACAATCTCTTTTCGGGTCTTAAAAAATGAAGTCGTTTAATTTTGCCTTGAAGTTCAAGGTTTTATCATTGAATGACGTCTGTTTTAAAATGGATTTCACTAAAAAAATCACTATCTAGGACACTCGTTGGTGGGGGTGCTCTTACCCCTTTGCAGAGAAGCAGTCGGTGTATTCTACAGCCCCAGCCGACTGGGCAATAATGCCAAATCTATCCTTTTAAAAGAACAAGAGTGGTGCTATTTAACCCCATAGCTTGGGATTATAATGGGGGTTTATATCTTTCTCAAGGGTTTTATAGTCCGAAAGTAAACGTAATAACACGACTAGAGTTCAAACTTGCTTGATATAATGTCTTAGTTCAGCCAGTTATGTTGTATAGCCACATAATACATCTACATCTGCATGCATGATCATAACGACGACACAAAGACGAGCGGACACAGTTCTTTAGAAAAATATACCTCTCACTTTATTGAAAGGGTTGTGTGTGAGAGGGAGTTGGAGACCGAACAGAACTGCAACATATTGACCCCCACTCTTATGGCCCCTCAGCGTTTCTTTCCCATTCCTCTGGGCTGCTCAACCGGGGGCCTGGGACCCAGCCTCTCTGAGTGCTGGTTTTCTCTACCACATCTTATCTCTAACTCGTCTGATCTCCAAACTAATTGAATTGCCTGTACACTGAGTTATATAATAGTTCAACGTACACCTTGTGGGCGTCACAATTTCGCACTCATTCAACCTGTCCACAGTCATGGTTATAATATCCTGATATTCCTCGACCGGATGCACCTGTTATTTACACCGGTGCATTTCCTATTTTGACAGCTCGGCCGGGTCGGAGGTCAATATATAACAGTTAGTCACTAAGCTACGACGAGCCTCCAAGTTGCCTGTAGTTAAACCGTTTCAAGTTTTCCTAAAATAATTATACCTAATAAAACTAGTTTACCAATAGTTATACAGTTTCAGGTATATTTATCCACAACTAAAATATTTCTAACATTTATTTTATCCATAGATGGGACCTTACATGTACTACCAATCCATGCCAGAGTGGATATTGGAGTAATGTCACTGAGGGGCACGCCACACTCCCCAGGTCTCCATAACTAAAGCCCCACCACCAGATGCAGTTTATACACAGGACATCATTTTAGGAGTCTTATTCCTCTCAAGAGATACAATCGTAGTATTTTAAGACCCTTTGACAATGTTGGACAATGTGTCAGGGACCGGTAATATATTTGGCATATTCATTTCTGGATACAAGTAAAAAAAAAAAAAATTAATTGAACTTTTGTAGTAATATTAAGATAGCGCTCTTAGAATATCGGTTATCATCGTAGGAAGGGGGCGGCTATCTATGTTCAAATTCTGAACGAGGCAGTATGTGTTTCACATGGCGATAATACCGTTAGGGAAAGGCATGAATCCAACTTATTCTCCTTCCAACTATGGGTTGGGTTTGGTTTGGTTTTATGGTTATTTAACGCCAAATCCTCTTTATACATATATATTAGATTTATATCATTTGTCCAAGTATTGCTATGAATCACTTACTATTCAATTAAACATCAGTCGTTTGTTTACACACATAAATGATCAAACATTTCTATTTCAAGCAATCCAGTTTAGCATATGTTGTTTGTTTGCATACAGTTTAAATGCCAAACAGTTCTATTTAACCCGTAGATAAGACCCTACCAGGTGCTACCACTCCGGGTTAGTGTCGACCTGGGAGCAGTGGCAATGAACAGGTACTCTGCATTTACCAAAGCTCCAGCATTACTGGAGCCTCACCATCAGATTGTGTACTGTCATATCCAGAACACTCGTTTGTGGCGTTTTACCACCCTGCAGAGATGCAGTCGGTGTATCCTACGGTGTATTATGCAGAATTAACAATTTCTAAAAGTTATTTACTTCAGACCGAGTAATCGTTTACTAGGTTAGTTTTGCCCAATGTCAGAAATATCTGGCTCCCAGAGAAAAGCAAGCTCACTAATAATGGGTTGCTACTCTAGCTTGCTAACCATCAGACCATGCAAGGTGTTGTTAGATGTATATAAAAGTGACATATCTAAATGGTATATTTTAGACATAATAATAGTCATATACTACGTTTACTTTAGTACATGAACGTATATGGCACCCAGTGGGAAGCAAGCTTTCTAATGGGTTACTTCACTGGCTTGCTAACCATAAGACCACATGAGGCGGAGATTTTTCAAATAAATATTTTAAACATAGGAATAATAGTATACTTGGTTTAGTTCCAATTTTTAATTTTTTTAGGTCAATTTTTAAGCGGAGTTTAATAGGTTTGAATTCAGAGTTTTCCTTCTCCTAGACTAGTTGCCTAACCAAAGGTGAAGAAACCAGTCTGCCCTACTATTTACCCATAGCTGGAGGGAGAATAATTGGATTCATACCTTTCCCAAGGGTATTAGTACTATGTGAAATGTAATTAGCCTGGTCGAGGATTTGAAATCGTGTCGCCGTGTCCATTTCCTACGACGATAACGACTACACCACGGGCATTGCAACCTGTAAGGAGACGAGCCAACTAATAATGGTTGGTTAGTCTAGCTTGTTATTTGAACATACTCGGCGACCGTATGTTTCAAGTAGATTTATTTACTACGTTATGACAGCAATAAACTACTATTTTGCTGATGAGTTTTGCAGATTGATGTCGAGGATAAACATGTCGCCTTCCATATTTGACGCGAGGGTATTCTCCATATTATCAGTTGGGCCTATCAATTTACCAACAGATCTAAACTCTTGTCATTTCATCTTCCAGTTAACGATATTCGTCCGTTGCGAAAATAGAAAACTTTTCGCAAACAAAGAAAAGTCTAAATAAATAGGAAGAAAATAAAATATGTTCTATTCTTTTTCTTATCGTTTGTTTTAAGATTTGTACGAAGATGTATATATTTATAATTTTTTTGTGTATTTCTAATCCTCTCGGGGGGGGGGTCCTCGTGGTGTAATGGTTAAAACGATGGACTGCGGAATCTTAGTACACGTGTTCGTACTCCAGTCGCGCTATTACGTTCACTTTCGGGCAAATACTCCTGGGAAAGGTATGTACTCCCTTATCCTCCCAGCTATGGGTTAAATAGTACCACTACTGTTCTTCTAGGAGAATAGCTTTGGCATTAAATAACCTACAAAGGTTGATATGCCATTTAACAAAGAAACCAAACCAAATCCTCTTGGGAAGACGTGGCCCTGGATGTGACCGTGTCCTCTGTAAAGAGTACAGATGTTACTTACAAGACACATTCAGATTAATTGGCCGCGCAATTACCATGACTAGTTAATTTGGCTTCACTTGTGTGCGATATGAACTGTTGGCTCAGTTGTAGAGTTTCGGCTTTTTAATCTGTGGTCGCTGATTAGATCTCCAACGGTGGAGATCATGGTATACACTGCCGATGAGACCTAAAAAGGTCGAAACATCTATCCAGTGTTTCCATATGTCGTGCGTACGTGTTCGCTGGATTTCCTGGTCATGGTAATTCAGTTCACTGTATGAGGATATTTTGAATCTATAAAAATGGTACAAAGTCGGAGTACTATTTTCTGCCTATGGCCTTTGTAAATGCTTTATTTTATCTTAAGCATTTACTATGATTACTCAATTGTTTTTTTTTCCATTCATAAACATTTCCTTTTACAAATGCACTGCAAATAGTACGATGGACAAATGGCTGTTTAAAAGTAAGATACGGGACACACAAACTTTTCCCGAGTTAGCAATAGGAAGCACTGTTTACAGGGGCATCTTTTTAAACGAAGTCAATAGTTATGAATCTTTTCGTGTCTCAGATGATTCTCACGACTTTCTTGACTGAGCGCTGCTCCTGGAACTGTTTGTTTACCTGAGGATGTTTCCATTTCATGTACTGTCTTTTCGATTCAGGCTAGTAGTAGTAGTAGACCCATGCTTAGTACATTTGTCAACTTTTTTGATAAAACATACTTCTCCGTACATATCACACATTCTTCTGCAAGTTTCTCATGGTTTGCAATTCTCAGTCACCGAAAAATTGATGACAGCCCTGATTTGCCACCATTTTGAATAAGCTCAAGAAAAACACTTCTATACGATTAAGAGATTTTGCAACAAATCATTTTCAAATAGTACAGGTTTTGTTTTTATGGAAAATATTCTAAAAGGTTCTAATAGCGGACCCTAGCATGCACACTCACACACACACACATATATATATATATATATATATATATATATATATATGAGTAAAGTTGGTGACCATAGTCGAGGGCGATCCGAAGGCTCCCTTTTCGATAGCTTACTACACCAAGGTGTAGGGGAGGGCGCTACTCCTTTCCCTCGATTGCTCCACTTTACCCTTGATCCGTACCTTATAATGCTGGGTGTTAAGCAAGGTGGCATCGAGTACCATTTTTTGAGTCTTTGGTATGACTCGACCTGGGATTGAACCCAGGTCTCCCGGGCCATTGGCGAACACTAACCTCCAATATATATATATATATATATACACACACAGAAATAATCTACCTAGATTTTATCTTGCCGGATCATTAGGATACATTCATCTTGATGCTTTATCCTTCATCCCACAATGGGAGAATGCCTAGACAATCTCGCCATGACTACAAAAAAAAATAACTGGGACAAGATAGCTATTGAGGGGGATAAAAAGACAAGTGGGCCAGAATGCAATTCAACTGTGAGAAATTAAGGCCACTTGTAATGAAGAAAGGCAAAAAGAAAAACAAGAAACACCGGTTAAGGATAAATTAAGCAACGATGCCAACACAAAGATACAAGTTAAATTTGGGAAGAATATTTAACCAAAGTTTGAAGGACAACGAAAAAAAGATCTGTAATCAGGTTAATCAAAAACTGATAAGTGTTACCAGACCACAAAAAAGTTGAATTTATCTACATGCAGTTTTCCCAAGGGTCCTTGTTTTACATAAAAGTTTACTGAATAAGTAGTAACCCAAACGGATGTTTAAAATGCAATGGAAATCTTTATAACATTGACAGAATTCAATACATGCCAGCGGTGTGAAGAAGGTAAACTGCTGCTCGTGATGACTACTTTGGCAAAAATACCCGATATTTGTCTCAGCCTCCCTAGGGAGAGGACTTGACAAGGTCAATGACCTGAAGGTCGATTATAGTGGGGGATTAGGGGAGAGGAAGGTCGGGCACGAGTCTAGGCTTGAGCCCTGCTTGACTATGCCGGTTACCGACCCACTTTGAGCAATGTGGTTCTGATGAGCCTAGCTGGACATGGACCCAAATCTGGGTCCAACCACATATGCCTGATAATAGTTTAACCTGGAACACGGGGTCCAATGCTATACAAGGGTGACAAGGGTGTCAGTGATGCAGCTCGCCCACTCGAAGGTCCCCAGCGGAAGCCGGGGGCCTTTCGGCTTCATGCTGGGCTCGGATGCCAGACAGTCCGCTGAACAATCAGCGAAAATAACCTCCTCTCAAAAGTATCCAACGTATTTATGAGGAATGGGACATACCCATTAATGCTCACCGGTTGGGTATATAACAGCCCTAAAACCCCAAATGAATTAAGTCTCAAAAAGTTAAAGGAAGAGTTAAAATCCATTCTAGTTACAGTGGCTAAAGGAAGGTTTCTCAGGTGCCGTAATGGTCAGAAAGAGACTAGCAAACCTTCACAAGAGTGTCCAAGTCTCATACGGCCTAAGCAAAACGCTTAGTAAATTACTACAGTAGATAAAGGGAAAGTGGGTCTTGGGTAAAGCTCCTTCAAGAGAAGTTTCGAGTAGCTTAGGTGGAGAAATAATTGAGCAAATTAGTGCGAATGAGGCAGCTGGATGAATGCGCAATGTAGGACGTCCTGGTGTGAAAAGTCACCTGAATATACTTAAGGTGTTTAGATAATTACTGAAGTTTTGGCAATCCGAGCAGTTTACGACGTCTTACCAAACTCCGCGAGCCTACATAAATACGTAAAGGAAGATTACCTAATCTGTTATGTGTAATGATAGGACTCTACAACGTACATATATTAAGCAATTGCCCAATTTCAGTGAGGAACGGAAAATACAGGTTGCGGTACAGAGAAGTTCTGCTAGAGATTACACATATATTTGGACTGGCAATATGTAACAATAAATGTCAACCAGAAAGAGCCATACACATCGTTAAGAATGGAGCGAGACTAAGATCAATTCAGAGGCCGTCATAGAGTTACATAAACTAGAACGTCTGATTAACAGCTGAAAGTAAACCTAAGAAAACAGATGAGACTCCCGGAGCATATTTCAAGGTACTTATGCATCTATGTTACCGCGATAAAGCCGAACTTTCACGAGCGTTTCCGGGCCGATAACGGAAAGAATCGGAATGTGCCGACAAAACGCAATGGCCAGTTTGGACCGGGAGAAAAACGTGCCTTTGCGCAATGCAGTCTACGTTTTGGATTTGGTATTTTGACATCTTCAGGCATAGCTTTTTCTTATTTTTTTTTAAATGGCAAGGATACTCGCATGTCCGGCAATTTTAATTTTGCCAATAAGTTTTTTTTTTCTTGACAGAATTGTGTCACCTTTTCTACAGATTGTAGTTTGTCGCTTAATTGCGATAAATTCATGTTTTTCAAAATTGCTTGAATAATTCTGTTCTCGTAACTTTGTAAACAAATTGATTGAATTATTTTATCGTCTGCTTGCTTAAATTTGATTGGCTAGGCGTTTTGTCGGCGTATTCCGATTCTTTGCGTTATAGGCCCGGAAACGCTCGTAAAAGTTCGGCTTTATCGCGGTAACAAATACATGAGTACCTATTTCAAAGTCACGCCTAAGAATAGAGTCATTTCGTCTAATATTACCTAAGAACTATATCTCTACGAGTCACCGGACATTGGCATGGTTAGATTGCTCGCCAATGGTCCGGGAGACTGGGGTTCAATCCCAGGTCGAATCATACCAAAGACTCAAAAAATAGTACTTGATGCCTCCTTGCTTAACACTCAATACAAAGTAGGGATCAAGGGTAAAGAAGTAGCGCCCTCTCCTACACCTTCATGTAGTAGCTATCGAAAAGGGAGCCTTCAGGTCACCCTAGACTACGGTTGCCTACTTATATCTGTACGAACTCTAAATTCATTTCCTAGAGAATATGATTCCAGTCTTTGAAAGAAACCTTAAAATATTCAAGGAGTTAAATGAAATCTGCCTAGGAATGATTCGAAAATACGAAACCAAACATTTGCAATAGAATATCGAGGGTTTGCAGCAGTATCTCCGAGAGCAATGTCTGGCAGATATTGAGGAACCATAAGACAAAAACCATGAAAGAATTATCAAACTACCGAGTGAGTCTAAGCGTGGATGTTGTCCAATGTAAAAGTTAATTGATAAAAGCCTCTCATCTGGAGAGAAATTTGAGAACATTTAATGGCGTTCCTTTCATTAGGTCACTTCTTAGAGGACTAATGGAGGGGCGTTTCACCTTTGTCATAAACTGACTCAATTGTAGAATAATTTTAACCACTTTTAGAATTTACAAACAGTGAACTTTATAACCTAGATATTAACGTTCGAATCATGTACAAACGAAGATACAGATTTCAATTAAGTAGTTCTTTTAATAACTGATTTAAAAAAATTCTTTGTTGAGGTGGTGGGGTCTACAATCAAGTCCGACGCTTACTGACAAAATCTCTTTCTTTCTTTGCTCGCTACTTGGACTTATTGCCTCTTCACAGATAAGCTGAAGTTTTTTTCTATTTATTGAGGCCAAAGCCTACCCATCCAGGTACTTAACGACATGATCCCAGAATCAATCAAGAGGTGATGGCAAAGAATGAATGCTATCATCCTCTCCTGTAAGTCGTCTGTTTCTGGTTCCATTCCAGAATCTCTCTCAGACAAGAGGTCCCCGCGGACTCTCGAAACCTATGTATGGCACTAGACCTTGGTGTCTAGTTCAAGCCATAACCCGGCATACGTGCCCGGACCCACATTTAGGTTCGTGAAACTGCTTGCCTCATCAGGCTCACATTGCACCAAGTTGGCCAATGAGCAGCATAGACCAGCAGGGTTCGAGTCTCGGCTCGTTCCCGACCTTCCCCTCCCCTTTAATCGGCCTTCGGGCTTTTGACCATGTGTCAAGTCGTGTCTGGTGGGAGGCAGCGACAAATAAACAGAGTCTCTCTCAGACAGACAACGCACAGCGCTACCCTTATCCTTTCGTGTGTCGTTGGTTAGAATTATGGCTGCTACAATAGCAGAAAGGACGGACTCCACAATAATTCTTAATTCAGTCGCCCTAATTTATTTAACTCAAAAGGTTTAAAGTTATCCGCTATTAATTTATTTCAACCGGATTATATACAAGTGAGAAGAAATAAAATCAATACATACTTTATGCGTCGGCAAAACTTTTTCAAAAACATTGGCAAATTCCAAAATGGACGTGGAAAACGGCAGTCAATTTGAGAAACTTAATCTCGGGGGACAAATAAAATCGATAGTTCTCTTTGGATAGCTCCATGACAATAAAATCCGTCCTGATTAATTTAACAGTAATAGTCAGGTGTGAAAACTTACATGAATCCTGATTGGACAAAATCCCTGCGGTACATCATATAATAGATTTCACTCCCGTAGGCACACCTGTTTCCGAATTCTTGCAGCAATTTCACGAGAATTTCAGCAAGGAATTGATCGTTTTTGGTCAGCTCCCTGAGAGAGTTTAATGTTGCAAAAACCAAAACTTTGACCCCAGGAAATATCTCTGACAAGGCATCCAAGTGCATAATTGCGTATATAACAAACAAGTATAAATAAGATAATAAAAAAAGGATAAAAACCTCAGAACTCAGAGTTTCGCGTTGTCTATCCTGATATGATCGGTTATTTAATAAGACTGTATCTTTAGAATATATGCTATAGGTTCAACTTGAAAGGGAAAGAGAGAGAGAGAGAGAGATATATATATATTACATTTTATAAGCGAGGGCTTAAATTTCAAGTTTTTAGTCAACGTAGAATCAGAAGCCATTTCCGGTACAAGGATTCAAAAAGTTACAAATGATTCGAGCTGCTTGTTTATTAATTATTTTCATCGTAAACCTTTTTTGGAAATCAGTGATCATTCTGTATTAAATTCCAACGTGAATATGAACACCCTTGCCTTTATATATTATGGCAAAATAATTTTTTTTAGATAGAATAATTGCAGTTAATATTAGGGTATAATTAATTCAAATCACCTGCCCTAAAAAAAAAAATACAAGAAAAATTTTCACCGTAAACGTTAATTGGTGCACGTGTAAAATTTTACCGAAAATATATGAGTTTGTCGTCTACAGAGAAAAAAACACAATGTTGCAAAATTGTTATTTCCTACCTTCGGTTTTGTCCGTCCGTCCGTCCGTCCGTCAAGAAAGCTATATGATACCTTACCAAAGGAACCCGCAACCCCCTTCTGCCAGTGATTTATACGTCACTTTTGATACCCACAATTCCTTGTTCTTCACCTATAAGTTCGGGTAAGGCAGGTAGCGTCCATTATAAGTAATATACTTATTTTTGCTTTCATTCAAACAACAATTATTAAAAAAGAGGACACCTCGGGTGGTGTAATGGTTAGCAAGCTATAGTAGCAAACTAACACGAGTGAGTTCGAATCTCATTGGGTGCCATATTCATACGGCCTAGTGACACATCTAAGCAAAAAGACTTAGTAAATTACTATTATTAGTTTTATAAACTCTTGATCATCAGGTAAGTGTTGGAACAAAGTCAAAAGCATGAGGCACCTTGTGAGAATCAAATTCACTAACGCTGGTCTATTAGCCCTAAAATTACACTCAGCGAGGGGACCTATAATCGGAGCATAACATAAATTTGGCACGATGCCGCAAGCACAGGGTACCTGATCAGGATCGAACTCTTGACATAAAAACTGGTCTAGCTGGCTAATCAATGTAACACGACGTGGTAACTTGTCATTTATTGCGGTTAGTTTACTTTTACACAAGGCCCGAAGTATTGGGTATTCAGTGAGAATCGAACTCAAAAGTAATAGTTTACGAGCCTTGCTCGTTAAACAGATTTTGCCACTTGAGTCAGCTGTAAATATCTAAAAGTTACAGAATTTTAAAGCTTGCATTCATTTTATAGTTAACAGTAAGCATTAGGGACAGTATAATACTTAACATTGGCCTAACGATAAAGAGATTGGCTGGTTGGGTTTTATAGCATATTAACCCGTGTAGATTATTTGATGCCACGTCCTGTTTATACATCTGTTCATATATATGGTATATTTTCTTGACAACATTTTTACACGAGCCAGAGCTCATTTGTTTATGCACAGCTAAATGCTTTCAAGTATTGCTGTGTAACACTAACAATGAAACCTTACATCAATCATTTGTTTGCACATAGTCTAATGTTTTCAAGTATTGCTGTATAACACTAACAATGAAATCTTACATAAATCATTTGTTTGCACACAGTCTAATGTTTTCAAGTATTGCTGTGTAACACTAACAATGAAATCTTACATCAATCATTTGTTTGCACACAGTCTAATGTTTTCAAGTATTGCTGTGTAACACTAACAATGAAATCTTACATCAATCATTTGTTTGCACACAGTTAAATGTTTTCAAGTATTGCGGTGTAACACTAGCAATGAAATCTTACACCAATCATTTGTTTACACACAGTCTAATGTTTTCAAGTATTGCTGTGTAACACTAACAATGAAATCTTACATAAATCATTTGTTTGCACACAGTTAAATGTTTTCAAGTATTGCGGTGTAACACTAGCAATGAAATCTTACACCAATCATTTGTTTACACACAGTCTAATGTTTTCAAGTATTGCTGTGTAACACTAACAATGAAATCTTACATCAATCCTTTGTTTGCACACAGTTAAAAGGATATACATAAGATTTGTAAGTGAATATTTTATAAATAATTTTAATTGAAAAAAAGCAAGAGCTATTTTGTTTCAACATCGTTACGTATTACTATTGTATGCACACAGATAAATGTTTTCAAGTATTGTTATCTAAATCTAATGATTCTATTTACTATGAATTATTTGTTTGTACACAGCGACATGGTTTCATATATCGCTATTTAACACAAATAATTTTATTACAGCATTCATTCATTTGCACGGAGTTAAATAGATCCACATATTACCCAGTCGGATCGCACTGTAGAATTTGCCGATTGCATCTCTGCAGAGGAGTAAGACTCCCTCCTCCACAACGAGTATCCTGGATATGACACTAAACAATCCGATGGGAAGGCTCCAGTCACAGAACTTTAGAAAATGCAGAGTACCCCTTCATTTCTATCGCTCCCAGATCCACTATGATCCAGAGTATTAGCACCTGATAGGGTCCTATCAACGGGTTAAATAGAACAGTTTTACATTTAAACTCTGTGCAAACAAATAACTTATTTAAACGGAATTGTTAGAAATAGAACTGTTTGACCATGTAACTGTGTGTAAACAAATAACTGACATTTCATTAAATTGTGAGTGATACATATCAATGTTGTATATCCATAATACAAATATAAGTGGAAAAATAGTCAACAATAATGACGAACTTCAATGACAAAGAAATTCTCCACATTTCCCAAAGTTTCAGGACTGCAGCATCACTGTCAGATTGTTCAGTGTCATAGCCAGGACATCCATGGTCGGGGGTCTAACGCCTCTGCAGAGGCATATGCTATAGCCCCAGACATCTAGGCTTGACGATAAAGAGATTGTTAATTTTGAGTTCTAAGTTGCTTTACTTGCTTTCTTGATTAACTAATTGATTTTAACGGCATGTCAAATTGTTGAAGATTATTTAATGCCTAGATGTTATAGAATTGCGTTTATTTTACGGTCATTGATAACTGTTTTTGTTTAAGTGTTATTTTATTTTTTGGAATACGGTTATTTCTAATACGAATTATATACTTATGTGACTCTTTGATGGGACCCGAGAAGCTGCTAGTATTCTGGATCAGTGGGTCTGTTAGCAATGGCTATAAAGAAGAGCCCAAAACATGAGCCTCACCATCAGATGCAGTTTGGTGTCTCCCATTTTTTGGTAACGTGTCTTCGCACTCCGCAGAGGATACTGTCTGCCTTTTTTTTCCTTTTTAATTATATTACTGGCGTTATGATTTTTTCTTTTTTGTATTGAAAACTATTTCCTTTATTATTGACATTTTCGCGTTTAAGCAGATGAAATGTGTGTGTGTATTTTATCCCGAAGTATTGTTTGTTATTTTAATGACATATCAACCATCTCCGGGTATTTAATACCAAATCTTTCCTTCTAAAAGAACAGTAATAGTACTATTTAACCCATAGCTGGGAGGATAAGGGGATTCATACTTTCCCCAATGGTATTTGTCCGAAAGTGAACGTAATAGCGCGACTGGAGTTCGAACTTGCTAACTCCGATTCCACAGTCCAGCGCTTTAAACATTACACCACCACCCAGAAATAAATATAAGAAATATAATGTAATCATAGAACTTTACCTAACATAGCTATCTAAGAATATGTAGGCATCAACAAAAAGCCGTTTTTAAACTTTGAATTTCCATTTTGCTCATTATCTGACCCTTACTATCCATATGAATCAGTTTCGTTTCGTCTCTCTATATATATTTGTATACGTATTCGCGCGTGCGTATATATATATATATATCAACCAAATTTTTGTATTTACATTTTTGTAATCTGTGAGTAAGAACCTCTCCCATCCTGCACACTGATAGTGACGCCTTTCGTTATATGATGAATAATTCAAACTGAATCCATTTTAGTTCCGTGTGCCTCCGCTTTTTTTTCTTTTTTTTTTTTTTGCTTGTTCATCCCACACTCTTCATATCTAGTTGAAAGATTACTCGTGTCTATTTATCCTTTGCGCATGCGCTGTCAGTTCCATTATATCCTTTCCCCTCTTATAGTTGCCGGATGTTTTCATAGGTAGTACTAATTGGGTTAAAGTAATATTGCTGGGCATTTTGCGTATATCTCTTTGATGAACATTATTTAGTGTCTTTAATGTTGGTGTCTGTTTTTTTTTTTTTTCGGAAAAAAAAAGATGGACGATGGAATGAAAACGAATAGGAAAGGTTTCTCTGCGGAAATGAATAAAGTAAAAATGGAATGTAATCTTTATTAAGAATGAATGGCCGGAAAACCATTTCATCATAAACACTTAACAGCAGCTCTCTTGGCAACTGACGTCCTATCTCACAAACCATCCAAGTAAGACAAGCAACTTGAATTTACGAAGCTCTTTGCTTCGATGTGGCACAAGGCCGATTGAATGGGGCACCCAATGAGACTCGAGCTCACTCTTGCAGGTTTGCTAGTCAAGCTTGCTAACCATTACACTACCCGAGGTGCCCCAAGTAAGACAAGCAACTACTGAGTACTGCAGAGCAAGTAAGGAAGAACACATAACCTATGTTCTTCTACGGACTCCAACACACGGACACACCAGCACCGGCCAACCGAGAAAACTTATATTCATCAGCTGTGGGCAGACACTAGATGCCATTTAGATGACCTACCCAAAGGGACGAGAGAGAGAGAGAGAGAGAGAGAGAGAGAGAGAGAGAGAGAGAGGGGGGGATCCGTATTGTCTGCTCGTTATGATGATGTTAATGATTACAAGTGTTTTGGTTTGGTTTTAAGGCATATCAACCATTGTAGGTTATTTAATGCCAAATCCTCTTTATATATATACATTAAATATATACGATTTTATTTGGTTTGTTTTTATGGCATATCAACCACTGTAGGTTATTTAATACCAAATCCATTTTCATACATATAAACAGTTCTATTTCAAACAATTCAGTTTGGCATATGTACACAGTTTAGTTTTATTTGACCCATAGATAGGATCTAATTAGGTGCTACCACTCCGGGTCCAGAGTGGATCTGGGAGCGATGGTAATGAAGGAGGGCTCTGCATTCCCAAAAGCTCATGCATTACTGGAGCCTCACCATCAAATTGTTTAGTGTCTACGATGTTTCAGTTCAGGACGTTAGTCACTAGATGACGAGGAATCCCCTGAACGAAGATGGGTAACAAATTATGATAAAAGATTTGAGAGGTGGGAAAAGAGAGAGAGAGAGAGAGAGAGAGAGAGAGAGAGAGAGAGAGAATGAAGAAACAAAAAGATAGATATAAAACAAGAAATAAAAGACAATAAGTGAAATTTTAATGATATATTGCCTCTAGTTAATCAGGATAAGTCATGACGTAGTAATTTTGAGGGAGAAAAATGAGTTAACTCCCCTTTTCAAAAGAAAACAATAAATTGATAACTCATGGTACACTTTATTTAATGCCAAATCGATTCATCTAGAAGACAAGTAGTGGTTCTATGTAACTCATAGCTAGAGGGATAAGAGGAGGTGATATCTTTCCCAAGGATATTCATCTGAAAACGAACGTAAGAGTACAACTAGAATTTGAACTCGCATACTAAGATTCTCCAGCCTTTAACCATTACGCCACGGGGACATCTACGTAATTTGCTTATTTGGAAAATGTTCAATTTAACATTTAAATAAGAAAATCAACGTACAAGATACAAAAGATGAAATATAGTTTTAATGACCCAAAAATTAAACTAACACTGACATCTCACTTCATGAAATAAATCTAACAAGATTACATTGTAATATCTTTACATACTATGAATGAGATTTATTCAAAGAAATCCACCTCTCCTTCCTGACAACATCGGAATCTCAAGCAAACCTTTCCAACGGGCTCCTTGTTTTAATGAGCAAATACTGCCGTTATCCTTGCCTTTAATTTATCTTTGGTGTTGCAGAAAGTTTTTTTTCTTTTGCTCAACCACACCCACACATAATAATAAAGAGGATTGCTACCTGGGAAGTAAGGCAGTCAGATTTTGGGACCCATGTAGACGCAGACATTTTCTAACAGTTAAAACTAGGTTTTCCTACTTGGTTTGGTTTTATAGAATATCAACCATTTCAGATTATTTAATGCTAAATCCTCTTTATATATTGTTGTATAGTGGCTCGTACCACGTGACTTCCGGGATCGCAGGAGTATAAAAGACGCCGTGTCCCTTAAGCACGGAGAAGTAGAAGCAGACCGATAGCTCTGAGGAACGTCGGCCAGTAGAAAGACCAACTTCAGACGTAAAACCAACAGCACGAGACTTATAATACTAGTCGGACTGTACCACTTGAGTTAATAGATAATTAACTCTATTTCACTGTGTATCTTTTCCCTACCATGATACAACACACACACACACATATATATATAATTTAGTTTTGTTTACGATGTATCAACAATTATAGGTTATTTAATTCGAAATCCTTTACATATAGATTAATTATATATGATTTGTAAAAACATTTTCTTGGTGATATTTTTGGACGAGTTGGAGCTCATCTTTTTGTACACAGTTAAACGGTTTCAAGTATTGCTATATAACTGCCACAATTTAACATCAGTTATTTGTTTGCATACAAATGACTTAGAATTAATTTGTTTGCACATTAGTAGTACTATTGTCTTTACACAGCTAAATGGTTTCAATTATTGCAGTGAAAGATTTATAATTATATTCAATATTAATTATTTGCACACGGTTAAATGGTTTCAAGTATTGTTATGAATCACTAACAATTTAATTAAGCATCAGTCAGCAATTTACACATAGTTAAAGGATCAAACAGATCTATTTCTAACAATTCAATTTAGCATAAGTCATTTGTTTTCTCCCAATTTAAACGTCAAACGGTTCTATTTGACCCCTTGATAAGACGCCATCAGGTGCTAGCCGTCCAGATCAGAATAGGCATGAGAACGATGGCAATGAAGGAGTACTCCGCATACGCCAAAGCCCCAGCATTACAGGAGCCTCATAATCAGATTGCTTAGTGTCATATCCAATACACTAGTTGGGTGGGGAGGTCCTACCCATCAGCAAAGAAGCAGTCTGTGTATTCTGCAATCCCAGTCGACTGGGCTGTTTCCTACTTGAGTGGCATGATACAGAATCTTATCATACGTAGGATATTCCACCAGCAGTCAACCTGTCGATCCAGGCGAACCCTACCAATTCCAAGAAGTTAATATTGACTTCTTTTGAGTCTGAGAGAGTAAATTGGGTAATAGTGCTTCGTTCCTCACAGACAACAAAATCTCGTAGACAAAACCTTGAATAAACTAAGTACACGCACGAAATTGGTAATATAAAATGGCGGCAATTTACTCTACACACCTTCTTTTGTTTTCTAAACAATCCAATGTAAGAACCAAAATTTTGAATATGTCTTATCATAAATCAGCAGAAAATGGCACATTGTAGCGAGATATTGTTAGTGCAGAATAGTCAAAACGATCCCAGAAAATAATCTAGTTTCAAACAAAATAACAATGCGGGAGTCTACACTTCCGCTTACATCAATCATTAAAATTACTGAAAAGATTTTACAATTTATTCTACTAACAAAGCATTTCCCTTATTTATCGGTTTTGTCGTAACGGTAATCGTCGTAGGAAATGAAATCCTCGACTGGTGTTCAAATCTTGGACGAGGTTGTTCGCATTTCACTTCATGTTAATAGCCTCGGGAAAGGCCTGAATCCATCTGTTCTCCCAAGCTGTGGTTATATAGTTGAGAAGAATGGGGTATTTAGAAAAGGTAATGCAACCAGTCTGAGCGAACCAAAACTCTGAATTTAAAATAACTGTACCCCGCTTTAAAATGACCTTGTGTAACACCCTGTTCACCGTGGAGGGGTTGTGTAAATACATAGCTCCCTTATTTTTCTATTTGTAATTAATCCTTAAAAACTTCTATAAATAGGATCTGACCTCATATTGATAATAATGGCTGTAAAAGGTCGACTTTTTGCGAATACTGGCAAAAAATCAATAAAAATATCCATTTTTTAATGTAATGTAAAATTTTTGCAGTTATTTTTAACATCGCTTCCATTTGTCAGATTTCTCAACCGTTTACTCTACACGGAAATTCAATAAGACTACAACGAAAAGATGCCGACTGATTGATAGATTTTAATGGCACGTCAACCCGTCTTGGAATTGACCTAATAATGGTCCGGGAGACTGGGGTTCAATCCCAGGTCGAGTCATACCAACAACTCAAAAAATGGTTCTTGAGGCTGCTTTGCTTAACACTCAGCATTATTAGGTACAGATCAAGGGTAAAGTAGAACAATCCAGGGAAAGGAGTAGCGCCTTTCCTTACACTTCGGTGTAGTAGCTATTGAAAAGGGAGCCTTCGGTTCACCCTCGACTAAAGGGAGACAACTTATATGATATATTTATTCCAATCAAATCCAAATAATTTGTACACAGATGTATGGTTTCAATTTTTCCTATTTCATTCTAATTATTGCAGAGTTTCAAAAAATTATTTCTATTTAATAATAGACATTTGTTTGTCTACAGTTATGTGGTTTATTGTATAACAGAGAAAGATAAAAACGCTGATGTATAAAAATATAATCTGCTTCTTTTCTCTTACTTTTATTACCTGGAATGCATGTATGGGTAGAGTAAGAGAGAGTTGGAGATGGCCTAGATGTACACACGGTGGGTGAGATATGAAATCTCAGTGAACCGCTTCTTCTTCGTTCTGCTTTCGCGAAACTGGTACAGGGCCATCTCGAGGCATTGAATCATCTTAGTTTCTCGTCACTTCTCTACTTTCGCGTGTCTGGTACAGCTCAGGTTTTCTCTACCGCTCAACCCGGGGCAGTCTTAAACAAGGCCAGAGCCCAGAGCGGTATAACTTCTTGTAGCTCTCCTGCTAGTCTATACCTTCTTCGGTCGTCTCTCTGCTGGGGTCGAAATATTCCCTGGTTTATCTAATTTTCTGGACACCAACTCAAATCCTCGTAGTCATACCTTCCGCCAACACTTTGCACGTGGAAACGCCTTCCGTCTTACATACTACTCACGCAAGTTACGTGGCACTTCTGCCGAGGAAACACCAGCGTTGTGTTTACTTTAGGATACAGGTGCATATTCTGTTATGTTACCACCGCAACTTGTGCAGCAT